>CM029117.1:3565000-3950000 GCA_016859345.1 Istiophorus platypterus
GACTTCATACTCAGAATCTAATAATTTTATTGTGTTGATATTGGTTTGGTAGTTAAAATGTTATTGTGCAAACCTGTTTTAATGTAATTCACGGTAAAAAGGAGACAGGCATGTGGCTAATCTATTAATATTTTCAGCTGACGCTATGAAAACCTGGCAATATCCTTTTCCGTGGAGTGACAGGCAGTAACTTGGAGAGTGCTAAAACTTGTGAAACCATCAAAACAGGATGGATTTTGCACTTTGGGTGAGAGTCAGTAGGTGTAAGATGAGGAGGAGCTGGGAGCAGCTTGCAGAAAGGATTTACCAGCTCACTTCCTTTTACCAAGGAAATGTGTGCTGAGACAAAAATGTCTGGATTTTATTTACAGACACTGGGTTGACATGCAGTGTTTTCAGTGCACATTTCAGCTAAGACAAATTGAAGAATTATTTTTGTAGAATTTTTTGGGGGTTTTGCCAAAACCGTGATTCTGAAGAATTGCTTAAATTTGCTAGTAAAACTCCTTGTTAAATAACATAATATTTGATGCAGATTATTTTTGCTTTTCTTAAAATATGTCCATGGGGCATCTTAAATTGGTCCTTTTTGTACTGCTAGATTCGATTCATAATTTCATCTTCTTTCATCTTAATCTTTAAGTGACTTTAAGTAATGGGGAAACTGAGCCTTTAATTAATTTGCAATAAATTTCCAAGGGTTATAGCTCTAGCATGTAAAACTGTGAAACTTATTACAGAGAAGAAGCTTTACCCCCTGAAATATCCAACACATTACATAAACGCACCAACACATGGACTTGCGGAACTGCTGATAATGTAAAACACGGAGCACATTCTCAGATATATACTACATATTCAGACACACACACTATGTGTATCACTATAGATAAACAGAGTGGGGGCGATATGCTCCTCTTTTTCACTGTCAGGGCCCCCACAGGAGCCAAAAGCTATTTCTATTTGGAATATTTATCCCAGACTGTTCTCTCTTCCTCCTTTTTATCCCGCTAATCCCTCCATCCCTTGATGTTTTTTGTGAAGCCCCTGAGTTGAAAAGCAGGTCACGATAAACATCGGAACAGCTCGTTCATCAAGGAGAGAGGCAGCAAGCGCTTTGAAGTCTCTGACAGATTCACCAGGAGTCCTGCACACACTCACACATATATACACACACATTCAAAGGTTATGGTAATGCAAAACATACATACTGTGTGTCTGAAGCAGCCACAATAACCAAACACAACATGATTTTATCAACACACAGGTGAATATGCGAAGGGAAAGTGAAGGCGGTCAGTATCAAGGCCAGTTGTGATAATCTTTCACTTCACTTCTGATGTGCTGCTCATTTGGTTCTCTGGAAAAATTAGGATGTAAATAGGTATAACATTATCTCCATCACCAGAAGAAGATGAAGAAGACCACAACTACTAGGGAAATGTGATCAGTGAGAGGAGTGAGAGTAATTGAATTTGGTTGCTTGAAATTGGGTAAAAAAAAAACTGAAAAATGCTTAAGAATAATCATCTACTTGAAAAAATATATTTGCAGGCAAAGCTTTTGTTTTACCAGTGGATCTACATTCCAACCCTCACCTATGGTCATGAGCCTGTGGTAGTGACTGAAAGAATGAGGTCACGAATACAAATAGCTGTAATAGGTGTCCTCGACAAGGGGGCTGGGGTCACCATTATAGATAGGGTAAGGACCTCAGACATCTGGAGGGACCTCAGTGTAGAGCTGCTGGTCCTTGGTGTTGAAAGGAGTCAGTTGAGGTGGCTTGGACATCAGAGCAAGATGCCCCCTGGGCACCCTCTGTTGGAGGTTTTACAGGCCTGTCCAGCTGGTAGGATGCCCCAGAGTAGACCCAGAACACAGTGGAGAGACTGCATATCTCATCTGGCCTGGGAACACTTCTGGGTTCCCCAGGAGGAGATGGGAAACATAGCTGGAGGGAGGAACGTCTGGACAAATTTGTTTAACCAGCTGGCACTGCAACCTGACTCTGGATAAGCAGCAGAGGATGGATGGATGGATGGATGGAGGGATGGATGGATGGAGGGATGGATGGATGGGTGGATGGAGGGATGGATGGATGGAGGGATGGATGGATGGGTGGATGGAGGGATGGATGGAGCATTTTAACATCAATAAATAAGATTATTTTTTTGAGAGACTAGCACAATTAAATCATTGATGAAAAAGATCAGCCAACTTTATCCTCTAGCCCTGCTTGACATTTCTCTATTCTGTGACCAAGACAGATTTGACTTGACAGACTGCTTTACAGCACAAAACAGGAGGCAAAGGCGGCTCTTTATTGTGAGCATAGAGAACAATGAATGGCTCAAGTAATTTCAATCTATATTATCTACACTGATGTGAGTATGTCAGAGCAATTATTTTGCATCAGTTTCAGTGACATTTTGCAGGTGTACCACACTTATAATCGCTGCTACTGGTTGAAAACTACATCGGAAACAAGGGTGTAGGTTTGGAGATGGACGGTAGGGACATGTCCCTACTAATAAAGCAAGTCATGTTGGATAAACGTTGGATGCTAGCGTTTGACTGGCTGAAACGCAGGGGGCTGTCCGAGCTGCTCGTCTGAGTCTAAATATACTTGCTGCCAGACACGGAGGAGTCTAGAGTTGATCAGTGTGCTGACAACTGTAGGTTGTCAATCATGTACGAAAATTCAGGTGACTAACTCACTGTCCTCTACAAAAAACATAAAACACGTATTTTGTTTGGGCAAGCACGTTTTGTACTCTTTGGATATTATGACACTAAAAGGAGAACAATCAGAAGTTCTTTCACCATCCGGAGCATAAGCAATAGGTAGTAAACAAGGCACTGGGCAAAGTGGTGTAAAATGAAAACCTGCTAGCCCCTGAACATGGTGCCTTTCCACTGTGAAAATTAATATCATATGACGTTAGTAATCATGTTAGCCGGCATTAAATAGCAAGTTAACCCTGCGTCTGTCACCTGTAGGCTAGCATGCAAGGTGCTAGCTGCTAATGTGGCTCCCGAATTAAAAAAGTCAGAAGGGCAACTGCTGTCGGGCGCAGTGAAACTAGGTAGCCAAAGGCCCCAGTTTCACTTTGCCTGAATTCGGATGAGGAATGCAGGAATGTCATCCCAAAAGAATCACCTTATCCTGAGGCCTTGTCTTGTAGGAAAATTGTCCATTAGCACAATAAATGCTATTTGTTGAGTTTATTTAAATTGCCTTAAACTAAGCAACACACAGAAAACCTGGAGCCAGGTAGTGATACAGCACTGGAGTACTGGTTGGCTCCTGGTTCCTGAGCATGTAGTAAAGGAGTGGAAAGGATAGTCCATACTAACAGTAACAGCACTGTGAAAAAAAAAACAAAACAAAAACAAAAAACAAAAACAGTCTGATAGAGAAATAAATTGCAGCATGGTAAATTAGATGAAAATCACTAAGAGTGAATTGAGATAGCGGCCAATATTCTCAACTTTGGTCTCAGTTATTTACAATAATTTCACCGATTTATAAAAAAGTCATTTAACAGTGGATACTGACATTTAACAAAAGTAAATGTATGATGATTAAGATTCTGATGATCTGATGATGGATTTCAGCTGAGGACCTGTTTAATGTAATAACCCTCTTTCTCTCAGACATTTCCTGTCTGCCCTCGTACTGCCCACTATTTATTAGTGGCAAAAATTCCATATAATAATAATAATAATAATAATAATAATAATAATAATAATAATAATTATACAAATAGTTCTAGACTTATACGTCTAAAATTATTTGTATAAAGTTTTAAAAGTAATTTGACGATTGCCTACTAAATGTTTCTATGGCACCTATGTGTTGTTTCAGTGTTAGTTCATGCACTAAAGAAATCACACAAGGGTCAGGGTTGATAGAGTCACCATTTAAATTGAGGTTTAACTCTGTCAATATGAGGAGTAATTAGTTGACAATATAAGTGAAGATAATAATAAGACTCAAAACAGCAAAACTCTCGAATAGGAGGGAGAAGATGGTTCAAAATCAACAGTTGGGTACATCATAAAAAAGAATGTAAACAGAGGAAAACTACAAAATGGCAAAAGACATCAACTGAAGACTGAAGAGTACAAGTCTTGTGGGTGATGGGAAAATTATTTGCATGATGAAGATTTATGATTTGCGAAAGAGAAATTGTTTATCAGATGTTCCTATAGAAGTTTCAATTTTCTCAAAGGGGCCCTAGACAGATGTTTTATGAGTGGGGGGGGGGTACATATAGGGCGGACTGCAGTTTTAGCATGAATGGAAATATACCAAGCTATGCTTGTCCCATGATCAGTCTATGGCCAATGCATAGATATCACCTGAACATTATACACCTTTCTATCATAATAGATGACGTGTTTGGGTAGAAGTAAAGAACCAATTGATAACCAATTGGAACTAATTGTTTGTCTCAAGAAACACTATAGAAGATGATCGGAAGACTTTTTCTTTTGAGACTCTCCTTTGACCTCTCTTGATAAAATTCTGTTTGTCTCCTATATCGTAACTTACAATATGTTTTGCTTTAACCCTGCCAGTGTCTGAGTGTTTCATACTGTTCAGGGTCCTTTGTAGATAATCTTCAATCAACAGACTGCACAGCAAGTCAAGAATGCATGGATGTGCGTTCCCAGCACAGAGCCTAAACTGTCCAGTACTGTCCAGATAATTATGGTCAGGACTGTGTGTTTGGAGTATGAACAGAAATAGTGATGGAAATAGAAGGAGAGGTTTAGTTTGAAAAGACACATACTTCTCTGTTTACTCCCATTCCTTTAGGTAAACTGTTCACAGAATGTGTAGTTTGGTGAATGTGCGCATCTATAAGTGTGTGTAGTCATATGTGATTGTTTGTGTGTTGCTTGGTGTGTCAGTACCTGTCAATATAGTGCACTCGCTACAAGAGAATTTGCATTACAATGAATCTTAATAGCCGTGTGCCGCATTGTGTGCTGACCTTGATTTATTCCCTGCATAAGTGGATAAATAAATACATTGGAAAAAAGGGGGGAGCTAGAGAAACACATCATCATCCCATGCGTGAGGAGACTGAGGGAGGAGCGGAGGGGAGCGAGGTCTTAAGTGGGTTGGCTTGTGAAAGCTCACATATTTATCTTGTGTAGAGAAAATCAAAATATATAAAGGAAGATTAAAATCTTTTTGTTGTTAAAAGGCCCCTAAAATGAACACACTAAAAGGCAGTAAAGTAGGTTTATGGCACTGAAAAATGCATAAACATCACTAATGCCAAAATAGAGCTAACTAAAATGCATTAGCATCTTGTGATGGTTGCATGCCCCCCAATTAACTGTGCTCTGTTGTTTTGCATCCTGTTGTTATTTCCTTCCAGTAGAGGTTCTTGTTTCTTGGTCCATTTTCCTGCTTACCCAAAGCTGACTAGTAAAAACGAAATTTCAACAAGTCAATTTTTCTCTGAGTGTAGTTTTGACATGATTTAATGCTCTTAATTTGTGAGAAAAAAGTGTTGATCAGAGAGTTTCTTCCATTTCTTTAGTCTTGAACTTCAGAACTGTTTCTGAGGTGCTGTGGTGATGTGGTGAGCCCAGAAGCCACTTGTCACAGGTTATAGTGAAGACAACTGAGGACGAATTAGTGGAGAAGTCCAAATCCAAACTGTTTCGAGATCAAGTTAAGACTGAGTTTAATGGGGATCGAGTCAGAGTCAAGGTGGAGTCCAAACAAACAAACAAAAAAACTAAAAAGAATTAAAAAATGTACATTAAAGTTACTGTTGTCTTACTCTTCTTTACTGTTGAGGATAGAGCTCTGATATTACTTTGATCATTCAGTTCAGTCCTTTGCATTTAGAATTTTTTAAAAAGTGATTGCACTAGAAAAACAACATGAATTTGCACACATTTTATATCAATTACTAGAACTATGACTGCATTGATAAAAAAAAAAAAAATTCTTTTAGAAATTTTGTCTTATATAAAAAATTAAACAGTGTAACAAGCAAACTACGACAATATGAAATCAGTACACATTTGTGCATGATATCCTTGGCTGTTACATGACAAATACAAACTATTAAAATAAGTACTACCTGCACATGTAAATGACCAATCCTATTACCAGACAATGTTTTTTCAAAAGTCCTCTATGACAAGTTTTTTTCTCTGCAATATCTGCACAAGACAATGCACTATGGTCAGGAGAAATGTTAGGGTTATGGCAAATAAAAGAGTGTTGGTTTTGGCTGAGCAACTAAAATATGGAAGATGTAAAGAAAAAAAGTACAAAAAAATCAAATATAGAAATTAGGTGAAGGACAGAATGTTACACGTGTATATGCATCATTATATGTATTTCTTTTCATGTATACAAAGACTGTACTATCATTTGATGAAAAACATGATGTGGTTATCATTAACTTCTGTCGGCAGTGACAAGCTACACCTGTGGTTCTACCCTCAAGCTTCAAATGGGCAGTTGAGTGTTTTGCATATTGGCACTAACAGGGCTTCTCCAACACAAAAAAGTTGCACCTCTTCATGAAAGCTAATGACACTGCTTTGTATTTAGCATTGGCACTTTTATTTAGGTCTCTGCTGGACAACACTGAAATGTAATACCCCTCTTCACTTTCTTTACTGTGATGTAATTTGATTTTAATGTGGTATGGAAAATCCATGTCACAGTGAAACACTATTAGTTCAGTTATCAAAAACAAAAGGATAAGTAATTGCTCTTATTAAGTATTGTTGTTCATGTCATTGTGACAGTAAATGCATACATACAAAGGAAATACATGTTGACACAGATCCAAAGGACACTGGCCTGAATTTATCATGTAAAAAATGAAAGGAGTTTCGGATTTGGTAGCAAAATAGTCTTCCCAGTCTGCTACAGGAACAACCAGCAACACAGGGAAGGAAAGGCAAAAACGTTAATAATAGGTGAGAGTTTTGGCCAAGATATAGGCAAGTCCAAGCCAAATATCCCTCAAGACTTGACTTGAGTAGCACAGCCCTGTTTGACAGACACATAATAGAGAGAATATGTGATGTTTCAGTTTTTCGTCATTTCATGAAAGCTTTTGCTAGTTGTGGTATTTATCCACTTCCTGTGTACTACATTATTCGTATCGTTAAAAGACAGTGTGTTTTAAAACAGCAAATATAGAATCTTTTATTAACTAGATACTTAGTTACAATAGTAGCACCAATATTTTGCTGCATCAATGAGTACCAGAGAGTAGAGGAGCAGATATTTATTGATATTGAAGTATCACAAATGCTTACTTTTACATTTACCTATGAATATAATCTGGCAAAAAAAAAAAAAAAAAAAAAGAAACCCTCTACATGCTTTTCAACAACAAATCCAGTTCTAATGTCCTAGTCCTCGTGCAGCGTCGACCTTGTAAAAGAAGGGAGCGCACGCCAAAACCTAGTGACAAAGTTAGCCAAAAGCTGCTTAGCTGGTTCCCCAGGGAGCACATGAAGCCACTAACGAGCCCCTGAAGCTGTCTGAGTGATGGATGAACGTGTCGGTGAAATCAGCTGTGGAAATGGGACACTCCACATCCACATTGTCCCTCCTTTTACACTGCTAGTCCAGATATTAACAGCTGGATTGTCACTCTGCTATAACCCACTAAACTAAAGTCTCCTTCCAATTTGCGGTAAGCGTAATGTACTCAACATGTCCAGGTGCATGCAAAAAGATGACCTTGGGAATAGAGTGGATGGGACTAGTTGAAGGATCCTTAAAAAAGATAGATGGATTGATGCAGCGTGTTTGTGATGGGGTCAGAAGAAAGAAGAAACAGAAAGTTGCTGAATAATTTTGAATATTCAGTTTGTGGCCAGACCCATGTCAACACCCATTCAATGCATTTTGATATGTAAAACTATTTCTGTATGAAAATGCGTTACTGTACTTTGACACTGTACAGTATATTCAGATACTTTAGTGCATCTGATAGAGAAAAGATATTGATGGAGGTGAAAATGTGTGGTAATAGCTGTAGCAATACAAGGCTAGACAGATATTTAAGGATAGGTATTAGATTCTTCTCCTGGTTGTAAAACTACAGAGACATTCCTGCAGAGGAAACAGCCAGTCTGTGGGAACATTTATTAGACTGTAAAATGGGAACAAGTGAGCCCAAACACTGTAATAAAACCTAAAGCCTAGTGTTCAGCCAGATTTGGCCACCTAACACCAAAACCCATACTGAGAAAAAGAATCTCCTGAGGAAAAATGGCAAATTTTAAACTGCCCAAGTGAAACAAGCACTTATTTATCCCACTGGGTACCTGCAATAGGATCACAGCACTTTTTAAAACTCATATATCACATACAGTAATGAGTTGACCTTACTGAGAAAAACTGTGTGAACAGAGAGAAAAAGAGACTTTGTACATTGCAGGATTTTCTACATAAAGTTATGAATTTTCCAAATTTGAAACAATACTTTTATCATTAAAAAAAATAAAAAAGGACACTTATAGCCTCTTTGTCTCTGAGTGCAGGCATGTGTAGATGTTTAATTGACAAGTGAGCAGGCAGAGTCAACTGTCAATCGACAGAAATTAAATCAATTTCAGCTGTTAATTGTAGCTTACAAACCAAGAGTTGTAGGCAGCTAGTGTTTTGTCAGCAGTGCTGTTAAAAAACAAGTACCACATCATTAACATACATTTGCAGGTATGTTTTTGAGTCATTTAATGTCCTAACAGCTAATTAGCTATCAAGCTTGCAAAATGATGTTAGCAGGACACTTTTATCTCAGTGGATATTTTTTTGGGAGCATCTTCAGCAGGAAAAAATGCAACATATGACGTTTCCATGGAAGGAAATAAGAATAAGACATTAGTGCAAAAATCTAATGTGCACTGCAGTTCAAAGTCTGGGGCTCTTTTAGTATTATTTGACCAATATCTAGCTGTTAGTCAGTGTTAGTCAATCGAAGCATGGTGAGAATTACTACTTCACTAGTTGCACTCTACAATCCAGACTAACAGTTAAATATTTGTTGTTCTTCAGGCTCTGTGATTTGGCACATTCAGTTTGAAGTAAAATGATGAATACCAAATTTAAGTGCTGAGTCTAAGCTTTATTTTAAATAGGTTTAAAGGACTGTGTGGGAGATATAAGTAGCCCTTATATCAAATAGTGCCCAGATTGTTTTAAAGTTAGTTCATGTGCAAAAATGGTGCACACTACATGTAAACCAGCAGTCACTACTGCTCTGCGAAAATCCTGATTTTATAACAGAGATGTTGTCTGACAGAATCAGAAGACACATAAGTTAAAGACAACAGCTGTACTGGGATTTTGGCTACATTTACTTGTAAACTGATCGTCAAAGAGAAAGTCCAAAGGTAAAGACAGAGAGAGCCCATAATAACCAAAAGCTGAAGGTGGATGCAATAAAGACCCTGAAGAACATACTGGGAAACTACTCTGTAGGATGTATCAATTTTAATGTTAATGAGCATCAAGCCCTGAAAAAAGTGGTTGCTATGGCTGATTCACAGATAATTATAAACTAACTAGTACTTCGTGATTTGGTTAAATATGGCATATTCTAGTCCCTTCTCAAGCAGCTCGTCATTATCTACATCATAGTCCTGGTGGATTCATTTGCATACTAGTTATTAACGACTCATCAACGACTCATTCCTTGCTAAGTTCTTAGTAACTCTGCGCAATTTCCTCAGAATTTTAAAGTGTCCCATAAAAACCAGGTATATGATTCTCCCTTATTTATGTTCAAGGAATTAATCCCAGAGCAGATCTGTATGCTGTAGCAGAAAAAGGATGTCATTTCAGTTTGACTTCAAGAATTCAGGAATATTCTCCTCTACATGTACAGTACATGTGACTCATCTTTTTGCTTGTTTGTAGTTCAAAGATACAGACAATCAAAGTTGAGATAGGCTGTATTTAATGACACAATTGATTCCTCTAGCAAACAGCATTTCTGTCTGCCTGAAGAACCTGTCAGTCCACATATATTCCTGCCTCTGCTTGCCTCTCTGTTGGTCTCCCTGCTGGGTTCAAATCAATTCCATCAATGAAGCCATCACAAAGGGAACATTATCACAGTGTTTTCCTGTGAAAAAGGCCTGGTAATTACAAATCAAACGAGACAAATACATCCCGGTTAATGAGCGTTAAACGGATGTTAATTATCCGATTGAATGACTGTCACTATTAAACTGTGCCTGATGGAGGGAGTGGGTGGAGGAGGAGAGGAATGGTGGAGGTGTTGGGGGGTGCAAGGAAGGGGAAGGGTAGCTCAAAAAGATGGGCTTTCTGAAAGGCATATTAGTAGCGGATTGAGAAGATCAGACGGTGTGTTGGAAATCCAAGCAATAGGGGAAAGGCAAGGGGAGAAGTTGGGGGGGAGCAAGGGAGGAAGGGAGGGAGGCTAAACTTTTCGATTTCTCTGACATTAACAATTGCCGCGCTGGATCAGAGAGGAAATTAATCAACTGCCTTTGATTATTTATATCTTTGAAATGGACAAAGTGTGCTGAGGAGAGAGCTGAACAGAGGCAGGAGTCAAACTGTGCTAATATGGTCACAGCCAGTGTACCAGGAAGCTCCAGTCATAACATATCTGTCTAAGAGGGATTAAAAAAAAAAGAAAAAAAGAAAGAGTTCACGCAAATACCATTCAAAACAAGGTACAAGTCCACTCTGATTCATCAAGCGGCTCACATAACACAGAGGGAGTCTTCATTTGGATTAAGAAGTACAGACTGAACAACTTTGGAACTCTTGTTTTGAGATGAATTTATACATGTGTTTGAGCATTAGTTTGGTCAAAAATAATTCCTCACAGGACACAAATCTCATTAATGAAGGATGCCTATTACCAGGACAAAATAAGCGGATGAAGGGAAAAACTGGGAGCGGAGCAGGGCTTCAACAAAGACGCTCAATCAAAGCTGCTCAACAACACTTTGAATGCTCTGATTAACCTTTGATACCTGTAATTGTGACCTGCAATTTAGCTAAACTATATGAGTTTTGTACTGCTCTGGATCTTTTGTTTGTTGAGGTCAAAGGGACAAATAAGTTTCATGTTCTTTTGCACAACACTACTCCACCAACATTAGGAAGCTAAATTTCTCACCAAGCAACTAACATTGTTTCTATGACAAAAAAACAAACAGGGCTTAATCAAATGCGATTTTAGAATCTGAAGTTATGCTTTTATTTAACAATGCTAGTCAAAAGACACATTTATTTTTATCATGAAAAGGATATTTTATTTAAGTCATTTTTTCAGCCGAAGTTCAGAAGTCCTCTAAGTCCTGGAAATACATTTTCATCACTGTGATGTGAATAATAAAATTGGAAGACAGTTCTATATATGTATTCTGTTTAAAATCTCAATTTAGAGATTGCTGGAGGAAATTTAGGTCCACTTTTCCTAAATATTAATTTTTAGATGGGGTTTTAATAAATAAAAGAAACCACTACTGTACTGCTCAAAAATGGTGGTTAACCATACATGAATTCCTTTCAAATTCTTAAATACTTAAACATTGCAAATATCACAGGAATTTTCATAAAGCTTTTAAGGCAGGCTAACAACAACTTTCTAAATGGATTTCCAATTGTGCAAAGTTGGCGACTATCACAGGGTTCCCAGACATTCAGGGTCTCAAAGGCCCCAGGCTTAATTTTTTTGGTGATTTGGTTTACTGTAGATTTGGTTGATATTGTACATGCCACTAAAGAACTTTATAAAGTGAAATGATAAGGGCATTGCAGTACTAATCTCATTGTGACACCCTGTCTTGACTTTGTGTAAAACCTTACACCAAACCTTAGTCGGTGCATAGGTATTCTTCAATTAATTTTCTGCTCTGTCACATTACTACAGAGTGGCTGACACACAACAAACCCGTGGCAGGAGAGTTAGCCCAAATAGTTCTGTTTGATATAATGAAATGTAAAATATATTAATGACTGAAAATAGTCTCTGACAAATGCTGGGTTTCCTCCTGTTGGAGTAACATTTGATAAAAAAAACAAAAAACAAAAAAAAACTACAGCACCCAGCTGGTTGAAAAATAGGGGAAGGGGCCTGCTAGCAGCCCTAGCAGGTTGTTCAGGTCCAGGAAGCAGTAGAAGCATCCAAAATGACAAATACCTATGTACCGTTTTGTCAACTCCAATTTTGGCAAATTTGAATGAGCAAAAAAGCAAAAGTGTAGTTTATTGGAAAAGTGAGCCAAATGTTCAAATGACATTTTACCAGAATATATTATAGCATACTCCTGTTTTCAAAAAGAAGTGACAGACAGCTACATAACATAAACTAACATTTAACATATTTCTACAGTCTCAGTTTTATTTATATGAGCCATTAACTGACTTTGATGGAAGTCTCCTAACAACAATGCCACAAACTTGTCCCCCTTTGAAATGCCAACATCATTATAATTCATGACACACAAATCCACCCACCCACCCATACACACACACACACACACACACACACACACACACACACACACACACACACACACACACATACACTCAACCATCCACATTCATTCATACAAACTCTGCTCCCTTCTGTGGAGGCCTTGAAGAGGGAGAAGTAAATGACAGCGCCCTGTGTGCACATCAGTTTAACTCAACAAGAAGTCAGGGCAGAAAATCATTTGAAGAAGTCCCGCAGTCCCCTCAGACGGAGGCTGCCAACTTCTCAGTGATCTGCTATCATGTTGCCTGTCTCTTTACTGTCAACACTAATAGCTCTTAGACACTGGATTGGGACATGGGTGGCTACTGCAGGCCAAGGGTGGCACACACTCAATCAATAATTTACCCAGCAGCTCTCGGCCTTTTGTGTGTGTGTTTTCTGTCCTGAATTAAGCATTCATATGGGCTGCACATAAGAGGATTTGTTTGTGAGAGTGTGTCTTTGTGTAACTGCTAACATGGGTATGCAAGCGTGTGCATGAGTGTGAGTGTGTGTGTGTGTAAGCGGAGTTGCTTTGTGTACTGATGTGTAGCCCTCTGCACCTGCTGTGGAGATAGGGCTTCGGCCAATCACAACAAAGATTGGAGGGAAGTTTGAGTGACACAACAGTGCTGTGTCTGGCTGAGATATGATTCATTCTGTTATCTCTCTCTCTCTCTCTCTCTAACTCAGACACAAACACACACACACACACGCTCTGTCCTGATGGCTTAACAACATTAAAATGTTTAATAAATACCATCTCTTTTTAGCCACTGTTTTTCCTGTCCCCTCTTTTCTCTCCTACTCTCCTCTCATTTTCGCTTTCCTCTCATCATTTCTTCCTCTGCTCCCTCTTCTCCTTCTTTTTCTCCTCCTCTACCCCCTCTGCTCTCCTCTCCTTTTCAGCCCTCCCCCTTTCTCCCCTCCTGTTTCCTCCTTTGTCCTCCTCTTCTCTTCTCTCCTATTTTATTTCATCATTTCCTACGCTCTACTTTCCTCTCTTCTTCGCCCCTCACATCTCTTCTTTTCTGTCCTTGCTTACTTCTTCCTTCTTTCCTTTCTTTATCTGCTCTACTCCTCTTACTTCTGTCCTCCTCTCCTGATTGACCAATCAAAATCCTCAGTCATCCAATAACGAGGACCAACTAGACATACACACAAAAAATAATTAGTCTTGGTGCGGCAGCAACAAATCCCTTAGCACTGTTGCTCACACACTCTAACAAACAGAAGACACTGCCTACACATTTTCTGAGACCCACACACACATCCGCGCATTAACACACATGTTCCCACCGCCGTGTTTCCCAATGCACAGCATGCAGCCACAGCAGCTGTGATAGCTGTTGTTTTGTGTTTTTTGTTTAGTCACATCAGTATGTTTGACGTCTAACTGTGGCAATTTCTTAAGGTTTGGACAGGATGGATTTGGACAGTTTGGGCATGATGGTTTCCTTTAGTTTGTGAGGAAATCTTCCAGGGTTATTATGAAGTTGAATATCCTAATTTAGCGTATTAAGACATTTCAATCAGCTGCTTGTTGTGCCCTGCTATTTGCTGCACTGTATTTTTCTGATTTATTTGTCTGATTATTCCAGTTTATTACAACTTGGGTTTTATTTTCATACTTTCAGTCCTATCGAGTTATGATAAGAATTGATTCAACAAAACATTTGCTGAGACCGGTTCACAATGAAATAAAGGTCAGGCCTTTTTCTTCTTTCTTTTGCTTTGGCTTTTTACTCATATAAGCTAGCTAGTTAACCAGATATTCAGACTGACCTTGTGGTAATGCTAACAGTTTTATGTTTGGAAGGGTTTGTTGGTTTTATTTATTTATTTATTTTCTTTGTTAGAAGGTCCTCTAACCTTAACAAAGTACACCTGCCTTTGGTACACTCCTATTAGTCATATCTAAGGTTAGGGACAAACAACCTAGAGAAAGCAACACGACTGAGTATAACCCTGTGCATGATCACTAAAATAACAAATGATTCAAAATTATCCCATCTTAAAACAACTTTATTATTTTTAAATCGAAGTTAAATCAGGCTAGACAGACAGCCCCCTAAAATACACCTGAATACACCTGAGGTCATTGCAACAAAAATGTATCTACTGTCATCCCTGCAACATTTGTGATTTCACTTGGTATTTCCAGTTAAAGCAAAAAAACTTGAACAAGGTTTAGCTGAAACACAGTTGCAGCAGTAGGTTAAGTGTTACGGGAAGAGCAATACTACCACTCTATGGCACAGTGGCCGATGTTGAACCCACACACAATTCATTATTTATGCAACCATTTTATTGAAAATCAGACAGATAAGTACTTCTGACTTGGCACAGAGATTATTGGTGGAAATTAGTGTTTCATTGACTGATCAGATATTGGATTGGGTTGACCTCCATGAATTGTGTCCAAGAAGAACCTTAGAAAATGGCTCAAAACTGCAAGGTAATACTTTTGCAGAGAACATGAAAAGATGCCAGATGAATGTTGGCAGTACATTTTTTGGTCAGATGAAACCAAAATATATTTGGGAGGAGGAGTCTGACATGTTTGCTGTGAACCTGGCCAGGCAACATGAGTGTATGACTGCAAAAGATTTGTGCAAGACTGGTATTTTTTTATGCCCAGGAGGATCAAATCAGTCATTAGAAATAAAGATGGACATACAAAATATTTAAACATGAATAGGTCATAACCCACATGTGACTGGATGATCTGTTATCTGATTGCTTCTCTCCTACTCTCTGTGCTCACAGATACAGTATGTTAATTCAGCCCAATTCCCAATAAAGCTGTTCTAATTTACATGTTTATCTGTTTCTGTTGTCAGATAAGAGAACATGTATGAAATAGTGACTGAAACACGGCCCATTAAGACGACATGTTAACCAGCAGTTGTTTCCAAGCCATGTCCACGCTGCTGCTCTGCTGCTAAAATCCTGGTTTTATAACTGCAATGGCTACTAACAGAATCACCATATATATAAGTTAAAGACAAAAGCTGGACTGTACTTTCAGCTGTATTTACATGCAAAATGATCACTTAGAGAGAAAGAAGCTAATTCAGGTCTATGCAGCTGCCACATGGTCAACTGAATAAGAACTATAGGGAGGTTTGGTCATGGAGGGAAAGCCAAATCTCATGCTTACGGGGCAATACTGCTGACTCTCTTTTATGGAAAATAGCTAAGGTCTTTCTAAAAACCCATTTAGTTGTCACTAAGTGCTTCTGTGAAAAAAAAAAAAAACAAAACAAAACAAAACAAAAAAACAACTCACTGACATGGTCTGAGAAGTCCTAATAAAGTTGTTCGTGCCAGTTCAGTTTGAAAGAGCAACAGCCAATGGGGAAACTCCAACATCTAAACGGCAGACGAATGGTGTAACTTCATCACTCATGTCAGTCAGCAACATTAGTGCTTATAGGGCTGACTCCACTGTTGCAGTCCAGCCAAAAAAAAATCTTACTAATGAAGGGTGTGATGACTTCTGTTGTGGTTGGATCTTTAATATTGATCTGTCATTATAGTCTAATTAGTCAAAAATTTCTGTTTTTCAAATGAATTAGTGAAGTATTCTTCAGCTTTTTGGCTAATTACCTGAATATATATATAATAGCTCTCTCTGTGGTCCAGTACTGGTCTAAAGCCTGGTGGTTGCGAACTACCGATGTCAACCACTTTTTTTCGAGGGCTTTCGCTTTAAAATCAGAACCCCTGTGGCTTGTTAGAGGCATGTTCGATTGCTCATGTTTCTATGTCGCTGCAGAAATCTGCATCACTGCATTACAACATGGTCAGAAATTAACTCGATGAGTAGAGTGTCATCATAAAACACGATCCAGAAAAAGAAAATGATTACCTTGATTCAGAGTTCAAATAAAGTTGAAACAAATCTCTGGTGAAATGGTGTTAGAGGATTCAAATCCTTGCGTATCTTTGAGAAGTCATATGTTTGTGTGACTGTGTGTGCGCTCACACTGGGCAGCTTTCCCTCCCCGAGGCTGTGAGTGTGATTGTGTTTCTGGAGCCTCGGTGTCACTTGCCTCCAAACAGTAACAATGTTGTTGATCAGCAGTTGTTTACAAACTGCCAAGGGGATGGAACTAATTTGATCACTCACTATTCCCCCGTCTCCCCCTCTCTGGAGACCCTTTCAATTTGAGCTCCTCGTACTTTCTCAATAGCAGCCCACCACAAGTTGATTCTGACAGCAATTATGAATATTGTGTTCCACTCAAGTGGTCGAGAGCCAGGGAATAATAAAGTTCTCACCAAATCATCTGTTCCCCAAATCCCTTAACTGCATCTTCATTAGGAACAAGGAAATCATAGTGGGACTCGCCTGGAAGACACAGCAGCTACAGCTACATGCCACAGAATTAGATATCGGGGTCTTACCTCTACTTAAACTCTTTAACCAAGTCACATGGATTATAAATATAGCTGTCTGTATAGGGTGTTTCATGATTATGTTTGATGATATTGTCTTTACAATGAGCTTTAAACAATTTTTAAAATGATCCTTTCTTTAAACAACAAAATCATTGATAGTAGGCATTTTCTATCAAAACCGGTGGAATTTTTCTGCTAACTCGCTAAAAACAGCATTTTGTCCTCACATCTCAGCAATGATTAGTTTAAATATCCATTTTATTTCACCTCTTTTTCTTCAAATGACAGTCCAATTTCTTACATCTTACATTTTAATTGCCAGTTTAACAGATTTCAGTGCTTATTTATTGAATGGCATTTCAACTAATTTAATGGCCCAGACAGCGACCAACATTTTAGCTGCCGTCTTCATCTCTTAAACTTCAACTGTAGTTAAAAATATTTTCACTGTTTATATGTAGATAGACGCCTCAACTACTCTCAGCATCCATTTATCAAATAATGAGGAGATAATGTTATGTAAGCCTTGGCAACTCAAAAAATATGGATATTGAAGGTATCAGCAAAATGTTCACAGACAACTTCTTTTGGTTTTTTTTATGATTTTTTTGGTAAAATATCGGATCAGAAAATAATTAATTAAATAGTGTCTAAAGAAGCTATTACACTGGTCTAACCCCTTTTCCACAGCTGAGTGTCAGCTATTCTCACCTGTCTGGACCTCAGGGACCCAGGGCCAATGAGGCTGCTTCACCCTGTCAGAAACCGCCATGCACAGCTCTGTCTCTGGAGTTTCAATGACCTGTGTGTGTGTGTGTGTGTGTGTGTGTGTATCGTGTATGTGTATCCACCTCTGCATATGTGCATCATATGTTCAAAGTGGAAAATACCAATAGTGAGGTGGAGTGACAGCAGAAAGGAGGGAGGCGCAGACAGGTTGGAGAAAGGACAAAGCCCTCAGCTCCTGTGCATGTGTGTGTGTGTGTGTGTGTGAAATGAAATAAATATATATTAGAGGAATATTAAATCCTCCTTGTTGCCTGCTGCTGTCTTTGTCTGATTTTTCTCTATACTGCCAAATTGACAGATAACAATCACATTATGAGGCAGTGTCACACCTTTTCTCTTCTGAAGCCTCACTTCTCTAATGTTTTTAAAACCTTTCTGTATTTGTATTTTTATTCTTTCATTTCACTCTTTTTCTGTTCACCTCTCCTTTTATTCATTCTGCCTTTGCTTTTTTTCCTTCCGCTCTTTTACGCCATTCTTTGAGCTTCGCTCCTCCTCTCTGACTGACAGGGAGGAGAATTTGCTGACAGGAGAGTCAAAGAGGCTCTGAACACTCCCACATCCCTCAGTGACTGGAGGAGCCAATAAATGTTGTCTGCTTAGGGTGACAAATTACAGGACCCACCAGGATCGTACATGGGGACCTACACACACACACACACACACACACACACACACACACACACACACACACACACACACACAGACCTTGCAAACAGACAGTTTTTGGTTTACACATTATTTTATGACAGTGGAACTGAATTACACATCAAATTGTAACTTTTATATGATTTTGCCTTTATTTGTTATCTTACGATGCACTGTATATCAATTATTTTATTTCCAACAGGACCCTAAGCACACAGCCAAGACAAACTAGGAGTGGCAGAGGGACAACCCTGTGATTGTCCTTGAGCGGCCCAGCAAGAGCCCTGACTTGACCCAATCAAACATCTCTGGAGAGACCTGAATACGTCTATCCACCATAGCTCACCATCCAACCTGAGAGGATCAAGAGAGAAGTGGCAGAAAATCCCTAAATCCAGGTTTGCAAAGCTTGTTGCGTCATAACCAAGAAGACTGGAGGCTATAATCGCTGCCAAAGGTTCATCAACTAACCACGGATTAAAGGGTCTGAAAACCTTTGTTAATGTGATATTACAGTTTTTCCTTTATAATAACTTTGCAAAAATTTCCATTATTCTGATTTTGTTTTGTCATTATGGGGCATAGAGTTTAGATTAATGAAGGAAAAAATTATTTTAAAGTATTTTAGCATAAGGCTGCATAATAACAACATTTTTAGAAAAGTAAAGGGGTATGAATACTTTCTGAATTCACTGTATATGCTGTATTTACCTGTACTAAAAGCTTTTAAAGCATAAATGCTTTTATTATTTAATATCTGCACTAGTATGGACCTAATTTTTTCATAAAATTGTACTTTTCTATGGACTAAAAACCAAACAATCGATCATGCATTAACTATAAAGAGATAATATATAGAGCTCATCTGAAATATCGGTTGGGCAATTTTATCGGCCAATATTTGCCTATCATAGTGTATATGCTTTGTTTTGTTTTTTTGTTTTTTTACAAAACACAATGCAGAAAAAGAGGCTGGGGGTGATTATTAAATGGTGTTATCACAAATTTTGTCCAGCAGAGCGCGCTCCAACTCCGTTTTCTACAATACTCTCAGCTATTTAGGAAGTAAAAAATTTGACTATTAATAAATATAAAGAGTATAAAAAGTAGAAAAATTGAACACATATATGTGTAAAAAAACGTAAAATATATACAATAGAACTTTTTACCCACAAAAATCGAAACTGGCATTGCCCCAGAAATCCAGTATCGGGCTGTTATAACATGCTATAGTATGCTAATTGCTAACTGCACCAGGACTTGTTTTCAAAATAAAATTCTAAAGTGGTTGAATCTGACCTATTGTTACAAGCTTCTTTTCTATGTTATTTACTGCTTACAATAGCCTATTTGGCTGTATATGTTAAATATCATAGATTATTATGACCTTCAGATTTGTTTGAACCCTTTGTAAAGGTAAAATCATGACCAGAGCAAATTATGAGATTTATGAAATTGTTACGACAGTTAGAGCCGATTGTACAAAAGCATTTGTATTTGTATTTCTTTTTTTCTTCTATGATTTGGATCTGAAGGTATAATGGTGCATAGCATTTCCCTGCAGTATGTATTTTTTTTAATTTATTTTTTCTTTCTTTTAATCAAGGATTGCAGTAGTTTTTTGGATGCCACTGTGTTCGGACCAAGCCAGTGGTTAAATGTAACTAATTACATTTACTCAAGGATTGCACTTGATTAAAAAATGAGGTATTTGTACTTTACTGGATGCTATTTTATTCTTGTACTCCACTACATTTAAACTGGGAATTTTAAATAAATAACTTTTCTACCACACTACATTTATCAGCTGTATTTACTTATTACTTTACAATTGTATGCATTGTTATAAATTAAACTATGAAACAGAACATAAAATTAGGGACGAAATAATTAGTAGTGACTAGTTGATTGACAGAAAAAAAATAGAAATAATTATTGAGGTCTTTTTTCATGCAAAAATTCCAAATATTTCATGGTTCCAGCCTCTCAGAAGTAACAATTTTTCTCTATATTCTGATGATTTACAAACCAAGTGATCAACTGATTAATCAAGATAATAATCAGTGGATATTGCTACTATTTTTGAAGCAGATTTCTAGGCAGATTGGCTGAGTTATACAAATAACATTTATTTATGAAGTTTAATTTTGATTGTTGCTTTATTTGTTGTTAATATTCTATGCTGCAGATAAAAATAAGATATGAAACCAGAGTTTTTAGGGGCTTTAAATTCTAGTAAGCAAAACACAAAACATTTCTATTTAATGGAATGGTGCAATATAAAAAGTTATGGAGTCTTGGGGTTGAATATTTTACTCAGTGCAAACATAATGTATGGCTTCAATGACGAGGTGATATAGAATACACATTTGATACTCTCTAACTCTGTGGAATGATGAATTATACTTAAACCTACCTCTGGGTGAAATACAAGGGACAAAGTAATGTATATGTATGTATATGTATGTTTTATTGTAGGTCCTTCCAGTAAAAGTCCGAATTTGTATTTTAATAGCTGTATTATTTTATTTCCTACACACTCAATCATAAACCACATGACAGCATCTGAAGTATAGTGCAGTTCACAGAAGAGGAAGACAGGCTGTGGTCCATTGACTGCGAAGAGGAGCGAGCTAACCCACATGTATGAGTACACATCAACCCCTCTGTGTGTGTGGTTGTGTGTGTGTGTGTGTGTGTGTGTGTGTGTGTGTGTGTGTGTGTGTGTGTGTGTGTGTGTGTGTGTGTGTGTGTGTGAAGCTCAGATGGGTCGACTGAGCTGAGTAGATGTGACCAGCCTAAGTGTGTGTGTCTCATATCAGTGTGTCCTTGATCGCTCTCACTGTATGGGGCACTTTAGTCCATTCTTCAGTGGCACCGGGAGGCACGCTGACAATCACACACACACACACACACACACACACACACACACACACACACAAATACAGTACACACCTGCACACATGTATGCACAGCTACACACTCACACAGACTCAGTGTTTTGACATAAACTCAAGTGGACGAGGGGTCCAGTCAACCACTCCACCAGAGTCTTTCTCCCTCTATCCTCCTCTTTTTCCCTTCGTCTTGCATTGCTTCCCTCCCTGTGACACTTTTAACGGCATGTCACGCAACCCTGTGCTCACACACACGCGCACATACACACCATGTCGTGCTCCCAGCCAAAGCTCTGCACCTTTGTCAGGGGAGAACCACTTAAGCACGCTCATATACACACACATATTCACGCACATGCATGTCTGATTTTTTTCCCCCTCTGCACACACAAGTCTTCCCCACTTCCTTTCACCATCTCGTGCCCACCCCTCCTCTCTGTGTCTTGTCTGGTCTGTGTGTGCGTGACTGTGGCTGGCTTTGGCGAGGGTAAATTAGCACAGCGACCCAGTTTGGTGCCAGAAGAGACAAGACATCAGTGGAGGATATATTGAAGAGCTCTTTTATTTTTATTTTCCTTCCACTTAAAATTCTCTTTCTGCTCTGGCAGCAGTGATGTAATAGTAAATAAAATGCAGGGTAAAAACATGACCTCCTGCTGAGATTTAGTATAAAGCAAATTAATTCTATTTTCAGATGCTTTTATGCTTTTTACCTCCGATAACTTACGTCATTATTTTACATTTAAGTCAGCCCTAAATGTGGATAAAATCGCTTCCATAAAAAAAATGTGACTCAAGGTGACTTTTTCTTCCACCCTTTTCTCTGTTTTCTTTACGGGCTGTGTTTTCCTTCTCTGTGCTGATGCTAATTGCCTGCAGCTAATTATAGATAGACTCTAAGTGGCCCTCTGAACCGGACACACAGTCACAAACAGATGCACATTCTCTCCACTTCCTACACTTTTAAACACATTTTAACAAGGAGCTCACATTGTTGAAGCGAGAGGGTGTTTGCTGCTGGCCTAAGACTGGTAAAACGGAAAAGAGATTTGTGAATGTGTGTACAAGTGAGTGTATGAGGGTGTGTAGGTGCAGGGAGGCGGAGGAAGAGGAGGGGTAGAGTGAGAGGGAATGCAAGCGAACCGGTGTTGTGTGTCTCGTTCGGCTCGTTTAGCTGACAAACTGCTTTTAGCATCTAATTATCCATCGCTCTGTGATTAATAGGTTTTAATTACAGTAACCCATGGCAACCTGAAATATGCACAGCCTATCAAAACTCCATGAAAAAAATCAGAAAAGGCACAACAAACAGAATGTGGTTAAAGAATATTTGCATCTCAGATGACTCACTTATCATTCATTAAGGACTCAAAACTATTTTCTCAGTATTTACCTACTTGAGAAAAATATTAGCCCTCAGAAAGGCTTTTGACCAGACCTTGAACTTCTTCACTTCATTTATTTTTTTATTTGAGCCACAGCCAGAGCTTCAAACAGATTTTTTAATTCAGTAGAAAGGTTAGAACCTTTCCACATTCATATGTTATTTTGAAGGCTTTTTTCATTCTAGAGGCATTTCTACTGTTCCTCTGAGCCCAGGAGAAAAATTTCACTTGGTTATATAAATGAGCAGCTTTGATGCCTACATGATAATTTTACGATTGCGAATAGAACTTTGCAAATTTGTAGATAAAAGAGTCGGCAAAAATGGCAAAAATGTACCAGTATTTTCCAGCATCCATAACAGAATGAGCCCAGTTTAAGCTGCTTTCACACTGTTTTTTGGGTCAGTTTGTCAGAACTACACAAAAATAATGCATTGTTGCCTTTAAGTTCTGGTTTAATTTAGTCCTTGTTTTTGTAGCTTTGCAACGACCAACACAACAACGGTATCTTCCTGACTTTATATTTTGCTTTGCCCATCTTTGTGGTGCTTTGGTGACCAGTGCAGAGCACACAGTGCACAAGTGGGAGATGCAACCAGGCTACACCAAAGTAACCACATACATGCGACGCGTGTCAGACTGGCCCATACTGGCTTAGAATCTTGCACTTTATTCAGTTTTTTCCAGAGTTTCTGGTTTTATTCTTGAAATTCATTATGAAAAAGACACGGCAATGTCACATTTTAAGATATGATGTGGCCATTTACAACACGAGATAGAATAGAATTAAGACTCAAAGCATCTGGTTAATCAAATCAACAGCTTCACAAAACTATTTTTAAAATCCTTTTTTCAATATTTACTTCACTAATTGACTCTCTAAAAAGACATGTTGGATTTAGTGTGTTCATTTTTTGCCACTGTGCAGGATCCAAACAACAATATTATCACCTGAAAATGCTTCTTTCCATTGGTTGAGCTGTTAATTTCAAAATTTACTATGATTGGCTGACTGTTATAGATCAATGAGAAAAATGAAAGGAAGAAATCGACGGAGGATACGCACTTGATTGACTACTTCAAACTGTTGACTACTTCAGACTGTTGACTCCTCACATCTTCAGTTGAATTTTCTGTTTTTTGGCAGAACTAAATTCTCTGGGTTTTGTCTCGTACTGCTTACAAAATTTAGAAGGGATTTGTTTGTGGCTGGTATGGACAAGAGGAACATTTACTGTGCAGCAACCAATAACTTTCAGTGTACAGACTTGTGTTTAGACTGTGACTCTTATCCTTTAGACAGAGAACAAAGAGCAAACGACTTTTTTATAATCCACTCCATCACATTTTAGAGCAGAGCCATAGCTCAGCTTCAGTTCACCTCACTCTGATCAAGTTCACTCACCTCCAGCTCTCTCTGGAGACTTTATCCTTTCTGTTGCTCTCATCTCTCCATCCACTGTCTCATCCACTCTTGACCATTCTTTCTCTTTTCCAAAATATAAATCATTAAGGTTTAATGAACGTCTATTTTTTGTTTTGGTAAAGGAACACATGAGAATTTGTGTTCAACTACCTGTAAGGTCTGTCCCAATCTTCAGATGAGACTGCATCTGGACCTCAACTGTCACTTTTTGCCAAAATATACGGAGCAGGAGACAAGCACAGAACACGTCTATCTTAATTATTGTTTCACTTACACACTGCACATATCATGGTTACTGAATGATCCAGCATAATTTTTATTGATTGTTTATATAGATCACCTCGGGAATCACCTACTTGACAGTTCCCAAAATCCGCATGTGGACTGATTACATTTACCTGTACTTTAGCTTTCGAGTCCTGAGGTTAGTCCTCCTTGCCTTCACACCACAAGCAAACTGTGTCAGACTTCCCTGTGTGATTCGAGTTCAAATTACAGCTTTTGCCCAACATAAGGAAACTGATTCAAACAAACAAAGGTGGTGGAGTTCTTTTGAACAACACTGAACAGGTTAGGTATGAGGACTCCCTCAGATGACTCACCCACGCAGGAGTCTCTGTGCTCTTCAAATCCAGCAGAGCACACACATCTCCCAATAGGCACCAGCCACTCTCCCTCGGCGCTGCAGTACATCTTGGGTGTGTCCCTCTCCTCGGCATGATCCACACATTGACCCCTGACCTCCACCAGAGAGGAAGAGTCGGCACCCGTCACCACGTCGGTGAACACAGCTAGGTTCCGGCTCACACCCACACAGCGTTTATAGTAGACCCGCACAGAGGTGAGGGCGATGCAGGCACCAATGTCCTGGAAAGCCAGGTAGAAGCCTCGTCTGTTCAGAGGGCCAACACCTCGCACCTGTAGGGAGAGAGGAGCAGCTGACACTTCACCTCCGACATTTCAGGTCCTTATGGGAGCGTTCATTTCTTTTCGACAAACACGTGTTCATGCCTCTCCTTGTTTTGATGGTGTACACTCTTTACTGTTGCTGGAAACGCATCCAGCTGGATGTGATAACAAGGTGAAGCTAGAAGCCAAGGAACAAGAAACAAAATCATCTAAACAAGAACGAAGGAAAGCATTAAAGGCCCTATTTTGTGCCACCACAAACCCTGCAGTATTGCAAACATAGTCACGCTGCACATTTCACTGGGTCGGTTGTCTAGTTTTTTAAAGACCCTCTGTGTGCGGAGTAGCACAGCTGTGCCTCTCTTCATAAAGTTTAAACAATGCATTGTGATTTTGGTCCTTGCCTTTGCATGAAAGTGCATTTGTGCCCAGTTGAAGGAAAAACCAATGGTTCCCAGCCCACTCCTATTACATTGTTGGACTCATGATGGACTTTATCACAAAAGATAAGCTGTCTTCTTTATTCCACACATTCCTCCTCCTCATGAAGACAAGTGCCAACTTTACCTAAAAAGCAACTTGGCGACTGACTGTGCAGTCAAAGATTAGGTTGTTTATGCTAGTAGCCCGGAGCCATTAGCCTCAAACAGAGATGATGAGTGGGCTAAAGAGGTCTGGTAAGCTCGCTTCCCTCTCTCCTCTGCCACATTCCCAGATTTCTTTTTCATTTATTGCAACTTATAGATTGAAGTAACTTCACTTGAGGAAATTCTTCAGATTACACATGGTTCTCTCTGGCGACACACAAGGCTTTATACAACTCTCACATATGCAATTATACTTCACAAGACCTGGAAACAGACCTTGATGTGTAAAGTCGGTGTCCCCCTTTTTTAGTATTTCTCTATGAGGTTTAATGGTCAAAGCTAGACAAGCAACAATCTCGAAAAATGATCTAATCAGCTTCAACATGACTGAGTGGGAGTGAATTTAATCAGATTTGATTTAGAGTGACTGAACATCGCATCTACTGTCACCGGTTTCTAGTTTAAATGTTGTTAAATTGTGATTGATAAACTGAAAAATGTCACATCCCCTTTTTCCAGCTGAATTCCACCCACTTCAAACCAGTAAGAAAGAAATAATTTGCAGTCTGATGACCTCACGGTGGCTGATATTAGTGGCCTCATGTAGGACTCCATTAAAAGGATGATAGAGGCCAGTTGTCAGGGCCTTAAAATGCCACTTTTTCTTTTGAAAAAGAATTGACCTTTTCTAGCTTCTAAGTATTCGAATGTCACAAAACCTGGTGCAACTGCTCATAACTCATGATAAAGGCATTTTGAGGAGCCATAAGGCATAAGGGAACTGCACTTGACATTTTTTGTTGTTGTAATTTCACTTTGAGAAGCAGAATTATTGTATTTTACTGCATTTTTTTATGTTCAGCACCTGTGATGACTGTACAATTGTACTTTCAGTTCTGTACACAACATATAGTAATCAGGAAACATCAGTATATTGCATATATTTAAGGAACCTCCCTAAGACCTATATGACAACTGACTAGAGTTTTGAAAGT
The DNA here is from genome assembly GCA_016859345.1 of Istiophorus platypterus. Lineage (NCBI taxonomy): Eukaryota > Metazoa > Chordata > Actinopteri > Istiophoriformes > Istiophoridae > Istiophorus > Istiophorus platypterus. The sequence goes on from CM029117.1 coordinate 3,591,550, forward strand.
TCTGTCACTTTTTCATACTAAAACCTCAAACAGTGGTTGCTAAACAGAACGGGCTGTACAGTGTGAATGCATTATTTCATAAGTTCGGTGTGGAAGCATCGGAAAATATGAGGGCATCTTTTTTGGCATTAAGATATGCAAACTTCCAATAGGGTCACAGCTGAGAGTAGGAAAAAGTATAGTATTTGCTAACTGATTTTTTAATAGCTACCAGTAATTAAAATAGGTTGATATGTCTTGATTTATGGTTTTTAGGCAGATCTACTATGTCCATTAATGTATATAGAGCATATTTTGTGATTGATAGTCGTGGCATGAAGTCTCTTTATTATACTGTATTTTTTTTAATATGACAATAAACTATTTATTGAACTTGAAAAAAAAGTTGCGGGACACACAGCCAACTGACAATTTTACAAATGAGGAAATATATGTAGTTATTTTTGTTATCTCCTCTTTGTTTCAGCCAATATCAGAACTAAGCCTGTTATTTTCAGGCATTTTGTTACCATCCCCCAAAAAAAGTCATACTAAACTGTGCTGTATGAAGCTCTATAGGCTGATGAAACAACATGCTGACTCCAGGCCTGGTCACACCAGAAATTAGTAAAGTGAAATTAACCTGTGCGTCTTTGCCACGTAGAAGCCCTGTAACATATTGATTAAATTCACAGGGTTAGTGGGTGAACTGCTGTAACTGGTAAGCTAACTGTTGACTCACTAGCTGTCTACTGGAATGAATTAAAATTGCTTTTTAAATGCTAAAACAAGGTCCCTACTCCCACTGTAGCTTGATTGTTATGATTAAGATTGTAATTTGTAATGATCGCTTTAATGATTCAATTTGTGTTCACACTGTTTTTAGTTCTGTCTGATGACAATCCACAAGTGGCAGAAAGGAAAGAGATACCGACCTGAGGTGAGGTTCTGGATATTTTCTCACTCTTCACAGGATGGATTTTGTATTTCTCCTGTATACGGATGTACAAAAATCATGGATCTATATTTCACTCCATTACTGCTGCTCAATTAGAAGCTTTGTTTACAAACTGAGATGATGGATTTAATAGATTTTTTATTGTCAAACACACTCACCAACCTCCTGATATATCTACACTGTGTGCTAATTAGACAGCTAATTATGAGTTTTGCAGATCTTTCTTAGCTATTGTATAGATGTTTCTGTTGCCATTTCAGGTAAATGACAGAACTTAATCATATGTATATAATCAGAATCATCAGGAATGAGGAGTATTTTCTTCTTGCTCTGTCTGCAAACATTTTCAGTTGTTGACACACTGTAAGTTCCAGCTTTTCTTTTTTTCCCTACCTTGAACCAAGTAATAGAAAAATCCCCCATACTTGGAATAACTAATGTTTTTTTTTATATAAATGGCAAGGTGGTGGTGGTGTTAAATTAATGGAAAAATAACAGAATATGAATGTCTATTAACTACATCTGTCTGTTTTAATGCACATTTCTACCACCTTAATTTAATTGTCAACAACATAATCATGCTATTTTTAGCACATCGGTGGTTCACTCATTCTCATCCACTTTGCTTTGCCATACTTTAATCTCATCCAGCTGTTTTTGTATATGGTATGCCATCAAATATTTAACAATATAAGCCCTGGTATTTAATGAAGGGTTTCTGCCCAATGAAATGCTATACAGCTTTTACTCTGAATTGTTATGGCAGGTGTTGCATTGTGTTAAAGTGTAATGCAGTAACTTAAACAGGTCAAATGTGAGTGGATAAAAACAAGGATTTGTACTAGAAGATGACCATTTATATTTATCAGATTCAGGAAATTAGAAATAAAAGGCTGCCTCATATAACGGCCTGTTACCTTCTGAAGCTGAGGTAAATGAAAAGCTCTGTGTCCCGTTGAGAGTCGGGGACCTCTGATCCATACTGTATGCTGCCCAAGCTTGCATCTTACACCCTGCTTCTGTGTGCTTGACTGTCTCAAGACATCTTCGCACAGCTTGCACCTTGGGTCCTGTCTGGTGTGGTACCCCTGTGTCTAAGTGCTGCCACGATCAGAGCCTCTTTGCTGTCCTTCAGACCAGCCTTTTCTGGCCACTGGCTAGGATTTCTTGATGTCAGCCACTTCCTCTCTCCTCTGATGATACATCCCATGAAGGAGCTTGGTCTTCCACGGTATTTTCTCTTCCTCCTTATCATCCTCTGTCATCTGATGCCTGAGGCATTCTCAGCAGTTCATCCTGGGGGCAATCTTACAGATGTATTCATGAGCAATATAAAGATGTATACTGAGTGATCAATTTGTTGTGTCACAAATCAAACTCTTTTTGGCAACATTTTTCGTCATTTGGATGATACTTTGCATTCATTCAGAGAGCATGGATGCAGGTAGGGAATTTGCACAAAGGCAACACACAAAAAAAAAAACAAAAAAAAAAACATTGAGGAGAGTGGACCAGAAAACAGTACTAATTATGCAGCAGACCGGTCCCCAAAACAGACAGAAACAGCACTAACCCTTTTTACTACCTGTACAAGAATCATGACAAGCTGTATGGAGAGAGCAGACCATACAGCAGACTCACAGAGATGGAGGGAGATGAGGGGGGGGGGGGGTGTTGCAACTTACATCTGAAAAGACAAAGCCCTGATTTTCAGAGTCAAAAATTACTTACTTACTTTTACAGAAAATGTGCTATACTGTGCTATGGATAGTTGCATGGATATGAAATGACCCATATAGGGACATCACATTTTTAATCATATCATACAGCTGTACATGGATTCTCCTTGTTTGGTGCTCTGACACCCACTACTACACTGTGTGTATATATGTATTTTATATATACACACACACATGCGGCTGGTTTCCTCCCAACATGCCACTTAGAATAAGGCCAAGCTGATCAGTCTTGCTTTCATCAGACTAGAGAATGTTTTCACAGTCTGAGTCTTTTAGGTGCTTTTTTGCAACTTCAAGCAGGTTTTCATGTGTCTTTCACTTAGAAGAGGCTTCCATCTGGCCACTCTGGCATAAAGCTAAGATTGGTGGAGTGCTGAAGTGATGGTCGTCCTTCTGGAGTTTTCTCCCATCTCCACACAGGATCCCTGGAGCTCAGCCAGGCCCTTCTTGATTACTCATTTTGTCAGCTAGAGCAGTCAGCCTGAATAAGAGTCCTGATTTTTAACACTTCTCCCACTGAAAAAGGCTACCATGCTCTTGTAAATTATCAATGCAGAGGATTTTTTCAGTTTTTCAATAGCCTTCCCCAGATCTGTGTTTCAACAGAATCCTGTCTTCTGAGCTCTGCAGCTAATTCCTTCAACCTCATGGTTTGGGTTTTGCTCTGATAATCATTGTCTGCTGTGAGACCTTACATAAACATGTGTTTACCTTTCCAAACCATGTCCAATCAACTGAATTCACAGCAGCTGGACAAATATAATAGTAAGAACAGCTCAAAGATGATCAAGCAAAATTGGAGGAACCTGAGCTAATTTCAAGTGTCATAGAAAAGCAAAGGTTTTAATAAATTTGCAAAAATTTCACAAGGTTCTGTTTTCCTCTTTGTCATTATGTGTTATGGAGTATAAATTGATGAGGGAAAATTATTACTATTATTATCTTAAGTTTTAGCACAAGGCTGCAACATAACAGAATGTGAAAAAAGTGCAGAGGTTGGAACACTTTCTTAATTAACTGCTTATAGTTTATATACTATGTGTGCACATGTATTAGTGTGTGTGTGTGTGTATATGTGTGTGAGAGTGTGTATTGTTTAAATATAATATTATTTTCAAATATAGTTGCTAGATAAACTTGCTACATTATAGAACCTTACGTAAACTTAAAAATAAACTTAAAAACAATGCAAAATAATTGTCAGAAAACAATATACAAAAGTAGCTTCCTTCCAAACATATAGATTTCCCCCAAGCAATTTAACAATGCAAGGGTTGCTATATAGTTCTGTGATGGGGCATGGTTGTATGTGTCATTGTCTTCAACTTTTTGTTTGATTATAAGGGTGGTCTGGTATTTTCCTTATTAATTGGTTGCGCTGAATTATAGAGAAAACTAAAGGCTACAAGTTGCGCTGCAACTCAACCTGTTATTCTTAATGTTCCGTCGACGGTCACTGACAGTTGACCTTTTGTTGTGGTTTACCTTGCATTTCAACTACAAGTGTCCGCACCCTTGTTTAACCGTATACTGTATGTTAGACAGAGACAGAGAAACTGCACCTGAACAGTGCGGAGAAGCCACTATGCAGGGTCTTTCAGGTTCAGGTCAACAAATGAAAAATAAATTGACTGACGTGAGGGTATTCATTTTGAATGGTTATAGAGCATGACATAATTCCAGTAATCCAGTTACATTACCTGCACCCAAATCAACTCAACACAACAAACTATTATGAATTGCATTAACAGGCCCATATTTCAGGTTTAAAGGATGAAATTAAGTTTTAAAGGATAAGGGTGGCAATATAATTTTCTTATTATCAACAAATCCAATGTAAAGACCAAAACCAGAAAATGTGTTAGTGTGGCCTTAAATACATTCTGACTTCTTTAACCCTTCGGTGGCTCTGAGCCCATCACCAAAAACAGCTCACACTATTTTTAACAAAGGCTCAGTTATTTTCTTAAACCGCTGGGTACTGTAGTACTTTGGTAAATTTTGCTCACACAGAAGGAAAACTTGCATTTGTTGGGGCCTTTTTTTGGTGGATTAATCAATATTTGATACTTTAGTGAACATTTAAACCAGCAATAAGGGATATGTTCAATTGACTCACATTACCTAGACCATCTTAATATCACCTAGTACAACAGTGTGGTTCTCTGATGTGTTTTTAATAGTTTTTGGACAACAATGGATCTCTATAGCACACAGGAATTAGATTTATTAGGCTTTGGATACGCACAGGACTATAAATAATGTCGGTCCACTCTAGGCTTTGGTATATTCATGGAATTCTTGGTAATAAAAAAAATATTTAGAATATTTTCGTTAGAAACAAGCCTTATTAACATTACCAATATACAAAGCTACAGCTATATCATTAAACATTTGATTTGTTTGTGGTGCTCTAAATTGTCTTATTAATTAACTGTAATGGCAGCAAATAGAATATGTCTGTCACTTCACAATTTATTAGGCTGAACACTATTATTTTTAATCACATTAAATGTTCTAAATTTGACCTAATAAATCAAGCACTGAAGACAACAGCCACTGTAAAGCAGTGTATTAGACATCCTTGTGTAGCATTGTCTAAATGTTCACACAATACACAGAAAAGACGCTTTACCGACACATCCGCTACTGAGCCCTGCTGTACCACGACACAGGATTTGTGGTTAGCGAGGTGAACTTCAGGTTTAACCCCGGGTGGTCAGGGTTACCATGGTGGTTCACTTCTTAAGGTAACTTAAGGGTAACTTAAAGTGCACACCGCAGCTGCTCTGGAGCAGATTAGCTTCCGAGGATAAAAACAAAACCTGTCAACAGCTCGACTACTCACCAATCAGATCACTGGAAAAATGAAGTAATCATTCCCAGAGGAATGCGACAGTTTACAATAAAGGGTCATTTAAAAAAGATAAGTTGAACTATTTGAGCAAATCGTTTTGCTGTTTGAGGCTTTCGATGTGTTCACTCTGGTTTTAAAACTGAGGGAGAGTTTCATGTTAATTAACATAATAACTATCAAAGCTTGATTATAATTGCACAAATATTCTTTGATTCCTGACAGTGTTACTGCCTTTACACTGCAGCTCAGAATAACATGACACACACAGCGCAAGGAGTCACTATGACAATAACTGGAAATAAAAACTCAACCCTCTGATGTCTTTTATTAGGAATATTATCTACATGCTGTTCAGTATTTCCCATGATTATAAATGAACATTCATTCAGATTGAGATCATCAGACATGAACTAATTTACTTTTCTTCTCTCTTCTCAGCCTTTGCAGCAGAACAAGTCTGACGTTACTTTAACTTTTATTTTAACTCTATATCACATATTCATAAGTTTGTTCATCATCAAAGGAGCAAAATATTCACTACTTAAGAAACTTGATCATTTCAATACTTCTTTTACATATTAACAGAATATCCTTAACTCGACTTTAATAATTGGAAATTATTATTAGCATTTTTTTTTTTTTCAAATTCTCGTTATGTGAGTATATTGTTTAAACTTCACCTTGTTGAAGGTCATTTTTGGCTGTTGCTATAACCAAATCTTCATGTATCATCGTATCCTCATACATTACTATTACTAAGTTCTTTACTCATGTTTCTGATGATTGGTTGCTTTTGAGTAATAACTCCTACTCTTCTATACGAACATGCCTGTAGCAGGACAGGAAAACCCAGAGTTAACTGAGCCAGCTGACAACCAGCTTCGTGACACAGGTTATCCAGGACGGATATCCTTGGTATGTTCAACTGATTTCGTAGCACAGGCTTCAAGGCTACTGACATTTCCAACTTCTCTTCAACTTCTATGGTGCATCTGCTAAGAATGGAATAAACTTTCTATTCACGCAGAGATAATATTTCAAAGAGCCTGGATTAAATTTACTTGTTGCATCAGTCAGTATCCCTTCTGTTGTTTATTTTTGTTGCACAAACCTCAGTGTTGAGTTTCAGTCTACGGACTCCCAGGTCCACGCCCGTGAAGCTCTCATCAGCAGCGATGGTGTCGATCTTAATGAACTGGTTCTCCCGTATGGCCGAGCCCACGGCTCTGTCAGACTCATAGTAGTAGAGGTTGAAGGTTTCCTGTGGAACAAAAATGGGTCGTTTGAGTTCTGCATGTGTGTTCATTACAAAAACTCTCTGATTGGCTCTATATATGTAGGGAAGAAAAGGTGACTTTAACATTACCTGGTCTGATTTGAATCCTGCCTGGAGTACATTTGTGTGTCACTTTTCACCTACACCACAGTAATAAACACAGCCACAAGTTTTTTTTTGTGTTGCTTATTGTGTTTTTCAAATCCTGTAATTTTCCAGTCGTTGAAAATTGTCCAGAACAATGAGTTAAATTACTGTGGAGCAGAATTAATATTTTATTTAGACACCTCCCCTTGGAAGTGGAGTCCCAATGGGGCTTTGATATAATCAATACCAAATATGTGTAAAAGCAACCATCACAGATGGACAAAGACCACCTCAGGGGTGGTTTTACAGTACCACTAACAGGCAGCCAACATTATCACTTCAGTACGGAAATATTTGTCTTTCTGAGTAAATTATGACTCAGAACTTTGAAAGTTACTGTTTTTTCCATTTTTTAAAATCTTTGGTCAATTTTGCTCCCTAAATGTCACTAAAATGTTCTATAAAGCAAAAACTATCCCTTCTTAATTGTGTTTAAAGGCCAGTGTGAAGTACTTTGAGTCAGAGTCTTCAAAAAGTTTAAACAGACTTCATCTTAGATTGTGGTTTTTAAATGCTAACTTTAAATTTGAACAGCTTTGTTTCTTTCTCCTACATATTTCTATACTCATTCCCATTCACTCCCACTGGCTTTCCCACCCGCTCCTCTCTGTATGAGGTTTACCTTGCAGGTGCCCAGCACACCAGGCATGCTGTTGCAGTCTCTCAGGGTGAACTTGACCTCGATGTAGATCCTCCTGGCTCCTTCTCGAGGAATCCAGCCCGTCCTCAGCCAGTTGTTCTGGCTGGGACTCATCACATTACAGACCTGATGCAGAGTAGCTGTTATAATCAGCAGCAGCAACAACTTCATCAATAAAAACAAAAGTTACAGTCATTAAAGATGCTATGAGTGGATTAGTCACAGATTAGTTCTCCAATTTTTCAGACTCCTGGGTTTCTGTTTCAGATGCAACTTATGTCTCTTTTTAATAAGTAGCTCTATTTTTGAAGAGCGAAACTGCTGCTCATAGCTCTTCACAACAGTCAATATGCATTCAGATGTAGTAGCCAGGACATGAAAAACCCGCATTCAGAATGTGTCACTTGAAAGTCATAAAGCTAAGAGTTCATTATGCATTGATCTAGTAGGTTTATTGTAAATATAATAATATCTTGATTTTATGTGGATGTTTCTAGCTGATGAGTCAATGTAGCATCTTTAACACTGGTTTAGTATTTTATAAATACACAACTTACATAGATAATATAATTAAACAATGAACTGTGTATATTGTCTATAATCCAAAGTTTCCTAGGACTGAAGATTTATCCAACTGAAGTTATCATATAATAATTAACTCCAATAACACCTTCAAACCCATGGCACGCTGACAACAATACACACCTGATACGTGTGGATGGGACTGAAGTACTCGTCCATCTCATTAATGGCATCCCACTGTGCAGAGGCAAAAAAAAGACAGGGAAACATTCTTGTGTCAGTCACATGTTCACACGTCTCCAGGTTTTTCAGATTCATGTGCAGCAAATCATTCAGCCACTGTCTATATTTCCCATATGGTTATCTGAGCCAACAGTTTCTGTCTCCCTAACCACATCGGAAGATTATTAGCTCTGACTTCAAATGAAACATGTGACGACTTCTGTCACACAGGCAGCAGTCTTCACTCAGAGGACGAACAATATGGTTTTCCATATGATTGGTGGTGGTTTCAAATCTCATCAGGGGAAAAAATAGATAGTTTTATGCATGAGGTTAAAATTCCACCTTTTTTATTCAGTTTCTAATGCTTCTTCATCTAAATTTTTTTTTTCTAAAGACTCCATAAACATTGTTAAACTGGGATTAAAGGTGGGTTTAAATATGCTGATGTATTCCACTCTGTTGTTCTGGTGAGCAGTGGTTAACACATGCAATCATATGTTCTACATTTCAGCATGTTGGAAATCACTTAATGTAATTCCAAGGGGACACATTTCTTTTTAATGAGATGCCCCTCATGTATATGATTAGATTTACAATGTTTACTGAATACCGCTGGCAGGCAATAATAGAATTACGAAGCGCAACAGTAAGTGAAATGTGTTGGTATTTCTAAATGTGTTAGTGTTTGACATCTTGCACATTTTGTGTCCTGCGCCACAAGAAAACAAAGGAAACAGTCTGTTCTGCCCCTGCTCCTTGGTTATTGTGAGGAAATATAAACTTCACTTCCAAAGACCTCCTTCTACTGACCCCCAGAAAATGCCCAGATTTTATGCAGTAGGATGCACAAGAAGATTAAATGCAAAATTCTGATTTATTTGAATGCATTAGTGGGTATTTACACAGGAAAACTTCTGCAGTGTAGGACAAGATGATTGAAAATGATCTCTTCTGTTTAAAGATCCCAGCCCCACTCCACATACCAGTCAGTCTATTTTTGCTACAGTGTTCACATGCAGTACAAATATACACAGGACATTTACATATGCATGCATTAGCATTTCATTTTGGAAAGATACCCTTGGAACTATATAGCTAGTTGTCACTTAACGGTCCCTAAAAAAATGGTCAAATCTGCCAATCTCTGCACATCAGACCATAAACCATAAACTGGATTCATGCACAGTACATCCATGAAAAATTTGGCTCTTGAGCTTGGTTTAGGGTCAGTGTGTCAAAAAGTCAAAGGTCAAGCAGTTTTCAAAAAAGCTGCGAGGATTCTTTTTCAGAAATTGGATTGTAAAATGAATTCAGAACCATACACACCTTTCTAACTTTCGCTTCGGGGGATTATGACTAATAATTTTCCATAATTTTCCCTGTCCCACTTCAGGCCTTCAGTCTCTTTTTTCCTTCCTGACACAACTATTTCTATGACTGTTATTGTGAACAACCGAGTGCAACACTATGAACGTTATCCAGGAGAGAGTGTGAGAATGTGCACTGTTATCCCCAGATTTAAACAATAGAACGTCCCCCACCTCTCTCTAGGATGTCAGCCTTGTCACTCCACCTCCACCACCTGTGTGGCCATTCATAACAGCTATAAATACTTTTGATATCCTGGGGTGGTAGGACAACATCTTGTTTGGACTGGTTCAAAGTCATTAATGCTACAGGGCTTTCCACCGGAGTGTTTGGATGATTTCTGTTGAATTAAAGTTTTGTGTGATGCTAGCAGCTCAGTTCAAGGGCAGTGTCTGTCTGTCAGTCTACCACTTTGATCCAGACTGAAATATCTCAACTATCAGATGGATCGGCATGAGATTTTGTTCAGGCATTATCAATAAATAGCTGAAAACTAATGACAGAGCATCAGTTGTACTTTGTGCTTAGTGCTAATTAGCAAATAGTATAACAACATTGCAAAAGTTATACCTAGAAACCATCAGCATGTTAACACTGGCATTATATGCTGGCATACTTACATTCACATTTAGCTTAAAGCAACTCTGTACATATGTACAGCCTCAAGGTGCTGCTAGTATGGCTGTAGACTTTTTTCATGCGTTTCCTTGCCTGATCAGTGTTGTTCTTATCATAGTCCATGTTTCCCAAATCTCTACAAAAGAGGCGGTACTGATGATAAAAATATCATAATGACAAGAATAAACAGAATCAGAACCATTTTCCCTTTATGCACACATTACAATCATTCCAGGCAAAGTTGCCGGCTTTACTCTTCAACATCTTATTGCTCTATAGGAACCCTTTACACCTTCTACTTGTGATTTTCAATGTCAATGCTAATCCAGTTGCACAGTTATATGGTAGATTTTGATGTCAGGAAGAAAAACACGTCATCCTTTTATGCTCCAGTATTAGAAATAGCCGACCACAGCTCAATCATAGAGGAAATAGATGTTCTGTCAACTGGTTTATTCATGGTATTATGGAGACTCAATTACAGAGTGTAAAATGCAAGCTTAACCGAAACTTCAAAGAAATGGGAGCAGCTTTATGTCTTCTCTACTCCTGTTGAAACAGGAAATTTACATAAATAAAGCAAATTTTGTAGCTTTCCAGTATCTGATAAAGACATTGGATCTTTATGAGATGGAAGGGGGCAGCTGGTCACCTCAAAACACATTTGATTGGATAACTTTATGTTATCCATAAAGTTATCCAATTATTTTTGGCTCATACTGTATGTGGCATAAACCAAGAGATACTTGTACTCTTAACACATTAGAAGTTTGAAAATGTATTTTGTATTTGACAAAGTCTTTATTGGTGAGCTCTTCCTGCACTAGAAGGCATGAACATAAAATAAACAAATAAATAAGTAAATAAATAAATAAAGCCATCACAGTTCTATTTTAATAATCCCACTCTTCTCCCCTTCCTGTCAAATCAGCCAGCTTTACTCTTCTTAGCTGATATTCTATTAGTTTGCCACTTCACATCATTTCAACAGAAACTAATTATGTTAAAGGGGCACTTTTAAACACGTAAATAAGATTTACCTGACTCAGATCTACTCATCATGAGAGTTGTTAATAAGCCTGTGTAGTTTCTGCTGTGGCTCTGGAAGAGCTTTCTTATACAGTGGCATGAAAAAGTTTGGGCACCCCTGGTCAAAATTTCTGTTACTGTGAATAGTGAAGTGAGTAGAAGGTGAACTGATCTCCAAAGAATAAATTTAAGGTGAATCATTCTTTTCAACATTTTGAGGAATATTAATGTTTTATTTTTGTTTTGTTCAATTTTAGAGAGAAAAAAAGAGAAAGGAGCACCATACAAAACTTTAGGCACATCAAGAGATTTGAGCTCTCATAACGTTAACCTTAATTAGCTTCTTAGGGCTGTGGCATGTTCAAAATCATTGTTAGGAAAGGACAAGTGATGCAAATTTCAAAGCTTTATAATACTGACTCCATAAACCTTGTCCCCACAATCAGCAGCCATGGACCCCTCTAAGCGGCTGCCTGGCACTTTGAAAATTAAAATAATTGATGCCCACAAAGCTTAGAAAGTTGTAAGGAGATAGCAAAGCTTTTCAGGTACATGTTCCGGTGGAGGTCAAGTTGAGGTCTGGAAGACCGAGAAAAGTTTCACAAAGATCTGTTGGTAGGATTTCTAGAAAGGAAAATCAAACCCCTGTTTGACTGCAAAAGACCTTCAGGATAATTAATCAGACTCTGGAGTGGTGGAGAACTGTTCTACTGGGCAGCAACATCTGCACAATTACGACCTTCATGGAAGCATTATCAGAGAAAAACCTGTTATGCATCCTCATCACAAAATTTAGCATTAGAAGATTGTAAAGGAAAATCTAAACAAGCCTGATACATTTTGGAAAAAGGTTCTGTGGACTTATGAATTTAAAATAGAACTTTTTTGCTGCAATGAACAAAGGTATGTTTGGAGAAAAAAGGTACAGAATTTCATGAAAAACATAACCTCTCCAACTGTTAAATTCAGGAGTGGGATTGATCATGCTTTGGACTCGTGTTGCAGCCAGTGGCACAGGGAACATTTCACTGGTAGAGGGAAGAATGGATTCAATTAAATACCATCAAATTCTGGAGCAAACACCAAACCGTCTGTAAAAAAAGCTGAAGATGAATAGAGGACAGTTTCTATAACAGAATAATCATAAACACACCTCAAAGTCCATAACAGATGACCTCAAGAGGTGCACTGAAGGTTTTGCCATCAAAAATTTGTGGATAGAAAAAAACATTGCATTGAAGACAGCTCAAAAATCTCACAGAAATAAAAGCCTTTGAAAGGAATAATGGGTGAAAATCCCTCTAACAAGAACTAAAAGACTCTTAGCTGCTACAAAAAAACATTTATAAGCTCTGATACTTGACAAAGGGTGTGTGACTAATGCTGATCATTCAGGATGCCCAAACTTCTACTCTGGGCCCTTTTCCTTCCTGTTATTTCGATACCATAAAGGATGGAAATGTAAAAGTAATATTGCTTAAAATATTAATGATATATGTCATCTTTAATTAATTACTTGCACTTTTGTTTTTTCGAAATCAGTTTATCTTAGCTTAGCCTAGCTTACTTGCTTCATGCTGTTGTATCTGAAAAAATAACCCTGATGAAATCACTGGAGTTATCTAATCTTGGTCTTGAAAAATTCTAACAGAAAGTCTACATTAAAAACTGGGTGGCATAAGAACAAGATTCTATCTATTTGCATTATTGATGGGGATGGGTATCATTTTATAGATACTACAACTCTTCTAAATATTCCTTATCGGTCTGGCACTTTCTTGATAGTCTCTTTGGTTCTATTTTTATGATTGCACTAAAAAGAATGAACTAGAATAGGATCGGAATTTATGAATTTATTTATTAATTTAACAAAACATTGTTTGTAGAGCAGCAACCATAACCCTTAAAACAGCAAAGTCACTATATAACTCAATAATTTCTCCCATAAACAAATCTAAATTCTAAATAAATGATATCTCTAATACTGAAACACTGAGTTAAGATTGAAACGAACTATTGCTCATCCTTCCTGTCCTGTCATACACTCTCCTAATGCTAACATGAATAGACTCACTCTTTGACAGGTAAAGCTGGTAAAAGGAGGAGGGGCTGGTTGGGGCATGGGGGCTATGGTCTCAGCCATTAGGTCTAAAAGAATTTACCATCATTTTTAAGATTCTTAGACAACATTTTTTCTAGCTAGTACAAAATATTTTCCTCTTAGCCTAATGAATGCAGAAAAACAAAACACTGGTTGACGGGGGACTGTGAGTAACAAGAAAAGTATTGCTTTCCTGCAAATGTATGGTTTTGATAAATTAGTCTTATTGTTTTTATTGCACTTACAGTAACAAGTATAGTTAACAGAATAACCCTTTAAGAAATCAACAATGCCACTTAATGTTGTTTTTAACAGGTGAGGAGATGAAGATAGAGCCAATCCTGTGTGTTAATATAAAGTATTTTGTTAAAGCTAAAGAGAATGGTACTTATTTCCTGGCAAAAAAGCAATTATAAAAAAGAATAATCTCAGTGGATGTAAACGGAACCAGTGACTCACTCTGTGCCAAACTATATGACTTCCTCCTTTTTTACCTGGAGAAAAGCAATTCTCCTGCTCTTCCTCCTACAGATGAGCTGTAGTGAGGATTAGAGGTTAAAGTGTGAGTGTGCTAGGTACTGACTCAACTGAGCCAAAACTGATGCTGTCTTTATTTATGGTCACAATATATTTCAGTCTCTAACAATATACAGCACTGATTATTTCACAAGTATTACCTATATGGGCAGAGTCCATCTGTATGCATGTATGAATTAATGATCCTCCTGCGTTGAGGATTCTTACGCAAGTGGTGGAGTAATTGAAAGAGAAAATGTCGAAGCTTTGGGACGCACCCAGCTGAAATCAGCCCCGGATAAGTAGACTGGGCTTTCCATGGAAGCCCTCCTCAGCCCAGCTCACCCCGCTCTCTCCCTCGACACACACACGCTCACACACACTTGCCCAAGGCGCCACCAGCCAAAAACCACTGGGATAATTAAGATGTAGGAAGTCTCACCCATCTCACCCTTTCCTCCCTTCCTCATCCTCTCATCTTTATCAGCTAAATTGAAACGTCCTTGAACTTGTGAAGACCCCAGCTAATTAGTAGGGTATATAACCTCTCTATCGCTCTCATTATTCCCGTCTTGCCACCGCCATGCTCTCAACCTCCCCTGGTTTTTTCTTTCTTTTCTTGGGAAATTGTAGATTTTGACTTCTTGCAATTTTGTCCACGAGTTAAAATCATATGAGCGGAGGGTAGATTTTCAGGAGGCTGGGAACCATATGGCACACAAGGAGGGGATAAGATTGGACCAGATTGGCTATTGTTTAGTTGTGAGAATAATAGAAATCCTTTCTATTCATCCTCAGCAGACAGGCAGGGAGAAGAAGAAGAAGAAGTCAGAAAGATTCAGCGCGGCATGTTTATCTTCTGAGAGTTGCGATAAGGGCGTTTTCTATCATGACGACAACAGATATCCGGTGCTTCACAGAGTGGCGACTGACAATGCTCTGTGAGTGTGTACAGATATGTGTGTGTATTAGACAGAGAGCATGAGACAGTGAGAAATTAATTGGCTGTAAATTGTACATCTGTTTCCTGCCTGTCAACTCATCAGGTCTCTCATCAGAAGAAATCAAATGTGGCAGACAGAGAGTAAAACTGTTCACTAACAAAATAACATGTGCACACAATGCAAATATATACAAATGCAAACATATACAGTATCAGGTACACACAAGTGTATGGCTATAAAAAATTTAGAACAATAAGTGTAAAAACACATTTTTTCATTGCAATTGTCAAACAATGGATGTTTTCAAACATCTCCAACATACATATCATTACATAATGTATAAATTTGTGTTGGTCATAACATTTCTGAACTGCCTCTGCCCAAAGTTTCATATTTGTTCAACTTTAGATGAGTGAATGAGTCTGCTCAGATTGGCTGAAATTTGTACTGGTTCCAACTCAAAACACAATATATGTTCATAAATCTCCTCTATTTCTTTAAATTTAACTTTGACAAAGAGGCCTTTACCGTTTGAAGTGTGCAGATAAATAAGAATGTTATTATGGAAGAACATTTTTCCTTCCTGATGGAAAAAGGTTCTTTACAGTAAAACTATGTATTTCAATCATTCCTTCAAAGACTTTTGTGAAAATATAATGTGTAATAGTAGACTGATTCATAGAGATTTTTAAAGTGACTCAACAGCGTCTCTGAGTTCAAGCAACTTTGTTTCAGAGTGACATGGATGACATGGGTAAAATGAACGGTTTAAATAACTATTTTGAATAGTTTTCCAATACCCATATATATTACAATATGGCAAATGTGAGCAAAATTACATATGACATAATGTCAAATCAACTGTGTTCCACTGTGCTGCTTTTATGCATTACCCAAGACCAAAAGTCTTCATACATGTATAACCATAATTCTAAAAACTAATTCTGTAGGTTTTAGATGACATTTTTAGAATTATTACAGTGATTCTGTAGAGTTGTGTTTGAATTCAGTGCCTCTCGACACTCTCCCTGCTACATAAAAAAATGTGTCAAACACATTTCCATTGACATAAAACATCTGCAAAGCTAATTCTTCAGAAATTTTTAAATAATCTTTCTTGTGTTCTAGCTAACAGTCTTCTTCTGCAGTGCCTTTGCATTGTTACTTATATTTCTACGCTACAACCACCAGTTGTCAGTCAGTGGAATAATTCAAAATTGTCAGCAGGAATGTAGCTCATCACCTATGTGGTCATTCACTTACAATACATGTGTGTCCCTGTGGTAATAAAATGCGAACAAAATGCAGATGTGCTCATCAATCCATTGCCCTATAGTGATCAGAACTTCGTTGTATACTTTATACAGTGGTCTTCTCTCGGGACCATTACTTGGATGGTATCTTGATCATTGTCACATTCAGAGCAGGGCATCCAGAGGATGATGAAACATTCTCGTGCTCCATTTCTGCTTTTGAGCTAATATGAGCATGTCTGATGTAACTCATAGATAGAAACAAGGCTTTCGTGGGTGATATACCTCAGGCATACCTCAGGTCTATATTGGCATATAAAGATTAAAGGCTCTCCACACCCGCATAGCTGTTTTTACTTCACTAGCTGATTAAAACTCTGTTCAGTTTAAATGTGAGGCCATCATGCCACATGAGCTAATAGGAATGATAAAGGTGTAAGCTGTCCCACCCTAACAGGTGCAGCAAAGTGAACAGAGTTGGAGGGAGATGTCACCCAAGCTCAGACTGTACAGGCCCAAAGAGTCCTGAGATGAAGTCTGTCATTTGTAAGTGAAGATAAATTTGTAGGTGTAACAGTGAAATTGAGGGCCTTTAATTGTAGTTGCGTGTTCCTATTTTTCCTCTCTTATCCTGTTTGATCTGTATAAACTATTTCCTTTTTCATCGTATTGTCCTTTATTTACTATATTTTCATCACATACCTGGAAGTCACTTTATAGCACTGTCTGAAAAGCTCAACGAAGTGGCACTACAGTAAGCAGAGCAGACAGGGAAGAGTTGTGATAAGCGAGTGGATGATAAGCTCAGTGTACTAAATTTGAACCTGTCATGTTGTGACTCATCTGTGCCTCCATCCACTGATCCCGCCGACTGCCCTGAGAGAACCGATATTGTGACTGATATCATCGCTGTCTTCATTACATAAAACACAAACACAGACAATAGCTGTAAAATCCAGCCCGATGATAGTTTCTTCTCTCATTTATTGCTAATTGTGTTTCTGATCTGGATGCTCTGGGGTCACACAGCCATACAGCTCAGCCCCTTCTGACACTTCGTAGAAGGTCTTTTCTGATCTACATCCCTCAATTTCTCTGATTCTCCACACTCCCTTTCTCTCTTTAATCTCCTTTGTTTTATTCAGACCATTTAGCTTTTCCACTTAGATAAAGAAGTTGCAATCTGAGTTGCCTGAAGATCAGAGAAACTGTTGTTAAGTAGAATTAAAGTGTAGTTGCCTCCAAAGCTGGCGTCTCAGTCTTGGGGTCTATTCTCATACGAATCTGATGCCCTGTAGCATGAAATCAATATCAGTTTATTCATAACGTATGATATGAAGGAGAGTGGAGGCCAAAAAGATAAAGGAGAGAATGAAAGATTGATTAAGAAATACAGAGAGAAGACTAGTTGGAACGCGAGATGATCATGTGCTGCTGCTTTGAGGGACAATAGAAAGGCAGTTGCCTGTTTAAGGCTCCGTTTATGATTATTGTTTTGGAGGAAGCTGAAGGCAGCTGCGGCTGTAAACACACAGATTCTTGCACGAGGTTTGGTGTGTTGATGGAAATTCTTTCCCTCTAAACATCACATTTCTAATAATATTTGCTCTGAGGCCTACAGACCCCAAAAACACATAAATGAACTTACCAACTCTGTAATGAAAAATAAAAAGAACAGTGAGACAAAAATTACCCATAAGTAACTTTGTGTGCTAAGGTTCTTTGCTTGAATTAGTGACTGAATGAATATTCTTATTTGTATTCAATTTATCACATTCTGCAGATGCCTCTTACTGCCATTAATAATTAAAATAAACAAAAGATTCATCTAGTGCTGGAAACAGGGAAACGATAAATCTGACCTGTTACCTTTCAAATTACCCTTGCACACTTAACACTTCCCTCACAATTTTGACTGCATTTGTGAACATTAAATCCAAATTAAAACAATGATAGAAAACCAAGTATGACTGACAGATCTGTGGTTGAGATTTTCATACTAATGTAGCAGCTGGTGATAATTTATGTTCAGAAAATCTTCTAAGTCTTTTAACTTTTAACATATGGATTTTTAATAAACAGTGGTGGGCGACGCATGGGGATGTGTCCCATGGTTTTTATAGCAAATGAATGCTATTGAAAACATTTTTTAAAAATATATCACCTAGGCAGCAATATAGTTTTAGAAATTTTCTTTTTATGGTAATGCTCATTCTTCCCTCTAAAATAAGTATAGTTTTTATAAAATAACTTAAATAACACACATACAGGTATGTAAGTAAGATTTGATAACATTGTCTACTAGAAATTATTTTTTCAGGGTTTGCTCATGGTCCTAGAAACTACTGAATGGATTTGCCTAATAAATGGAGGAAACATAACTGATACCTTTATTACTTTCAATGGAAATTTTTTTTCCAGTTGAGTAAGTGCCATATTGTCGTACCAAAGAGAAGCCTGAGCAGGTGCTTGTGATGGGTGGGGGGTCCTTAGCATGCAGGAACTTTACACCAGAGACCTGGGTTTACTTCTTGCATCCTCTGTTTGGTTAGTTCTGGGCTACTTAAGTACTTTGGTTGAGGTTAAGGAGAGATTGTGGTTTTGAATACAGACAGGTGAACACATATCATCTTTTGCCACAAGTCAGAATTGACTTTTTAATCTTTAACAAAAATGACCATCTCCCTTCACCTGAATCGAGTGATTTGAGTTTTCTAAAAATAAAAAAAATCATGCTTTAGGTGCCCCAAGCAGATTTTGTAGGTAAAATTAATAAAATACATTGTCACTAAATGTTCAGCAGTTATGTTCAGTATGAACACCTGGCAGCATGGCAGATGCGTTCTTTAAAATCTGTCCTCGTGCTTTTGGCAAAATCAGGGGGTTATATATTTCTTTAAGAATTATTTTGCTATATTCTAGTAGTGCTGTATGAATGTAACTTTTCAAAGACAGGGTTGAAAAGATAAAAGATAAAAGAATAGTGGGGTGCAAATGAACCACAAGCTACATAGTGCTCTAATGGTTCTTGCTATTATGTTATCTATGACCTGTAATGTCCTTTATTTGTCCTCTGAACAATCATAACACATCTAGCATTGTAAGCACTATAAAAATAAATGTGATTTACACGTTAAATTTCACACCACTGCCTTTTAGCTGCTGAAGTTCATCTGGGTCTTAAAAGGCACTGAAAATCTACTTTGTCAATGAGCTGAGTTTGCAAAATCCTAAGAGAATATTCACATTAACAGAGGATTGAAATGTCTTTTTCGCCTCATGCATTTTTTTTGTAATCCAGTAAGTAATCATTTCAATATGTAATGCACTACCTGGCAGACTTCAGGACATAATGATCAGATTATTGGACGAGCCATCTGCTTGTAATCTATTACTACCACTCTCCCTTTGCATTAAAGTGTGCAAAAAAGCTGCAGACAACACATGTTTTAGCAGGGGAGTTATCAAAAGAAAGACAAGACAAGGCCGAAGAATGGCATCTTCTTTGAAAGATCTAATTTCAGATTAGTATGTTTGATGGAGTTTCTTTAGAACTCATGGAAACAGAGAGAATGACAGAGAGGGTGGGTTAGAAAGAGGAAGATGAAGATAGAGAAACAGTCGATAGGGTGTGAGGGCTGTGTATGTGATTGTGTGTGTGTGTGTGTGTGTGTGTGTGTGTGTTTGTGTGTGTGTGTTCATATCCGCTGGTGGCATTTGCAGACTTAATGCTGGGTTCTATGTGAAGTAACAGGTCTGCATATTAACTCAGTGGAAATATCAGGCTCTGCCCAACACCTTTCTGCTTCTCATACTATCAGCTAAACAACCAGAACAGACTTAATAACGTTGCTCTTGTGTGTGTATGTGTGTGTGTGTGCGTCTTTGTGTGTCTGTGTGTATGTGTTAGTGTGTGTGTTGTGTGTGTTTTTGTGTCTGTCTGTGGGCTCTTTGACAGCGATAACCTTTCTGGAATAGGAGTGTTAATTGCACCGGTCTGGGATCAGTGGGGGAGATGATGTAATTGCTATCTATTCTGAGATGCAATTTTTACAGTAGAGTGTGTGTATGCAATTGTGTACGTGTGCGCAATTGTGTGCAGTTGAGTGCAAAAAGATGAAAACATCCCAACGAAAGAGTATAAAGAAATGTTTTTTTCTTTTTCTTTGTTTAGTTGGACAGTTCAAGTTTATGCTCCAACTCACCAGATTACATTAGTTCCAAGGTAAAAGGTTTCCCCTTTTATTATCAGAGCCTATCTCCTCAGAGCCACAGAGAACTTAGAGGTTTCCTGTTTGTTCATACAGCTTAAGTGCTGCATGAAAACAGTTAGGAATCTAACTGCCTAACTGTTAAAAACTAGAGAAAACCCTGGTCCACATTTTGGGTAACATACCATTAATAAAGGTGTGAGAATACAAAAGTAGCACTGAACCTTGCCAAATTACTAGGTGTTTAATTTGATTTATTCTCATGACAATAAAGCATATTGTAGTCAGGAAATGCTCTGCATATGTTCTATTTTCCGTTTTTATGATTGACAGTGTCCGGTAACTTCTCCTGTTACACCTGGAGCACTGCCCAGTCCTTTGGTCAATTGTTGTTCAAAAGTTAATAATGCACAAAATGGAGCAGCCAGATTATCTCCTCATTGTGAGATGCGTAAACAATTATATGGTCTGTTTGTGGTGCAATATCCACAAAACTGTATGAACTGAAAGAACTGTAGAAAGCTTTTCTGTTTGAAATTTGTTCCCTACCAACAAAAAAGCAGAGGGAAAGAGGGTTGAACAGATGAATGGAAATCCAAATGAAGAAAAAATAAGAACAAAATAAGAATACATGGGAGCCTACATAAAGTGTACTTTGTGCAAAAGTCCACACATCTCTACAAGAGTTAAGCTAAGCTACAAGGAAGGGGTGACTTCTACTTGAGGCCCCCATAAGATCATTTCATTCTGAACAGATCATCCCTGCTGTTAAAGCCAACAGCAGAATGGAGCTGTCTGTCAAACCCTGACGAAGCTGAGGTGGTCCGTCTGCCTCAAATCTCTCAGCCCTGCTGAGGATTGAAGCACTGATCAGGAAACATGGATCGTTTGGGTTCAGCTGCCTTTTTGGCAAACTCTGGTTCAAAATGTTCCACAATCAAGATGGTCCATCTCCACACCGATCCTACCTACTACCAACCTGCCTGCATCCATACACACAGACACACACACAGACACAGACACAGACACAGACACACACACACACACACACAAACACACACACACACGCACAAACACAAACCACACAGCCACAGACACGACACGGACGCACACGTAACACATAAACAAACATACACGCACAAACACACACACAAACACACACACACACACACACACACAAACACAAGCCACACAGCCACAGACACGTACACACACACACACACACACCCTTCCAGCTCTCACGGACGCTACATCAAAACCCTGCAGTGATCCAGCACCTGCAGCACATCTTTCCCTTCACCTGGCGTGTTTATTAAGTGAGATACTTCCAAAGAGCAGCTGCAGTGTATTAGCACCACCATCAGCCAGCAGCAGCTGTGCTATGTCGGCCATGCCGCTGTCTCATGGGAGCTTGTATGGCCAATTACACTGCAGCGGACAGTCATTGAGAGGGCAAGTGAGGAAGTTCAAAGACTAGCTGAAGGTGTTTTAAGAAAGTGCGTAATCAAACCTGGGGGACGGTGCCCCTGAAAGCACCGAAAAGCCACCAAGAGTCATGTGAAAAATGTTAAAAAAAAAAGTTTTTGAGCTTATCATTCAAAATTTTGAATTAATTTTAGTATAATGCCATTAAATACCTGAGAACACTGCTCAGCATAACACATACATAATACACACACACACACACACACACACACACACACACACACACATATATATATATATATATATATATATATATATATATATATATATATATATATATAAAATAGCTTTTTAGGTTTAAGAATTCACAATTTAGTACCTAAAATGATACAAATTAAAACCATAGGTTAAATAGGCTGGTTACAAGCATTAAGAGATCAATAAACAGTTAAAAAAGACATGTTTTCTTTCCCTTACATCTTATATTCTAGCACAATAAAGTAGAACAAACCATAAAGTTGTGTAAAAAAAACATCATGTTCTGCGTATGGCAGTACTGGCAGCACTCCTGCCTCTCCACCTTACAAACACAGTTTATTTTCTTTGAAAAAATAAGGAAAATTGATAAGTGTTGATAGTCTTCTTTTCAATTTTGCTAGATAAAGTCAAAGGTAAGTGAGTATTCATTCTCAGAAAACATCTGGGTGAGTTAATTTCTCATTTAACTAGTTTTGTATAATAATAGTGTATTTTAAACTGAGAAAAATAAGCTGAAATCTGTTAGGTTTTTTTCTCCTTTGTTAAAACAATTCTTATCTCTTAGTCCCATTGACAATCAGAGTCAGGTGATAATTCTAGTAACACAAATATACTATGCAGGATATTCATATGATCTGATATGGATTCATATTAGAAAGTCATATGAACAAACCAAACCAAGGTTTTTCCACACTTGTTTAAAAGAAAAGTTTGATTTTATACCATCTAATACATTTGTACGAGGTGCAATGAATCAGCCATAACCAAGATCAGTCCAGTTTTCCACGACATGGGCCAATTATTGCGTAAAAAGCTGATTATTCCAAATCATATTATTAGTAAAATAGTTATTTTTCTTCATGTTCATGAAACAGCTTCCAGATGACCAAACCAAAAATCTATCCAACAGCTGCTTTAGTGCTCATTTGTGATGTATTCAAATAATGGTTGTAACTTTACACAGTTAAGTGACTTTTTACATAATAAGAGTTTATTTGAGGATTTTCAGTCAGGATTCAGAGTACATCACAGCACAGAGACAGAACTGGTGAAGGTTTGCCAATGACTTACTAACCGCATCAGACTTGTCTCTGTACTTGTTCTGTTAAATCTTAATGCCGCATTTGACACTATTGAAATCCATCAAATCCTACTGCAGAGACTGGAGCTTTTTATTGGCGTCAAAGGACTCTCTCTTAGTTGGTTTAATCCTACTTATCAGATCGATTTGAATTTGTGCAAGTTAACGATGACTCTTCCGTCTACTCGAAAGTTAGTCACAGAGTTCCACAAGGTTCTGTTCTGTTTATGCTTCCCTTTGTTAATATTATTAAGAAACACTCCATAAACTTCCATTGTTATGCAGATGACGCCCAATTGTACCTGTCAATGAAGCCTGAGGAAACCAATCAGTTAGCTAAACTCCAAGCATGTCTTAGGGATATAAAGATCAGGATGACCAGCAACTTCCTAGTATTGAGCTCAGAGAAAAATGAAGTTTTTGTGCTTGGCCTACAACACCTAAGAAACACATTATCTAATGAGATACTTACTCTAGATGGCATTGCTCTGGCCTCTAGCACCACGGTTAGGAATCTTGGTGCACTGAGCCCCTCTCTCCCATGCCTCCTCTTCTCTCCCTATGTGCATTAATATGTCAAAAATGCTCATTGCTGAGTTAACTTCTTTTGTCTACCATTGTTTTGTGCTTACTCGTCCCTCTCTTCTCCTTCCTGTCGCTTTCTTCATGTATTTTTGCCTTTAATACTGCAGCGTCTGGATCTGTGGCTGCTGACCAGCTACTTTCCCATGAGCCTGATCAATACCGACTGCTTTATTATGATTATTAATATTACTATTTTCTAATATTTTCAGTAATATTATTAGCCCCATTAGTATAACTATTAGTTTCATTATTATTCAAATTATTATCATACATCTTTACATGGTCGAGGCAGGATCTGTTCAATGTTTCTACCTGTTAAAGGGAGTTTTTCGTTGCCACTGTCGCCAAGTTCTTGCTCATTGGGGAATCTTGGGTCTCTGTGAATAATAACTATAAAGAGTCTGTTCTAGACCTGCTTCATATGAAAAGTGCCCTGAGATAAGCTCTGTTATGATATGGCGCTATATAAATAACATCAAACTGAATTGATTGAATTGAGCTTAAGAATCAGTGCTCTTGAAATTTTCACCACAGAAGGTAGCGCTATAACACAAAGTAAGATTAGCTTGTTGTGAACTAATTAACGCAATAACTTATTCTGCAGTAAAAACTGTCATTTTATTTCTGATATCTGTGGTGGATGTACTGTTGTAAGACCATATGGTTTATGTGAATGTGTATTCCTACCTTTGAACGTGTATTCCTAACTTTACAGTGGATTGTGTTAATTGATCAAAACCAAGACTTTTGATTTGTGTTTACTATAGCTCTGACCTTGATGGGAATACAAGAAACAAACCAGATATGGAACAGATGGTAAAACAAGCACATATGGGCAATAAGGCCTAGATTGCCTTTTTCAATCTAAACTGGGAAGTAACTGTCAAAACATTTGGTAAGGATCAGGTCAGATTAGCTTATAACATAAATTCATGAATTTAAATTCGGATTGTATTTTAAGACAGGAATTCATGCTTTTCAAGACAATGAATATTTCTATATTTACATCCAGCACTGCACTCTGGTACCTGCATGGTGCCCCCCTGATTTGCCTGTTCAGTCATCAGATATAACTCGGCTTTAACAACCAGCAGTGGAAGGTACTGTCAAGTAGTGCGGATAGCATTATGCAAAAAAATGTGTGTGTTGGTGTGTTTGTGAGTATGAGTGTGAGTGTGAGAGTGAGAGAGTAAACAAGGAGTTGAAGAAATAGTTAGTAATGGCTAAGGACTGTGGGCTTTTGACACTCATCACAAGCTCATCCACATCATGGCTTCCACAGCTCATGTTAATCATCACATACACATGTGTGCACACACACACACACACACACACACACACACACACACACCCACGCGTAGACTGTTCTGTCAGCTGTATCGATTTTGGGGTGGCCGGTGGATGAACCTGTCATGGCCAACACAGATCGGACTGGAGGATAATGAAGTCTTCCTGCCCCATCTGACAAGCTCAGACTGGAAGTGAGAGAGTGTCAGTGTGTGAGAGGGAGACATAGAGACATAGTAAGAGAAAGAAAAACAGGTAAAGATGCTCCCGGGACAGCCCACAGGCTAACCATTGCCTGAATAAATTGGATGGAGAGAAGCCCCTTGAGTCAAAGATGTGATCTGTCATGATGTCATCTAAACGAGACTCGCATAGAGGGAGAGGTCAGGGTACTAATAAAGGCCTCTCACACACACACACACACACACACACACACACACACACAGACACACACACACACACACACACACACACACACACACACACACACACACACACACACACACACACACACACACACACACACACACACATACGCACACACTCACATACACACATGCACTGAAACACACTCATTCTTACACACATCACTGATTGAAGTGCAAACTGACAATCTTTTCAACTATTTTCAGTGGCTGGACACTATAGATTAAGCAAATGTTATTGAAACATGATAAATAGTATGTATGTTTGGGACTATTTTCGGCTACAAATTAATATACATTTAGTGCTTTATTTTGACTGAATCCCACATACACTAACTGTTGCTGTAAATACACAATAAACTGCGGTGTGTGTTCATGAAAACACTGAAACGTGTCAACCAACAGTGTGGCTAATTTAATATAGCACTTTCGGGTATTTGGTATTTTGATGCAATATAACACAGAGGAATAAGACAATATGAGGCTTTAGATACACATACAACATAAATATTGATTGTAAATAGAAAAAATTGATAATTAAAGCATTTTTAGCATCTGTAACATGAAGCACAAAATATAATAATTTCAAGAGGGATAGTCTCTGGGGGAGCACGGCAGTTCGGAATGGGGTACCCCCCACCATACAGCTATAGAAGAATGTTTGCCTAACCTGTTTTTACATTAGAAAGCAGAGGGTGAGGGACAAATGAGCAGACCAAAACCACACTTTTTTGGAAATTTATTTGCCAACTGAACACAAACATTTAAACACAAAGGGAATTCATCTGGCAGGAAATATCTGTTTCTGGCCCCCTGTGTCTGAAAACGACTTTACATTCAGGAAACCGCATTCGGACAATTTAATCCATCTTACTCCAGCATGAACCTGACACTTATTCCTCTTGTATTCCCTGTGGGCAAGCTCTCTATTTGTTTCTCTCTCTATCTCCTCTTAACCTTTGTCTTACTTTCTCGCTCACAGTGACGTGTGTGTTGCCTTCTCAACAATGCCTTGATGTAAAATAATATTATTGAACAGGATAACATCAGAGCCAAGTTTAAAGTATGTAACACTACATTTTATATGATATTGCAGAATCCAAACTTCTCAGCTGTGTTGTGAACCAAACACAGCGTGACCACACATAAAAATATACAAAAATCAACCTCAGCATCAAACGATAACAGCTTTTTGTGATGGCAGAAATCTTTTCATTCGACGGCAGTTGTATTTTCTTGACCTAAGACCATCAAAGAGCTGTTCCTGCCCAGAGCCCAGAGCAGAGGTCAGCTGAAAAACTGATGCTGCCAGCATGGCACATTCATAACACTGTAAACTGTCAGGTTGGCAAAAAAGGACCTTATATGTGTGCTGCATGTGTGAATGTGTCTGTGCAAATGTGAATGTGTGAGAGTGTTAGAAACTGTCAAAACATCGATTTATCAAAAACCCATGAGGGTCTCAGCATTTTTTTTCTCTCCCGTTCTCACACACTTAACTGACACACAATACAGTATGTTGTCTGAGTCACCTGTCATATCACTCACATGACAAATAGCGTCTCAGTTACAGGAAAAGTTCAGACATTTTTCAAGTCTATCATAGCGAAATACTCACAAGCCACAAAAGTTATTAGTCATTATTATGATTATTCCTTCTTCCCATACTGATCATGGAGGCATCTGCCAAAATTCAATCTAATGAATATTTTTATTCTAAAAAGAGATCAAAACTCGTTGAAAGATGTATATTGCTCCTACAGACCCACAGAAAATTATTCTTAAATATTATTAATTATCACTCTGCAGTTCTCTACAGTTTTTTAGTGTCTTTAAGCTCATTGTTTTGTTATTTTGCCTTCTACTTTACTGTTTTGTTTCACTGTCAGAGCTCTCATTAATCTAATTAACAGTAGCAGGCATCACAGACAGAAACAATTATCACCTTGCTGGTGAACAAAGTGTAGCATTTAGCAGCTTAAGAGCCAGATATTTCCATCAAGAGTAATTAGGGACCAAAAACAGAGCTAAAAGAGAATACAGATGGTTCAGTAATGCTGTGTATCTCCTTAATATGTAAACAGTCAACTGCATGTTTGCCATATCAAATTTTTATTTGTCAAGGTTGTGTTTACAGATTGTTCCATTTCTCCAAATAGCCCAAAAAATGCATTGTGCTTTGTCTATGTCAGTCTAAGGACATGGTCATGCTGATACTCGTGTGCAGGTTTATTACTGTTATGTGACTACTAGAAAAATTTGTGTACAGTTCACCAAGTTCACCATCTGTTTCATATTTTGGAAAATGAGTCACGATGATAGGGTCTAAAATCATTTATTATTATACCACAATTTCTTAGTACTTCCCATCAGTACAGTATTAAAAAGACCACTTGATTTTAAACTGAGATTGCTAAAACACTATATTAGGTCAGATTGAAGGGAGTGGTTTGACTTTTAGTTGAAGAATACAGTCATTTTATTCCTGAGAAAAAGCACTCTTGTCTTTAGCGGTGCAAACAAGGGTGTTCAAACCATCAGACATAGGTACTTTTCTGGTTTCCAGTTAGTGTGGCTGAAAAAACTGACAGCAGAAGCAAGCCCACAGCAACAAAGTGCTGCTGCTGCTGCTGCTGCTCTGATAGCTTTGCTGAAGAATCATTTTGAATGCGTCATTATCAAGCTCAGAACATACCCAGTCTACAGCTGCACTTAGCTCTCCGAGTATATCAAACCTCCCACTTCAGTGTTGTGACTTACTCACACCGAACAAGCCAAGCTCCTGCTATCAAACACAATGTATGAAAAAAGTGACTGTCAAAACACAGTCTGGAACTGTCAGTGAGCACAATATAAGGAATCTTTATTCTGTATGTAAGCAGTAATGCAATGATGAGTGGGCCCTACAGTAATCTGTATAATTAATGTTTAATCGTGACACGACAAAGGTGTAAATGCTGCTGATCTCAGGCAATTTGCAAAAACAGTTATTTGTCATTTTATCTAAAAGCCAAGTTTCCCATTGATTTACATAAAACTTTTCTTTAATGTTTTACATAAAACTGGTGCCGTCTGTTCTCAATTAATCATTTGCCACAAAAACATAACTTTGAGAACATTTTCAGATATGACAGTAAAACTTGCATTAAAACACTTTGCATGTCTTTCAAAGTTATCTTCTAAGAACCTGATACAACTTATGACTTTCGTTAATTCCTTTTAGAGGTGGAATAGGATATACAATAGTGTCCCCAAAAGAACATACATAACATGGAAAATGAGATGTAATTTGCTGTCTATGATAATGCTGGAAGAATCAGAGATATTAATTTTCTGTCTTGTGATGTCTAACCCTCTAAATTCTGTGACCCTGTGTTTTCTATTATAGAGCTGGAATTTGCATTATAATTCATATTTAGATTTAGCCCTATTTGTAGCTAGAAAAAGCATTTCCCAGCCCTTATACATACAAAAGAGGATTGAACTCTCACAATACTGAACACATGACGTAATATCGTATCATTAAAAGGAAACCCCATGATTTTCTTCAAACATTGGCCATATCAACTGTCAGAGCTATTGAGGAACTGTTGAGGAACTATTTATACGAAATATTTTCACTTTCAATTTATAGACCTTATAATTGTTTCTAGATCTTTATCTGTGTATAATATATTGTTTTTGTGTATAGGTTCCTTTTGTCAAGCCCTGTACATTTAATTTCATGTTATGAGTGCCTTTAGTTAGATGGCTCTAGCCAGATATGCATTCACTCAGAACTATAGTAGGAACACCTGTACACCTGCTTATTCATGCAGTTATCCAATTAGTAAATGTGGCAGCAGTACAATGTATAAAATCATGAAGATACAAGCCAGAAGCTTCAGTTAATGCCCATATCAAACATTAGAATGGGGAAAAAATGTGACGTAGCCAGGTCTGATGAATCTGGATATCTGCTGAGGCAGCAGATGGTAAAGTCAGAATTTGGTGTCAACAGCATGAATCCAGGACCCAACCTGTCTTGTATCGAGAGTCCAGGCTGGTGGTGTAATGGTGTGGGGAATGTTTTCTTGGCACACTTAATACAGTTAATCATGTTTTGAATGCCACAAGCTATCAGAGTACTGTTGCTGACCATGTGCTTCCCTTTATAGCCACAGAACAATACAATATTTCTCTGCAAAATGTAGTTAAGTAGAAGTATAAAGTAATATATAATTTTAATAGTCAAGCAAAGCACAATCGTACTCAAGTAGGGTACTTTGGAAAATGTACTTAGTTATCATCCACTACCAAATAATCGTAGATGACCAGTGCAGGGTTTAAGGCGATTTTCTCACTTTGTCAGTCGCTATAGTCGGACTTCCATGTTACATGATGCACACTGGCCCAAAAAGACCTTTTCACATACTCATCATTACAAATGGAAGGGCTGTAAAATGGAAGAATTTCTGAGTGTCAAAAAAATAAATGTTTTTTTTAATGTGCCATTTTTCTTAATATTATCTGTACTTTTGTCAGTGATGGTGCAAAAGGATGATTATAATCTCAGTTTACTGATCATTAGAGTAAATTACAGTATATAGAGTCATGGTTCCCAAAAGTGGGTGCCCATTAAGATTTGTTAACATTATTCCCAAGATTAAAAAAATAGGTGAGAAAAAACACATTTACATTTTTAAATGAAAAAAGACACTAAATATCAGTGACAACAACCTTTGTAATTATGCAACAGATTTGTTGTCATAGTAATACAACATACTCTCTGGCTTGATTTTTCCTTTTACACAGCAAGAGAAATAACGGCTTTCACAGCAAGTGATGGAAAGATTTGTCATTTTAAATGGAATTCAGAGAAATGCTGAGACAACTCAGCCCTCAACAGAGTCAGAAAAGTCTCTTCACCTGCGGCAATTAAAAGAACTAAAAATCAATCTTCACTGAAAGCTACTTGACTCACAGCTTTACAGTTCTGGCTGCTTATGGATGGATATCCATGAAGGGTTGCCGTGGCTTGAATAAGTTTAAGAATAGTAAAGGAATGTATAGTGGAGTGATTTCATACACAGTCTAGTAACTAAGTAGTTCACATGAACCATCATCTGCACCCTAAAAGACGACAGTGTTGTCATTTCTCCCTAGTAGACATATGTCACAAATACAAAATATCATACAGTTTGTTTAACCTTCCTCAGATCCTTGCCATACAGTACAAGAAGCATACCTTATGTAATCTAATCACAATGACTCAATGCTGAGATCCAACATTAAATCCATACAATAGAACATTTCATGCGCAGGAGCTCAGAGTAAAAAAAATATCTCCTGTCAGATTAGGAGTGAATATTTCTGCAATATTGAACCAATTAAATGAAGCACTACAGGATGAGTTTATGTAATCTAAATGTTATAACATGGGCCTGTCAGGACAGAGCAGATTCACTTCTCACACTGATTTTACACAGAAGGAGTCATTTCGCCAAAAATCTAATCCAATTCTTCCACCTCTTTTCTCACGACTTGAAAGACAATCCATCTGTTCCTCCTGGCCACCGTTCAGTCACACCGCCTTCTGTTGTGTGGGATGGAGGTGAGTTAAATGTTTCTACCACTCCACTGACAGCTGGGAGAGTCAGGGACACGGTGGCATCTCGCTGCTATAAAGATCACGGCTGGAGTCCTAATTCATCACCCCAGGCATCATCATGTGGCATTACAATATGCTAATGTAGCGACGCCGTGCCCTCGCCGTCACCTCGTTCTCCCTCTTTCATCTTTCTCCCTCTTCCCTCCACCCTCCTCTTATCTTCCAGCCCCGGGGGGCTTAAAGTTTCCCCCTTCTGTGATACGCACCTTGCTGCCAATATGTGGTTGGGGCTGTAAGTGATGTTGGAGCTGATGTGGGAATTAGATGAGCATTGCGTGCAGTTGTCTGCCTGCAACTAAGGATCCTGTAATTAGCCTGTGGTGACAGCATTACAACCCAGGTCCCATTCAATAAACATAAGCTCCCCCTCAACTGGAAAATTTCTGCCTTTCTTTACTTCAGATGAAATAAAAATAGGAAAACCTTTGCAACAGGTGATGCTATGTGTTGTTGCGAGTTGGGATTTCACACAGACACAGTGGGGATTACACTCAAAACCTGCTGATCCTGACTACCTGACTAGATGCCATTTCAGTGTTTACCCAACATCTAAATGTAATGTAATGCATATTAACTGCATTGCTATCATGGGAAGGCTTTCATCATTGATAAATTATATTCTAAACCTTACCCCATGTGACGGATACGTTAGCCAGCCCCAGTCTCCTGTGATGGTCGTTGTGTCCAGTAGATTCACTGTGAAGATAGAACAAAACAACGACAGGGGTAAGTGATGAACTTTAAATGATTGTCTTTCCCGTCCTCCCCCATCCATCCTGTCCGTCACCATCATCCTCTGTGTGTCTTGGCACTCAACAGAGTCACGCAGGTACACACATACAACTGTCTGACAGGTGTGACTGATGAGGCAGGACTCAAGTCACAGCAACTCTGAGCCGGGTGTCACAGTGTGTGATGTCACCTTGACCTGGTTCACCCTCGGAGCCCTCGGAGGTAAGACCTTGGTGGTCCAGGCTCAGAATAGAACAGGAAACAAAAGGTTTCATTTAAATGTGCAGTGTGAAGTTTAATCTCAGCAGCAGCTGGCTGGAAGTCACTGTGAAATAATAATAAAAAAACAAAACTGTTGAGTTGAATATGAAGGGTCCAAGACAAGGTCCCCTGTCAGACTGCAGCTCAGGCACTGTTCTGTTGAGCTCCTCTTCTCTTCTTTTCTTTAAAGTTATAAATGACCGATTAAAATAGAATCATTTTAATACATTTCGAATCTGGCACAAAATAATGTATCGCAACAACAACAGCAAGCATCAATAATACCAAACAGACAACGAGAAATAAAAAATACTGAAGACGGGCACATTGACAGTATAATAAATTAACAGAATGTGGCCAACCTGCCAGAAATTCAGTAATAATTTGACAAATCCTTGACACTTATTCGTTCCAAACAGTCAATGCTGTATTTAGCTGTTGCTAGCTAGCAAATCGTGCACTGACTGTACTTGGCTAGTGCCTGTTGGAAAATGTGTTTGTGTTTGTGTTGAGCTCAGCATGATGTCAAAACCCACCAGAAATTTCTTTTTTTTCCCTCTAGTTTCACTCTTTCTTGTTCTTGTCTCTATATTTATAATGTTGTGGGATTTGATTAGTCAAGCTACTTGTCAGGGAACAGACATGTTTACTGACTTTAAATCCTTCCGAACAATTAGTCGTACATTTTCACTGATATTCATGTTTTGAATTTTGACTCAAATCGAAACCTGCGGTATTATGAATTTTGAATGCTGATTAAGTACAAAAAGTACCAAAGGTTAGCTTTGGTAGCTTAGCATATTAATAGCTTCATTAGACCCATCATATTATTGAAATAAAAGTTTTAGAATAAACAACCATCTTTACAGGTGTTTTCAGATAAAACACAAAGTGAATTATACTTTATGTTACTTAGATGAATTTGACCGCTGGAATGTTTGCGCAGTCCTTGTTTATTCGTCCCAAACAGTCAATACAGTTGGTACAGAGGAAAGCTATAGCTAGCAAGCAAATCACGCAGTGCTAGATTGACTGTTCGTGTTCAGCTCGACCTTAGATCTCACAACTCACCAGAAAGTAGTGTAAGAAGCAATTATTTTTCTGTAAGAATAATAAGAATTAAATTAATTTTTTAACTTTATTAGGGTGAGCTTGTAATTTCAATAACTTTTTCATGGTAAACACAGACAGTCTATAAACAGACAGTCTTGTGCAGTGCATTATCATAATAATATAATAGGGATGGTATAGATAAGAGCTAGCTATGTACAGACCTACTGTGCTAACCAATGGCTTGTCTAGTTTGCTTTTCTGACTCATCTCCATACTCTCATGGAAATCCAGTTCTTTCTGTTATATTCTTCTATTCTCTATATCCTTTTCCTTTTTTTCTCTGTGTATTTATGAATTAGATTCATAAAATCTTGTGATTAGTAAATTAAGCTGTAAGAATTTTAATTCACACAGATGTGTCTACTGTGCCTAGAGCTATTTTGCATCTATTTGTGCCCACTCACATCTCTCCATTAACTATTGTATGTATGGAATTTGCCACATCCAAAATTCAGATCACATCCTGTCTGAGCAAACCTCTAGCTTTGAGTGACAGGATATTACTAGAAGGATGGATGGATGAGGAAAAACTGGATGGAAAACTCATAGAACAACTAATTCTACCCACCGGCAGTGTCCATATCTTTCACTCTAACAGGTGCGTGTGTCCTGGCCTGTGTGTGTGTTTCTCTCCCCTTCAACATCTAATATGATCTCTGCCCCAGGGCTGCTTGTCAGGCAGCTATGTACTGGTCTTCACATTAGAATGAATTTAACAAAACACTTCATACTTTTTAGCTTCTAGTTTCTCATCCTTCGTCTTTCTATCTGACACTTGCTCACTTCCTGTCTCTACTGCATGTTAAACCTACAATACACGTTGTTTTGGCCTTGAGCAGGAAGTGAACAGCAAGGCCCCCCCCATGGGCCGAGTTCATGTTCATTTTGATGAGACTTCAGATAAACACTCAGAGATTATCTAGCATCACTCTCAGAAACATAGAAAATGTACCAAACTGAAAGTTCCAGAAATAACTGACATTAGATGTTCTGAATATGCACAGTTTGGTAGATGTTTCTGAGTCCACCGGCAAGAAGCAAATAATGACATTAGTTTTTCCTTTTAATAGATGAAAAAACAAAAACATCACAAACTACAGAAAATTTAAACTTCAATAAAACAAGAACAACCCACACAGTTTGGCTGAAAAGGGACTTCTGCAGTGTGAAAACTGAGTCTGCACAGCCAAATGACTCTACATCTGGTAGACATGAAGCAACATCATCCAATTAGATTTGCTCGTAATTCCAACACTAGTTTTAATTTTGTTTTGGCTTTACTTAGCTGGTTGCTAACTTAAGATGTTTAGCAGGTAATGCACATCATATTTATTAGTGGTACAGTTTAACAGCATGCTAACATTTGCTAATTAGCACTAACCACAAAGTACAGGGCCCAGTGGGAATGCCTTTAGTTGTGCTAAGAAATACCTGAAAATTGAAATTTTCAGGGAATTTTTCTAAAATAACTACCATTACTGTTATGAATGTCAGTACAAAATCTACTGATAATCCATTCAGTTGTTATTTCAGCCTAGTCCAAAGTGATGGATCAGTCACTTTAGAACTGGCTTATAATTCTTTGTTGAAAAAATGTTTAAATACAAAATACAAGTTAATGTAGCTTTAAGCACTAAAAGTTT
This sequence comes from Istiophorus platypterus, assembly GCA_016859345.1. Classification (NCBI taxonomy): domain Eukaryota; kingdom Metazoa; phylum Chordata; class Actinopteri; order Istiophoriformes; family Istiophoridae; genus Istiophorus; species Istiophorus platypterus. The sequence goes on from CM029117.1 coordinate 3,626,393, forward strand.
GAGCATTTAACAAAGTCTCAGCTCTCCCAAACTTCAGCCCGGAAAAAGATCTAATTAGCCACAATAACTGAAAATACCTATGTGGGCTGACAAGACTTTAATGCCAGCAATGTCCAAAAAATATCACTGATTTTGCACATTACTTTATTGAAACTATTCCTGGTAGTCTGCATCTTTGGTAGCTAAAACAGGAGAGGACAGCGATTCTGTAAATAATGAACTGCAACAGGGTGAACTCTTTGAACGAAACAGTAATCTGCACACGGGATCCATGGGTTAAGCAACCTATACAAAAGCACAGCGAGGAGATTCGATCTAACCTGGGTGAATCCAACACTGAACAACATGCTGTGCTGTTTTGATACAGTTTTGTGTTTCCAAGTGTCAACTTGTTACTGCATGTGGGTAAAGAAGTGTCTTCATTGACAATTCATAGAGGCCAGTGGGATGAGTGTAAAATGTAATGGAGAGAGAGAACTTTTGTCAGCTTCAGCTCTACTTTTTGATTTAGGGTAATAAGATTTTCCATAAAAATCTACCAGGTTGGGCCTCATGATCTTCTAATTTCTCTGTGCAAAGACTGTTGCTTCTCGCTCAAACACACACACAAACTCACATGTTGCAATTAGCTGGTGTGTCACTTCTCCTAATTTGGGCACTGGGCCGCTGAGGAGAGCAGTGGGTCAGAACACACAGACAGATGGCAGTGCCACCATCCTCTCATCTCTCCATCCATCCCTCCACCATTTACCAGCCTTCTTTCTGCCGCTCCCTTCCTCAGGGCGCCGACATCCCGTCGTCTGGTATTGATGATGCAGTGGCCTCTCACACTATAGCCAAGGTCACAAATGGATGCCGCCAATTGCACTCCTCTGAGTGCTCTCCATCGGCCCACCGAAGTGACATAATAAAAACACTGCACTGGCGCAAGTGGATTTAATAATTCTTCGACACACCGAGGGAATTTTTTGCTCTTCTATACTGTTATTATGAAAGGACAAGAAAAAGACAAATATATCCCCTCCCTGCATCCGAAAACATCTGAGGTGGTATGTTATCGCCACAGCAGACCATGTGACGACTCATGAGCCATTCCCTGTGGTATTTACATAATTTCCACTCAAATGAGAAATGCCTGTCTTTGAAGGTGGTGGGAGTCATTTATCTAATTTGCTGTAGTTGTCTGAATCATAACTTGTATATAAGTAAAAGGGTTTACTGGAATATCTGGTGTTCTGCTCTAATGTGACAGGAACTATGTGAATAAAACAAGAAAACAGAAGAGAGGACCAATTATCTCTCTCTCTCTCTGCCCCACGTCCACCTTCATGGCAAGACTTTTGTATTTGCAGCTGACTTCCCCAACCTAATTTTCAAGCTTTATCATTACAGTGAGCTAAAAAAGTGCTTCACAAGGAAGTCACAAGACAGATGCAACACATGACGAGTTTTTCAGGGTTCTTATTGACATACAGGACACCTTGATAAGAAGTAGCTCTAGAGGGTCTGGTAATAGAGCTGCAACAGAACAGTCTGCAGCAGTGAAGAGGTTAAAGTCTTCGTTTGGTAGTGGAGGCGGGTAGAGGGACCAAGTGCTTCTCCTCGAGGACTCCGGGCTTGAAATTGAGTTTGTTCCTGTTTCACAGCATTCGGTTCATAACAGAAACACAAACCACCATTACCAGCCCTCCCCGTGTCCCCACACCACCACTGCCAGAAATTTCTCTCTCACCCTCCCTACCCTGAACTCCTCCACATCTTGGAGAGCACCAAATGAAAAAGCTGTCCACTGACTTGAAAGCTTGCTTTTGCTCGCTCAGAGAAAAGCAACATATTTCCCAGGGCGGTGGTCAACTTTCCTCCGCCATTACTTTTCCCCTTTCGCCCTGCATCTTAATCTGGCCAGTAGGTTAGCGGGTGTGTGGACGCCTGCGGACTGCCATTCATGTCTCGGACATGTATCAAATCAGCCAGGCCCGCCAATTCTTTTGAAATGCAGCGTCACACCCGCATACACACAGACACACTCTCTTTCTCTAGCACTGGTCATGGCAGGCTGAAAGAGAGACTGTATGCATCTGAAGTCATAGAAGAATTATGGGCTGTCTAGGAGGAAGTGGAGTTTGTCTGCAGCGCCTGCAGTGACTCCATACAGCTGAAGACAACAATGTTGCCTTTAAAAAATAAAACACACACACAGAGGGGGGACGTATAAGGAAATGGCAGAGTAGAGCAGATGGTCTAAACTTCATTTCCACCGGAATAGACATGGCCATACATTTCAAAGGAAAAAGTGCAGCAATTATTCTACAACAAGTGTCTAAACACACACTCACTAACCCACACAGTATATACATACATACACACAGACATCAGACAAGATGTGATGGCAATCATAAATGTGCATTGTACTTATTTCTGTAAAAGAATGTTAGACTGACAAATGTGCACCCTCTCAAACATGTACAATCACACACACATAGCGGATATGTACTATAAGTACACACATACGGACACATTGATAGCATAGCTGTTGGGCCAGACAGGGACTATGACAATGGTGTAATTATCTCATCAACACCTCCTCTCTCTAACAAGCTTCTTCTTCTCGTCTCTCTTCTCTCGCCGCCTGTAAAGCTTCTCATCAGTGCTGTGAGGAGATGATAAAAGCCTTTTCAGAAATGAGAGAAGCTCCACAAAAACACCAAACCCTCTCTCTCCCTCTCTCTCTCTGAAACACACACATACACACACAGACAACCATCTTCTATCCTTTCCAGTTTTGTTTTGCATTTGCTAATGCCAATTCCCCACTCTCCAATTATTAGAGCAAGTCCACATAAATTACTACCTCTCAAAAAAAAGAAAAAAAAAATGTTTTCAGCCTTTCCTCATTCAAGGTGGCAACAAACCAATACAAAATGACAAGAAATAATTGTTTTCATCACCAGGGGTACCCCCTCACCTCCCCTCCTCAGTGCAAATTATTTTTCATTTTTTTCAAAAGCACTGCTGATGATGACTAGTGATAGGTCTTGGGAGGTGTGCCAAACTAAATTAGGCTTTGAAATTTAAAGGTAGAACAGAATTAGGGATGTTCAATGATTCCATTGATTCACATATTGTTAATTTGGTCCCGTTTAACTATGGAGGAGCAAGGAGCACTGGGGTAGTGGATCATGTTATTCCAGGACAGAGGATACCAAAGTACACAAGCACGGCTGACACAAGTCTCTTCAAGCATTTTCTGAACAAAACCATTAACTAAGAGAAAGAAAAGCACACAATTCCTCAGGAATGACTGCATTGCATGACAATATTTGAAAAGTAGGATTTTTATTTTGGATCATAACTACATCACTTACTTAAAGATGCCATGCAGCTATAAATGAGAAAACAAATGTTTTCTGACTTTATAAAGAAAATATGTAGCAAGATTTTAGAAGGATTTTAGAAATATTTAAGTGAGTCCACATTCCACAGCAAAACCAATATTACCAGCCACAATCCAAACTCTATTTAGAGAATTTACATAAAAAAAACACATAATATCACATTTTATTTATACATTTGCCTGTTCATTTAAATATTCTGTAGATTATACTCTCGAAATTATATTATAAATTCTCTTCTCTATTAAAGATGCCCTGTGGAATTCTTGAGCACTAGCAATGCAATGAAGCCATGTTTTCATGACTGGGTCTCCATTTTCTTGTTATTTGGGCCATGGGCATATGACTGATGATTCACATCCTGCCTGTGGACCAGCAGAGCTGATCCATTCATCCACAGACAGTGGCCATAAAGTGCCAATAACTATAGGTCTGCATCAAAAAAAGTACCGAGGAAAATGACTGCTAGCAAGCAAACATACTTAGGTTGCAAGCAAATATAAATTATCAATATCAGGGTGTCAGGGACACACACAATGTGTTTTGTTGTGAAACTGTAATTTTTGTTTATTTAAAAGACTCCACATTTAAAGCGAACAGGGCACATTTAAGTTTCAAAAGTAGCAGAATGAGCATTAAAAAATCCATATGTGCAATATGTGTAGGTGTATAGAATGTTAACTCCTCTTAATGCCATTTAAGCCCAAAAATTCCCAAGATATCACAGACGATCCAGCCTTATTACCCATCATTGGGAGCTAAGGTCCCGAACATATAATTAGAAATATCTAAACCATATTAATATATTTTGAGTAATTAAAAAGCAGCTCTGTGTCCTTACAGATCTTCATCATCCTGGTGAGGATCAGCAGCCTCACTAATTTTTGTATCTCTGCATAAATTTCATTGTCACTGCAGTTAAGAGTCAGCTTTGTGTTTGACAAGAAGTAAACAGTACATCAGAAAAACAGACTCTAAACTGAGGTTTTCTCAGCCAGTAATCCTTTTAATTTTACAGACGAGGGAACAAAATTGTGTGGCTCTCTGGATGACAAACGGGCTGTAAATAACCCACAAGACATGGGAGCAAAAGTCAGAGCTGGAATCACACCCAATACATATTTGTGTTGCTGTGTTGCTGCAACTCCTTACACACACCCTGACACGTGACACAATATAGTAACACTTCACACCATATGTTTTTATTGTAAACCTGATTATAACTCATAAAAATGTCTTCATTAAGGATACCCCCGCATATGTAGCATTTATAAACAGTTAACATACAGTTAATGAATCATTTATAACACATTATAACAATTTATAATGTTATAGTGTGACCCAGTACAAGAACATTTATTGAATTAATTGAATTACTTATGAATTCAAATATCTATTTCATATAAATTAATTATTGTCACCAGCAACAAGAAAATTTCCTCAGGAAAGTAAAGAGTCAGTGCAGCAAGTATTGTTCTTCCCTTAAGTGCAAAGTTAACTTCACTGCTGCTCCCGTCACAGATCACTACCTTCCCATCAGTGGTGATCAATCAGGGTCACATTCAGTATGTGTGTGAGAGCTACTGTGAGGAATTTATTTACAAATTCATCTCTACTCATCATAATTTCAGTGTGACAAAACACCAGCAAGTTTCCATTTTCTATTAACACCCCCTTGTTTATTGCAGGTAGAGATGATCAATAACAGCAGGGATGCATGTTACAGACATGCAGATTTTCTTGGAACCTGCTGTGACAAGACTTTATGTCTCCTATCAGTAAAAAATTATGTAAAGGAAAATGGATGATGGACAAAAACATGATCATCGTAACAGACATGGAAACCATAGTACTTAGATAAAGTACTCGACAGATAATGCTGTCGACCATAAAGTGCTTGACATTGTATGGAGGCAGACAGGGAATCAATAATATTTGTAGAAAAGTGGACAATCTTGCTGCTGTCATGAATTACAAATAATCATGATGAACTACTTATTCTACTCCTCCACCTCAGCCCCAGGTCATTGGTTACTACTGAAGTTCTAAGTCTTTACCAACAAAATAAATCAAATCTATCTTTTAAAAACATCTCAGTAATTGTGTAAACATCTGGGCAAATAGTGCATAGTGAGTATTTATGAGACGTGAAACCAACTCAAAATCAAAAACTACAGTGTATTTGTTTATGGTCATTTCCAACAAGTCCTCAAATCAGAACATTCAGGTTGTTTGTCCCTATCCTCTGAGGTGACCCATGGGAGAATCTCCTCACATGGCCCCTGTGGTGGCAAGCTTCCCGCACTTCATTTTCATGTTTACAATAATTAACATGCAGTCAAGCTTATGTAATAGTCAGTTTGGTTAGGCACAACAACAACTTGGTTAGGTTTAGCGAAAAATCATGATTTGGGTCAAAACAAGTTCATCCTAAGGTTAAAAGACCTTCATCGTCAATTCAAACCGGAGACGAAAAGCGGCCTCTGATGTCTGATTTCTGATGTGCTTAAATAGATAAAATAGATAAAACTGTGGCCAAGATTACGGAACAATCATGGTCATGCTTTTATAAAAAAAACAAAACATACTGATGGTTTCAAGTGGGAAACCAACAGTGGTTCCCTGTGTTAAAGTCTGATGTCCAGTTGACCCAACCATCCACCCTGACCTCCTCCGTACGTGGACTTTGACAATCTATAACAACATCACTGTAGAAGAGTTTTTGGCACTTGCTGGAATGGCCCATTCTGTTGTTGAAGGATAGTTCACATTATGGAGTGCTGGCATGGAACCCATTCTTTCCCCCTTTTTGAAATATGCGAGGCAGTAAGCATTTTCATGCCTTAGGTTTATTCTCACATACGCCATAGGCTGAATTAATCCTTGTTTTATCTGTCTCAGTTACTGACCCTTTGTTGCAGTCAATGCCTTTTCATACATACTCATCCAAACCTCTGTTTCAAAATGTCAAGCAAAAACTGTGGTTCGGTCAGTAGTGTTGCACTTAAATGGTAACGTCTTTTCATCTCTGCTGTGACATTCTTTTTCTTTCTTTTTTTTCCTTTCTGTCTTTCTATATCCTCTTAGTATTTGTTGCAGCAGTGGCCTATTTTCTCCACGGGGATCATTAAAGCTTCATCTCATTACCTCTACACCTACACTCACCTTCTTCACTCCTCCTCCTCGTCTCATCTTTCTCCAAACTCTCCCTGAAGTTTTTCTCCCCAGAGGCCCTTCTTTTCTCTCCGCGCCTCCAATGTGGTGTAAGCATTTTGTCCTTGGTGCAGAGAAAGCAGCACAGACGGACGGAGGGAGAAGACTGCTGAGAGACTTATTATGACACTCTGATGCGGATGCTTTCCCCGAAAAAAACGCTTTGTTTTCCACTTTTCATCTTCTCCCTATAAACTCTGCTCTATTTGTATGGTAAGTGTAGGGAATGAGATTTTAGAGGTTTAAAGTGGCAAACAGAGCCAACAACTGCAAACAACAGTAACCAGCCTGACGCACTCACAGGCACACACACACACACACACACACACACACACAAATACACACATTTTAGCACATCTAGGGCAAAACCATGTGTCTTTAGGTTTGATGATTTTCCATTTTCATTTATGTTTTAACATCACACTGATGATGTCAAAAGGTGACAGCATTATGTCTTAGAATGGATTCAGAAATCTCCTGTAAATGAAAACTTAGGTAGGTACCATTCCACTGTTTGCAATCACGATCCCATTTGTGCAAAGACAAACTGAAAATTACCGCCCACAAATGAGGGCCCACCTTAATTTTAATCCCGCTGCCTTTCAGTTGGAAAAACTTTTAAATCAGTGGGGAAGAAGCAACAAGGTACTGTACCAAAGTACTATTTTGATGTGTTTGTGCCTAATTATTTCCAATTTTTTCCTGATAATTCTTCAACCTCCATTCATTTTGGATGGAATATAGTATTTTTAGTTACTAAGGAATAGCTACACATTTTGCAAAATCTGTTTATTTGCTTTCTGGAAGGGAGTTGGATGAGAAGGTTGATATCATTGTCATATCTGAGGTTAGAACAGGTTAGCATAGCTTAGCATAAAAACTAGGAAACTAGGAAACTAGGGGAAAAATTATCTTGGCTCTGTCCAAAAGTAACAAAACTCACCCACCATCACCTCTAGACCCTACCTTAATTAACACACAACTCATCGGATCATTTCCTTATGTAACAAGTGTTGATAGAGCAATCAAAACATGCTCATTTAAAAGCAAAGGTCCTGCATTCAAACTCCTGCATAGGTAAAGAAGCTTTATAAATAAAATGTACTCAAAGTACCAAAGGTAAACCTACTAGTTGCCTTGAAAAAAGTCCCCAGTTACCAACTTGAACTAGCTACAACTAGTTCTTCAACTGTTATACTGTTATATACAGTATAACAGTGAAATGTAATTTTTACATTTTTTTTTCTATGGATTTGTATGGACAAATATGAGAGGGGTGTCCATCTTGTGATGTAACTCTCAATCAGAAAGTATATAAGCCTATTTCCCCAAATTTTTTGTAACCCCTAAAGACAGTGTGTAGTTGTGGCCTCTTGTCATTTTCCATATGTCTATCAATTATTGGCTGCTCCACTAAAGATACATTTCCCCTCTAACCTGCTCACAGGAGTTCATTTAAGTCGATTTTCAAAGCCTAAAAGACTTAAACGTTCCAGTATTATGCTGAAAAAGTGAATATTGGAGAAAAGCCCAAAATTTGAATAAATATATATGTAGCACAACTAGTTCAAGTTTGTAACTGGGGACTTGAACTAAATCACTGGTTGTGAGAAGAAGTTATACCAAAAAATGGGAGAAATATCCAAACAGTGCTGGCATACTGAGGACACGACTGGATGTATTTGAACCACAGTTGCTTATTATCGGTCAAACATGGAAAAATAACAGACATATTCTTATACACAATCAGCTATAAAACACATTCAGTAATGACAGCCTTTGATTGACCTGGCAAAGCCTGAGAAAAAAAAAACATAAAAAAATGCACGTGCCACTGTTTTGTCAAACAGTGATGTATGCTACATTGTCCAGTTGATTTAAGATTATTCTAGAGAAAAAAGTTCAATATTCCTAACAAATCTAATCTTTGACATTTATCACCCATGAAAATATAAGTAAACAGACAAACTGACTCTACAGGCTGCAAGTGGGTGCCAGGCAGCAGAGGAGGGACCTCGCGATGCCGGCGGACAGAGAGCAGGAAGTGAAGACCTGATTTGTTAGGTGTACTTAACTGTTTCTGGGATTATCCCGGAGTAATACGACTCTGGCACACGCTTGATACTGTCTTGATAAAATTGATACCTATCTCATGTGTTTTTAATTTGTTTATTTTTCCAGTTGTTATAGAGACAACACGAAACAAAATTCTTATAAGTTACTAATGTATCAATGTCAAACTACATGAGAGGAATTTTTGATCAATTAGTCCTTGTATATAATCAACAAATTATCTAACTAGGAGATTTGAAGTGTAGTTTTATTTATGAATTTTGTGTACATGTTTTTGGGTTGTTTTTTTTTTGCAAATGCAAAGTATTTGCGAATGAGCATGTGCCATTTATTGACTAACAAGTAGCCATGACATGAGATCTTTTACAATCAGGTATTCATCATCCTAAAAAGCTTAAGAAAATACAGAGAAATCCAAAAGTGATCAATCCATTGCATGCATGCATGGATCTGCCGTTTCTGTGACCTACAAGTGCGTTTACACTGGAGACGCAACACACATCATCATCACCACCAGAGCATCCAAAATTGTTATGGAAATGAGGAAAGGAACTGTGCACTGCACAACTTTTCCATAATATCAGCACAAAATGCAATGGAGACAGTGTTTTTTCCTACTAAATAAATAAATCATGAATTAATTAATATACACACCCCCTTCCAAAATCCCAAGACTAGGTCAGAGAGAGTGGGCAGTGGAGTGACTGCTCCTCTGCTGGAGTGGTGATGAAATGATTTGGTTTAGACTGGCCAGCGCACCCCAGCACAATCCCTCATATCTTATTTTAGCAGGTGCTCCCAGGCTGGGGCATGGGACCTTGCTTTGTATATCCCTGCAAGGCATCGTGTTTGTTGCATGACGGAGGGTGGAAGATGCTCAGGGCCAGCGAAGCTTATTCCTTCCCAGGGGAGAGGAGTGACTAGCAGTCCATACTGCTGCCGAGGCCTGCCTGGCTTCCCCAGGGAAAACATCCGGAGGGGTATAGATGTAGCGGAGCTATTTATAGAGCAGGTAAAGAGGAGAGGTGAGGGAAGAATGGGGGGGGGTGATATAAAAGAGGGGAGTTGAAAACAAGAGGAGGAGAGAGGGAAGAGTCTAAAAGTAGATGACAATGTGATATCTGCAGCCGACGGTGTCCACAGAGATCTGGGTTGACGTTGTGTGCAACAACTGCTGAACAGAACAAAGCCCCTGACTTTAAGCACGGCCTGCTGGTGCAAACATTAACAAAGTATGCCTCAACTTATTGATTTATGGTAGAGAGAGTTCACACAGAGGTTAGCTGTGCTGAACTGAGAGGGAGCGAGATAGAGCAGAGGGAAAAGCTGAATCAAGACGACAGCGATATCAATAGACTCAACTTGCAGCCCCAAGATTTTTGTGATGTTTCCATACCAGCACAGTTCTCAATCTGCCTTCCCCTTTAATAAATAAAATTTCTTTTATTCTTTATTTATTTTCCCACTCTCTGCTCCTCCCGCAGGCCACCACACTGTCAGCTCGTTTTCAGCCCTTGTGCAGCGTGTATGTCTCTATTTCACACTGATTAATCATTTTTTCATCATTTCAGTGAGCTGACATTTTACATAAAGACCTCTTATCATCCCTGGCTTACGGTTAATGATGAATAGTGATAATTACTGTCAGTCAGTGTGTCTAACGTGCCATGGTCACATCGCTAAATCTGCTCTGGAGTGTGTGTGAGAGAAAAGAGTCTGCAATATCCAAAGCTGCATAACATAATAAAGCTGGCCACATACTGTATTATACCATATGTAGTCATGACTCCATTTCATTAAGAAAACCTCTAGGAACACATACAATATGCATGGTACACTAGTTAGGTCAGTTAAAGCAGTGGTTCCCAACCTCTGGACAGTGGTATGGTACTTGTACAATAAACCTAAATACAATTACTTGACTTTATTTAGGGAACTTTGGACTATTTGTGCAGTAATTACTTTTACATAGCACAATGTTTTTTTTTCAAGCCCAGAACAAAAGAATCCAGATTTTGAGCTGCCTTAGGTCACTAGTCTGACTCAACAGGTGTAAACTGTGTGTATATGTCTGCCGTCTGCAGCACGTCCCATGCAGCATTTTCCCTTTCCATCTCCCCTGAATGTTAACATTTTCATAATTCTTTGCCATGGGAAACAACAATTTCCTCTGGGCTAGCAACCAGCATGCTTAAAATGAAAAGGTTTGACAAAGGAATATGCAATCTCAAAGTCAGTGTATGTCTTTTACTCTTACAGTGATGTTGTTTACATTTCGTTTTCTTTGCGGGGTATTAACCATTTTAATGGCCAGCGATCACCTTCCCACCCGCAGACACGCAACCAAAACAAGTTCCCTGTGACAATATTCTGCAGTGGCGCCATGGCTGCATCCCAGACTTAGTGCTGCCCAAGATGACTGTGATTGGTTTCAAGAAAAATAAAACAAGCCAGAAAAAGATAATGGGTATTGGACCATTCTCCAATGATCACACAGCTCTGTGAAGGAACCCTAACCCTGGCAATGCAAGACTACGTCATCTGTAGAGTGCAGAGTTCATCTTACTTCCTACATTTCATCTTTTTGAACTGGCATTACTTAGGTTTTAGATGAAACCAGTTATCCCCGGGGGATAGCAGATGATTATTGTGATTAATAACTATGTCCTCTAATCACCAACAGTCTTGACGCACACTTTTAAGGGTTCACATGAACGTGTATGACTTTTTTGATACCTGTTCCTGTGTTTGTATGAGTGTAGCTCAGTCAGGGTAAAATCCTGATGCTGTATGCCTGAATGAGCGCTGTCACGCAGCCACCAGCGAGTCGATGCAGTGACACCGCATCACAAAGCACTGACTCTCAATGTTATTAGCGACAACTAATATAGTCTGAAGATAGAAACATCAGGAAGAACGAGTGAAGGGTATGATTAAGTATCAAAGCATAAACTCTTAACACTAAATGTGATGACATGCAGCTCTACCAATGTGTTCCTTCTCCCCACAGAATGATGTGTCAGAGTGTGGAAAGTTGCAGTGTTGGGCTAACTCGAGCTTTTCCTCTTCTGTCATCACACCCAAAAAGAGTCACCAACACTGTGGCAGCTCCGAAGCCTCTCGGGGATACATAGGCTTTGTTGTTAATCTAGTACAAGTTTGAGTAGATGAATGAAATTAGCTTCATGCATTAAAAGGGAACAGAGAACAGAGAGAGGAGTGAAGGAGCTTTTGGACTCCTTGCTTTGGCCCTGTTTGAGGCTGAGCTACTGAATCATTCCATTAAACATCACTGGAGCAGATGCCTGTAAGATCTTCATCTCTTCTGTAAGATTCTAGTCCTCTTACTCTTTCTCGGCTTAGTATTGCAGTTTGGATGACACAGATTTATTCCATTTTCTTTTACATTCCAGAATGAACCATGATATTATTTATCCTTAAATGTGCTCTCTGCATTTTTACGGGACCTCACATATGTAAGACTGCGCTGATTGGTTGTGTAAACCATACAAGCGATAAGCACAGAGCAAGTGGCATTTAAAGTAAATAGATAAAAGAAAGATCAAGCAAATTTTTACAAGTAGTAATTGATAAAATAGATTACTCACAGCTGGCACGGATGAGCAGTCTTGTCAACTCTTTCTAACCTTTGTGAGGTTTTTTGACCATAAGACATCATAACACTAAAGGATCTAGAAATACTCTTTGTGGCCTGTGCTCTGAATGTGTCTTGAGATGATGACAAACTTGCTATGAAATGGTGATAGTACACTGTAAAAGTCAGGAGGTCAGGACAGGTAAAGTTTCTTTTTTAAGCTTCATTTACCACACAAATAGTCCTGTCCTCCAAACAAGGAGAGGAGGTTACTAACACTTGTTACTAAGACTCCTTTTTTTTTTTTTACACTAAATGCTGCAGTTATTTCAGCAGGAGGTAACACACAGGGTAGGCGCTGATGCAAGACAACGAAACATTTTTCCAAAATACCTTTCATTTGATTTATTCACTTTCTCCTCTTCTCCTCTTTTTCTCCTTCTCCCCTGTCATTGTGCATAAGTTAGACATTACACGCTACCCTTCTGTTTAGATTAATGCTTCACATATACCAGGCATCAATATCATCAGCACAGAGATAACTCAGTTAGGTGGAGTGTGTGTGAGAGCGAGCACATGTATACATACATGTATGCATATGTTTGGATTGTGTATATATGTGTGACTGGATTTTCATCAGATGAGAGATGAGTTATCTGCTTCACACCCACCCCCCCATACATATTAATTACATCAGGCCAGTGATATATGGACAGATTACTGGGTGTAAAATGCATTATTTCCTTATGGAAACAGGCTCTGGGAGAAATCCATCAGCCTGGATCCCAGTCAGTCTTGGGTTCACTAAATCACATGTGAGCATCCAGCTTACCTGACAAAACCAGAGAGGAAATCTAAATTCCTACAACAGTATGAATTCCTGACCATTCTCAGCATTGTTTTTTCATATGCGTAAAACAGCGATTGTTTAGGTTTAGATGACATGGACTTACTTTGACTCTTCTCTCAGAGCTGAAGGAAAACCTCTCAACTTCTAAGTGAGCAGTCTGTTGGGTCAACAAAGCAAATGACTGAGAAACAGTAGCGGAGCAAAGAATTTTCATAGAGGTAGCCAGGATCACCAGTGTCTATTATATTCTGTTATGCTAGAATAAGTCATGCTCAGGTTTTTTTCCTGCATTTTAGGCAAATTAGTCAGTAGTTTAAGGTCATTCATTCTTTTATTTACTCAGTTAAGCAGCAGCCCCTCTTCAATATGCACCCTGAGCTCACAGCACAAGTAAATCATTAGGAATCATATGTGTTGATCTTCTCCTCTACATAAACAATTTGTGATACAGATATCAAAATGCGACTATGTAACTTTTAATGAAAGAGTCAATTTTTGGACAATTACAAGAACATAGTACACTGAATTTGAATTTCCCCTCATTTCCCAAAATTGTCTTTAGCAAACAGGGAACAGCTGTTGCATGGTGACTGAACAGATTGTTTACTTCTAATTGTATTCATAAAACTTTTGAAATGATTTACCTTAATTTAGTGTGACAATCACAAGGCAGTGATCTAGTAGTAAAGGTAGTCTTCAAGTAGTGAAGAGCCATAAAGTTAGTTACACTCAAAAATTTCTTAGTCTGTCTTCAAAGATATCCTTCAGCCAATTATGGTAATATTACCTAAATTAAGCTTGGCATAGTCTCTTGGGCAGAAATTATAGCCATGAATTTCAGTATTTATACAGTATACAAGAATTATCACAAGAACCCCTTGGCTTCACCACTTCTTAGAGACCAAATATCAGCCTTCAAACACAATCTCCTATCAACAGTAAAGTTTGTTTCATTTAACCATGACCGCCATTTTCCCGGATCCCTAACAAGTACTTTTAATTACTTAAACTTAACCAAACTTTGGCAACAGAGGTGGCAGGTCAGAAAACAATCAAATCATTGAGGGAACAGTCATATTCATTTCGGAACAATGTTGTCCTGCCAATTGGGATGTCTGAAGAAAAATCTTGAAGGCAATGACGAGCAACCTATTTCATCATTTAGTTTGAAGGACTTGTTGATGAATTCACATACAATGCTCTCAGCTTGTTGCTGTCTGAGCTGCTGTGACTCAGGGGAAACACTCTTCACAAAGTGAGCTGAGCAAAAACTTTGGGTTTGACCTTATTAGTTGGATGGCTCTTTGTTGCCGCAGCAATTGGAACAGGTTGGCAGGTTTGCCAGTGTTTATCAGAGCATATTAGACCTTCGCTGGGCTTCTATTAAACTTAATGAACATTTAAATCCTTTAATGGATTGAAGGGAATTGAGAGCGGCAAATTATCAGCTAGACGCTCTCTTGATAAAGACACCCACCGATGGAACTCAAAGAGACGCGTTTCAGACAGCAGCCTCCCCCTCTCTCCCTCCCTTCATCTCACTGTTCTCTCGCCATGACCGTCTCTCCTTGTTTCTCTCCTTTGCTCCTTCCCTCTCTCTTTGTCTGTGCATCCCTCTATCACACAGCCTCTCTTTTGTTTCTAACACACGCTGTGTTCCTCTGTCTGTCTATAACCGGCGAGAGGAGGCTGTTGCTGCAGAGCCAGATCTCCGTCATTCATCAGTCCCCATGAAGGGAACATCATAGAGATCACTCTACAGGAGGGATGTGCTAACACAACCACAACACCAGCCCATTACAGAGCTGTCAAGCGTCGCCTACAACCATCTCTCCCTGTGTCTCACTCTTCTGCTTTATCCTCAGCCATTTCAGTGAGGGATCTTCTACCCCACATTCTAGCGGCGATGATATATTCGAACACACGTTCTGGCAGCGATGATATCAGTGATACAGCTCAAATCACAGAGCATATCAGAGCCGGTGCAGGGGCTGCTGAACTCTGGCCAGCCCAGCATCAGTTCCTGCTAAAGGGCTCAAGAGAGGCCCATGCTTTGTGAGGCCTTGCTTGCTTCTGGCCGCAGCTCAGGAGGACTGGCAGACCCAGCTGTATTGATCTGGTAGTTCCTATATTCCTGCCGACAGCTGGCTAACAAGGCTGATGTCTCAATAAAGGCCGGTGCCTTAGGGAGAAAAGGGGGAGCAGCCGGTCAGCCGACAGCAACCTGTGTTAAGACAAACCAGCTGACAGAGGGAGAGGAAGGTTCACGCCCTCTCTGGTTTGTTAATGCAGTGCCACAACGCTGGTCATACAGGCCTTCGCAGTTCAGGACGACACAAGAAAGTGTTACTACTGGGCAGAGAGTGAGAATGAGTCACGAGGCAAGGAACAATACAATTTTAACAGGTATTGCCATGACTGGTGTGAAGTATTTACTTCGAATTGATACAGAGAAGTAGGTTGCAGTTATGTGCTGTTAATACAATTACTGTAACTTAAATTCAAAAGATCATTTCACAGTTTCAAAGTAAAAGCTTAGTAACTAAAGCAGAGCTTTGCTAACACAGAGCACAACACCTTAGAGTCTTTTCCCAGATCCTATCCTATCTCGTAATGCTCTCCTATCTATTATTGATCGGGAACTGACAGCTGCAAGTGATTGAGCAAAACAAACAAAAGATGCAAGTTTGCGTGTGAAAGAAACACACTGACAGAGTGATTGATGAGGCTGCTGATCTATTTTTGATGCGTGAGACTTCATGATATGGTTCGGCCACTCTGTGTGGTGAGGAGGTGGAAACAAGCAGCTTCTCAAGTCAATAAAAGGTGTTAGTAGCTGAAATATGAGACACCATGAGGGAAAACATCTTTCCTTGTCAGCAAGCCTGCTAAAGTGTCCTTCAGCAACAAACACTGCAGCAACTTCAGTGTTCAGTACAGTAGCTTAATTTTTTTTTCTCTGTAATCTGTTGCAGAAAGGTTCCCCCTCCAAGCTATTAATTAGGAAAAATTCTCAGGCATTTTTCTCTCATGTGGCGTTACTAAACATGCAGCAGGTACTCTATTGACTGCAGAGAGATCAATACAAACAGTAGCATCTGAGCCGACTGTAACAGTGATCAAAATCACAAGCCTCACAGTTCCTTTTTTTCACAAAACAAAAAATTGTCTTTGCCTTTAATTGCACAAAGAGAGAAACTGCGGCTCCCAATAGCCTGGCTTCTTTCAACTTCTATCATTTCTTTCTCTGTTTTACCTGCAATTTTGCATCTTCAAAATGATGTGTTCAAATCTCCAAAAAATACAAAAAACCTACTCGTTCACTACCCTTCTCTCTCTTTCTCCTGTTGATCCTCCTACAGCAGAAGTATGTTGTAATAATCATCCAGCTACAATTTGCTCATTAGCAGCCAGTCCTGCTCTCTGCATGGGTCTTTTCATGTTCTTCGGTACTAACAACAACCTGAAGGAATGTTCTCTATCCTCGCTGGAACTGTGACAGTGTGAAACAGCGTGCAGGAGTTGAATCAGGGACACTGCCCGCAGACAGGAGGAGCTGGTCGGGGGAACCTCCACCTCCATACAGGCAAAGGATTCAGTACACACAAACAACAAATGTGGGAGCTGCTGGAAATACAGCAAGATTGGTCTTCATTTGTTACTCCCTATGTTCACTATTTCGTGCCAATAATTTAATATGGCCCCCAAAGTAAAAGAGATTTGTTGTTTTCTCCCAGAATTGTTCCCTTGAAAATGTAATTTCTCCGCCAAATAGCTCCCGTTTGAAGGACTTCTGTGGTGATGTTTAGAGCTTATAGCTTCTCCAGACTTTGCAAGAAGAAAGTTTCTGTTCTATTATGAGTGCATAATATTTATTGATTCTTTGTCAGTGCAGCAAAGTGTCTGAAGCAAAATGTAAAATGTGAGCTTCTCAATACTACTGCAGGAAAATATTATTTCTATGGAGATGATAAATAAATAAAAACAATCAAATGAATAAATAATAATAAGAAGAATAACCATAAATTTTGTCAGATGCACTGCACCAATTTTTTATGTAAATTATCTTTTTCTCCATTATGTCAGTCACATAACTGGGTGTAACCTGTTTGCCTTTGACTAGCAGACACAGACCTTGTGATGAAAAGTGTTGTTTGTATACAGTTTATATATATATATATATATATATATATATATATATATATATATATATATATATATAGTATTTATTCATATAATTAGTTTTGTAAATGTTTTTTTTTCTGTTTTTAGAATTTTGAACACATTGGTTCTCCATACAGCCTGTGATGATGATTATACTACTACTACTACTACTACTACTAATAATAATAATAATAATAATAATAGTAATAATAATAATAATAAGAAGAAGAATACATATCAGAATGCATATGTATCACATATGCTAAAATATGTTGATGATTGTGCTATGTGGTCAAAACCTCCCACATCAGCTTTTGATATAATCGGAAATTATATTTTCATAATTATTTGAAGTGATTTCTAAACATTTTGCTTAAGACATTTTTCAATAGTTTATAGTAAAAAGGAATGCAAAATAATAGAGATAGATTGACAATCGATAGTATTGTCATTGCTCAATTAAAACCATGTATCTCCAAATTCAGATACAGAAAACAGATATGTTTTTTTTTTTTTTTTTTTTAGATAGACTGAAAGATTAATTGTTTTTTTACGAATGAAGAAATTCTCACAGTACTCAAAAATTATTTAAAAACCAGTTGGGTTATTTAAAAAACGCATTGTTACAAAGCTGCACCCATTTTTATGAAATCATGAAGAATATTGGGTATATGTGCTCCTTACAGGTCAGCAGGGGGCTGCATCTGGAAGCGTTTCATTTTACAGTATTTTTAACATAATAAAAGAATAAATTTTGCAATCAATTAATCTTGAATTTACCCCTAATAGTGCAGCACTTCCCATGATTTCTGCTATAAATTTACATAAGTAAAGTAAAGCTTTAAATCAGCTGATAAGGTACTAAACTCTACAAATGAAATATGTGGGTAGGCTGAGCTGAGGAGGCTTTACCTTCCTCCTCTACATCCCTGCTGGTCTGTTACTGATTCCAGCTCCTTCTCTTTTTTCTGTTCCCGTCTAGAAAAAAGCTGCAATCTGATTCTATAATAATTACAATGTCTCTCAGGACTCACCGAAAGATTCAATATTTCACGTCTCCTTTTGAAGAAACACACAAACACGTTATGAGATGTCAACATATCAAGACTAGCTTTCCCTTTGTGTCTTTGTTCCTCTAGCTCTGACCCTCCTCATCATATGCACACACACACATATATATGCACACAAACACACACACAGACACACACACACACACACACACACACACACACGCGCACGCACATACTCACACACACTCACACACACGCGCGCGCACGTACACACAGACAGCGCTCCAACTCAAATAAATAAATGACAGGGTTTGAAGGACGCTTAAGTTATGTTGTGAAAAGGATCGAAGATTCATATATGTATGATTCAAAACCTCCCAGTTGTCAGTGAGTGGGGTTGTGGTGTGTATAGTCACCTCTGTAGAAATGCGTCTGGCCATTTGTATGCACCTGCACGAGACGAATATGACTGCAAACATGAACAATGAAGAAAAACAAAATGGCTGGCCACGGCTCCTGCTCATACATCAAATATATGTACAAAAACCAGTCACAGTGCCCATTCCTGTGTGAATGCTCTAGAGCAGTATGTGTGTGTGGCAGTCAGTGTGTTGTCAAACGGAGCCCTGAACGGTTGTTTGAACAGTTACCTGTTCCTCCAAATTAAATTCCACCTCTTCATTCATTCCAAAGGTTATCTCAACCATGTACATGTAATATTTGTAATTGCCCTCGAGTGGGACTGCGGCCAAACCAAAGCAAAGAAGAGAAATTACATTTTTGCTACTATGATTTTCGAACGTAATCAGTTATCTTTTAGACATCGTCTATTTTCTTGGACTTCAACACAGTTTTGCCCCGAATCACTTCCTAACCAGACTAAAAACACTGGTCAGGCTTTTGCAGGATCTTAAAAAACTGATTTGTTTTTCCTGTTTTTATTGCAATTAATTAGTTACAAGAGCAAAATCTAATTTTGGGGAAAATTACATTCACAACTCTCTGAGTGCCTTTTTTTTATAGAGCAAGAATGTCTTCTTTGGATGAACTGGTGTGAATACAAAAAACAACTGATTCATTTGCATTAATTGAACTGCTGAAACTTGCTATATTATGACTTTTTCAACTTGCACAGTTTTCATCACAACAGGACAAATAAGTATACGTGGGGGAGACCTAGAAAACAATTTAACTTTTCTGCTTATAACTTTCCAACACTGTTTTAACATCTGCCATTGTATATTTGAAGCATATATGACCGTATAAACATGTTCCACAAAATCATTTGAGAATTTTTTTTTCACATTGATTATTGACTGATTTTTTTTTTATTTAGCAGGAGAAATAACATTTGTAAGAAAAGAAAAAAAATGACCACATTAAAAAGCGCTAGGCGGGTCCTTGTAACCTAATAGTTAAGGCGCTTAAGATATGACCGCAGTGTCCCTGGTTTGATTCCAACCGGGGAGCTTTGTTGCACGTCATATCCCTCTCTCTCTCCCCACAGTTCCCTGTTTATCTCCACACTGTCAACTATTCAAATTAAGGCAAAAATGTGGAAAAAACTGGAACCTTTAAGTTGAAAAAATCTGCCTCTCAATCTTGAAAAAAAAAACATTTAACTAGTATCTTACTATGCAGTGTATAATTAAATCCCCATTAATTGAAACTAATTTAATTGAATTGATTTTAGATTTGCGTAGCAGATAATGTTTTGTTGTAGCAATCTATTTTTTTCAGTAGTTTTTGTGTAACTCATAAGTTTCAAGCCAGTGAATTCTCCTGCAGTTGCACTCTGTGAAAACACATTCAGACAAATGATGGACAGATGAAATATGAGACTTTTCAGAGGGAACTCTTGTTTTCCGACTTACTTTTACACCTGGATTCAGACCGTCAGGTGTGCTTATTTAATGTGGATTGAGATAAAGGACTGTAGACCAATGTCATGAATTCAGAGAGCAGGGAGTAGGTGACAGGACATAAATAAGCGTGTCTATCACGATATTTATCTAATCGCACTGACTCGTTCATCAGCAAAGAGCATTAAGACGTTAATGAGTCAAATTATGGTCCAAACAGAAGCAGCGGGGAGGACAAGGGAATAAAATCTGACATGTAAATTACACAGGCCTTGACTGATGGGTTCTAAATGTGGTGGTCTGTGAGGCAAGACACGCCAGGGCGGCTCGACTGGACAGACCGTCCGTCTGCGCGGCGGTCCTTGCCTCCCGCTCTGTCAGACCGGAGGCAGCCCGACTCTCCCATCCCGACTCTACAGAGTGTAATATGGGATAAGTGGCCGCCCTCACCTCTCCAGTGCTGAGGTGATCCCACCTGAGCCAAAGTACTGATCTCTCTCTCTTTTCTCGCCTATCTTCTCCTCCTCTGCTGCTGCTTTTTTTCCTGCAGCCGTAAGCTGAATGTTGCCATCAGGGGCGAAGGAGGCCCTTTCAGTCGAATTGCTGCTGTCACTCAGCCTCCTGAGACCAGACCTATGTCAAGACCAGACCTATGTGTGCTGCATGTGTGCAGCATACACACACATACAGAGAGGCACCGGGGGACTCTGTGGTGTGTGTGCGGCATTAGTTGAACAAGTGACAACAACAGTTTTCCGTCTCGTGGTGGAAAGATGAAGGACAGGAGGATGGAAGTAAACAAACCCAGGCTGGGCTTAAGGGGGCAAACTGTGCAGTGTGTGCGTATATATAGACACACACACACACACACACACGGGCACATTGTTGAAGAAGCTCAATAGGAAATGCCCAAGTGAAATTCATAAAGATGTTCACTTCACACACATTCTCACACACACTTTGACATCACCGCCTAACCCCACAGCAGACACATGCGCTGTTACTGCAGCTGACACGCAACCCTGGCAAATATGAGCAATGTCAAGACAAGTTCACACACGGACACACGGACACACACAGACAACTCCCAGGTTTCCTTGAGTTTACCTGCAGAGCAAAGTTTGACTTGACGAGTCGGCTTAAGACACACAAACACACTGTCTGCGAGTGTTTACATCTGTCGGTGTGTGTTTTCCAGGGACTCCACATGTATGAAGTTAATCTCCCGTGTAAGAGAAGACGCACTGTTTAGCTGGAGTGAGCACACACGCGCACACACGCGCACACACACGCTCACTTACCTTCGTTGCTGTTACCTCCCGCCGTGCCCACAGCCTGGAGTGATATAGTCCACAGCAGCATCGCAGCCAGCCCCGGATCTGAAGCCATGGTGCTCCCCCGTGCACCCCGCCAGTCTCCCTCTGCCTCCCTCTGCCTCCCTCTCTCCTCTCTCGCTCCCCTGCCCTCGCTCACCCTCTCTGCCGCTCGCTGCCTCTCTCACCTCTCCTCCTTCCTCCGCCGTGTCCCGGGGTCGAGGCGAGCGTGTGTGTGAGTGTGTGTGAGGGCTGCGCTCATCGGGTTGGTGATGGAGGCTGCCTCCGCGGCTCGCCTCAGTCTGCCGGCTCCCTCACACGCACACACTCGTACATACATTGACTTTGGGCAGGCAGCCGGAGGGGGGCGGGACGAGCCCCGTCCGTCAAAGCGCCGGCAGCCAATGAGGGCGCGGGCCGGGCCGGCGCCGCGCACCGGGGCTCGCTCCGTCGCCACACCCTCCGCTCCACCTGCGCGCCCGACGCTCGGTCCGCGTTTACCTCTCCGGGTCATGAGCGGGCGCACTGTGCCCCCCCCTGTTATTTACCCTCATTTGTCATTGGCTCGCTTCTCCCCCACGCAAACACAAACACAAACACAAACACAAACACAAACACAAACACAAACACAAACACGAACACACTCACCTACCCGGGGGCGAGAACCTGACTGATGGGATGACCTGAAAGCAGCGGCATGTCTGCGAGGCTCGGCTGAAACGATCAGTCATCGATCCGCCCTATTGGTATCCATAAAGTTATTATCTACAGTAGGTCCAGGTGCAGCAGAGGGTGACCTCACGGGAGTGTGTGTGCGCGTGTGTGTGTGTGTTCAAGGACTGTGATCATGTATCGATTGGGTGATGGTGGTGTGATGTGCCGGATCACAGTACCTGTCCTAATCAATTGGGTTTTGTTTTTTTTTGTTTTTCAATCCGGTCACACTGCGACACAATACACGCACAACTTCCTTCACACACCACTGCAATGACCTGAGCTGTTGAAGTAAAATCGTTACACACACACACAGACACACAGATAAACGCACACGTGCACACGCCACCGTTCACGGAGAGGAGAGGAAATGGGATTTTTAGTCACGTGCCATCCCTCCTTAGACACATCTGGGACCAAGAGGTGATATTAATGTGAACTGGTCGTAAACTGATGTGAAACAAATACCGTACAGCTGATAACTCTCAGAGCAGCTGCTGAGATTGTTTGCATCGCACATTCATAGCGGTCACCATGGTATTTAACGTCAGACATATTCTGCATTTAATATCAATATATTCTACAGCTAATCAGTAATAATTGTGTTTTGTACTTAGATTGTATTGCTACAACCACTGCTAATAAGTAGTTACTATTTTGGTCCCTCTATACTGCTAATGGTACTCTTACTTGTGATGTATATTTTTTTTTTACTAACTGCTACAACCTTTACTACCTGTAAGACTACTTGCAGTAATATTGATAATGATATTGGTAGTTACTAGACACTGTTACTATAGCCATTACTAGTACTACCACTACTACTACTACTACTACTACTACTACTACTACTGCTACTACTTTTACAACTACTGATATTATAATGATATAAGTAATTCATAATGTGTAAATTTTAAGGTACAACTACTACAATAACAACTCACCAACTACCATTCCTGCAATATCATTTTATTATTATTATTATTATTATTATTAATATTCTTATTAATATTATTATTATGGTTGTTGTTGTTGTCATTGTTGGTGGTGGTGTTGTTATTCATAACCATAATAATCATAATAAAATACATTAATAGTAATGATAGAATATTTTGTAATTGTATTGCTAGTACAACTTCTTTTACTGCTACTAATACTGCTACTGCTACTACTACTAATAATAATAATAAAAATAATAATGAACATAATAATAATAACAACAACAATAATAATTATAATAATTATGATAATAATAATTGTGCTTCAAAATTTTCTAAAGTATCATCTTGAATTGTTAAAGATATATAATGATTTTAAAGGCTACATGAATATGTATTATTATTTTCTTTATAACAACAATACTAATTATAATGCTATAATGGCTTATAGGTTGTTGTTTTTTTTGTAATCACAATCGGGTGCATGGGGGGGTAACTTGTAACTGTGGTCTAATGTGTGATGGGTGAGTGCCGTGCTCAGAGGTCTGCCAGCACTGCTGCTGTGCTGAGTTTCCAAACTGGACCGTACGCCTGTAAGCCCCAGGACATGGCAACACAATACTGTCACCACTCGGCTGCCATCATGACAAGACTACCGCTGCTGCTGAAGCATTGCTGCTTGGTCACCACTTGGTCTGCTCTGCATGCATGTACAGCTGGAAGAAGAGACTTCTACTCATCCTACAAAATATAGTCCATGAATTTTGGGTGTGAATATATATGCAGCAGGCCTGCTAAGTGAAGGAGATGGAGGGTTAGTTGTGATTAGTATCCAGGCCAAATTTAAGCAGCTCTGCGCCTGCCAAACCCCCTCCTCCACCCCCCTTTAGGCCTAGAGACACAGGGGTTTCTGTGTGAGTTGATAATGCTTCCTCCAAAGCATGTATAGGGGAGCCTTGTGCCTACGTGCAATGTCCCAATAGAGGGTGGAGCAAGAAAGACACACTTATAAACAAAAACACAGAAATGGAAAGGGATATGCATTATATTTGGGCAGACGTGGTTATTCTGTGTATCCGTTTTGTCCCCAATCTCCAGTGTGTGTTCATGTGTGAGGCTCCATTGCTTTACCACTAGGCTGCACTGTCAGTCTGCCTGTCAAGTAGGCTTCACGCTTGTGAGGACAACAACACTGTCATCTTTACCCTGATGCTCCAATCTTTTAAGACCAGAGGAAAAATCACTCACTGAACCCTTAAACACAACCATCTTCACCGGAAAAAAATCACTGATTTCTGTCAATGGCTGATGTAGACCGGAGGGATTTTGTAGCAGAAAGGGATGATCTGTAAGGAGCTAACTGACAAAATAAGTTCAAACAGAGAAATTAAATATATATTTTTTTCCATTACTAGTATAACATGAATAATATTAGAAAAGCCTTCATCTACATAGGAACGATATTCCATTAAAGTATAAAGCCTGGAGTTACTTGCCAGACACAAAATGTTTGTTCTGTGGTTTTACAGCCAAACACGATCTCTTTCATTGTATTGTACTGAACCAGGAAATAGATGTGTATCCCCAGAAAACTCACACTGGCTCGTGTCTCAATCACCCTCTCGCATCTTTGGTAATTGATTTTCAATGCAGAGACATATCACTTTAAAATCTCAGTTTAGACCACTGTGTAAATCCCAGTCTTATTTCTGGCAACCGGGGGTGGTAGAACATTTACACATTCAAAATCAAAATTCCAAGAGTGAGTGAAAAATAGTTCTCTGAGGCTCAGGTATTATAAGAATAGTAGTGTGGCTCAGACTATGAATATAAATGTAAACACAAAGAGAAGTAATACCAATATTGTAGGGTCATTTTGTCCTTTTACCATAATTGAAGCAGTGTGAGGGAGAGAAATGTGTGATAAATGTGCTATTATACACACAAACACACACATTCACACACACAAGCTCATTAAAATGGCTCCCCATAGCTCTCTGCTCTCACAGTGAGTCTTTCAGAAGCCTTGTTGTTGTATACTCATACAGTATATGCATCCGCCATAATGGGAAAATTTACTGATGACTCTATCACCACAGCAACAAAGTAGGGAGTCCCCTGTTTGTGTGTCTGAGTTAGACCACCTCGTGACAGGATTCGTAATTAGGCTACCTGGGTGTACCTGGGCGGGGGGGTCTATTGGTAGCAGTTGGCATTAAAACCTTAAGTTGAGCGTCAGTATGCAGGACTCTGTGTGTGTGAATGTGTGAGTGTGTGTGTGAAAGAGCGAGCAGATGGTGGGGGTCAGTGCGTGCCTACTGTCGTGGGGCTTGTTGGTGTGTGTTGGCTAAATATAGCACGGTAGTGACAGAGCTGCTCAGAGCACAGTCACTGACTCCGTCACCACACTCACTATGATTCTTTGATCAGTTCAGCTCTGTTCATTTCACCTCAGTATAATCGAGTCACTTCAAAGCAGGTGAATTAATTTTCGATAAATTAATTTCAACTCTAAACCAACTAGCCATGGGATGACACTGAAAGCTGTAATTTTACCTGACAACACTTATCATCACCAATTAACATAATGAATGTTCTTTATCACGAAAAGTATTTTTCCCAATTGTTTTCTTATTATTTTAACTAACTTTATAATGGTTTGATAGAATTTGCTGGTGCTGTATATGCTCAACAGAGGTAAGGATATTATTTTTATATTAGAGACAGGCCTTTATTTCTAAAATACCCTGTGTTAGTATCATATTTTATTATATTTGTCTGGGGTGCTCCAGTTTGTATTGGCTGATGATACAGTTTGCTGTCAATATGTTAAAATTTCTAAACTTCCACCGTTTAGCCATCGTCTTGACATTTCAGGATAATGTTCCACAGTACAGGTAAACAGTATTGTCAGGTCATACTAATATACTTTCTCTCTTTCAACAGAAATACTGTTTTAATTAATTTAATAATCCATAATTCAGAAATTCTAGATGGTTCACCAAGCGCCAAGCACCAAGCATTTTTTGTAACGTTTCAGTAAATGTAACTTAATACTATGTAAAAGTCTGACTTTTGTTGGCTGATTTAACCACCTTGTCCCTCTGCAGATTTTGTGGCTCTGAAATAACATGACACTGTTTCCTTCTTGGTCTTTGATAGAGAAGAGTTGATTTTCCTACAGGGTCTAGGGGGCTTCGTTGCATCAATGTAAATATATTGTATGTCCATCTGGGACATTTATGAAACCTTGTGTACATGTCTCTGTCTCAAAGAAGGATCATGAACCGCAAAAACAGCATGGAGATATTGTGGCATGACAAAGTTTCTGTTAAAGTGAAGAGTTAAGTGAGTAGAAGATGAACTGAGCTCCAAAAGGCATAGAATATAAGATGAAAATTTTTTTATATCATTTTAAAATTAGTGTATTATTTATGTTTTGTACAATTTTAGGATTGAAAAAAGAAAAAGAGCACAGTAAATATGTGTGGGCACCTCAAGATATTTGAGTTCCCAGATAACTTTCACCAGGGTTTTTTGGTCCTCTTTGAAAATTAAAATAACTGATTACTGCAAAGCAGGAGAAGGCTGCAAGACAGTAGCAAAGCTTTTTCAGGTAGATGTTCCCTCAGTTTGTGGTGCAATTAAGAAGGAAACATCTTTCGGAGAGAACTGCTGGTAGGATTTCTAGAAAGGAAAATCAAACCCCTCTTTGAATACAGAAGACCTTCAGGAAGATTAATCAGACTCTGGAGTGGTGGAGAACTGTTTCTGCTGTGCAGCAACATCTGCACAATTACGACCTTCATGGAAGCATTATCAGAGAAAAACCTGTTATGCATCCTCATCACAAAATTTAGCATTAGAAGATTGTAAAGGAAAATCTAAACAAGCCTGATACATTTTGGAAACAAGTTCTGTGAACTGATAAAGTTAAAACAGAACTTATTGGCTGCAATAAACAAAGGTATGTTTGGAGAAAAAAGGCGCAGATTTTCATGAAAAGAACAACATCTCCAACTGTTAAGCACGAGGCTGAATTGATCAGGCTTTGGACTCATGTTGTAGCCAGCGGCACAGGGAGCATTTCACTGGTAGAGGGAAGAATGGATTCAATTAAATGGAATAAATATCAAGAAGCAAAGATCACAACACCTTCAAAAAAGCTGAAGATGAATAGAGGACGGTTTCTATGACAGGATAATGATCCTAAACACACCTCAAAATCCACATTGGACCTCAAGAGGTGCAGGCTGAAGGTTTTGCCCTAGCACTCACAGTCCCTCGATCTAAACATCACTGAAAATCTGTTCCTAGACCTCAAAATAGCAGTGCATTCAAGATGGGCCAAGAATCTCTTAGAGCTAGAAGCCTTTTGCAGAAAAATGGGTGAAAATTCCTCAAACAAGACTCTTATTTGTTACAAAAAGCATTTACAAACTGTGATACTTGCCAAAGGGGGTGTTACTAAGTACTAAACATGTTGGGTGTCCATTTTTTTTTCTGGCCCTTTTCCTATTTTGCTATTTTGAAACAGATATTAAAAGACATAATCTTGCTCTTTAAGTTTAGAAATCACTTAATCTTCTACTTACTTAGCTATTCACAATAGCCAAAACTTTGACCAGGGGTTCCCAAACTTTTTCACACCACTGTATCACATTCACAGGATTGGGACAGACAGGGAGAGTTAATAAACCGTGTGCACACGGTTTGCAGGATACAGTATGACATATCTATTTGCCAATGATTATGCATGGGCACATATATATGGTGAGTTGCTCCCTCAAGGTGTCTGTGTCAAGGGGCACCAGGGTGTCATCATCAATCTATGTTAATTAGGTGTTAATTTGCTCTAATGCAAGCGCTGGATTACAACACGGCCATGTAGAGAGTAGTCCCTTTAAATAATATGTCATAGCTGAGTTGTCTGAAGATGTCTGGGAATTAAAATGTGATGGCCTGCATTGAGACAGTTCTACTGGAAGACTGGCAAAAGCTGCTGTTTATTCAGAGGTCTTGTAGATTTTTGAAGATCTCTGACTGTAGATATCCTTTTTGTCTTGAGTGCTTGACATTGTTTATGAATTCATCTCTTGGTTTTTGGCAAACTGCAACATCAAATACTGTATCAACCACCGTCTGCTATTTGATAGAGATAGTTTTGTATGGGTTCCACCACTGGCTGATTATGTGACTCTCATTTTTTCAGCTCGTTTTGACTAAAAAGCTCATGTCTATGAGGCTTCCTGTTAAGTGCAGCACCTCTAATCCAGAGCTGTGTAAGCTGCGGCACTCTGATAAGAGTTCACTGACCTCCATGTTGGCGGCGCAGCAGAGAATTGGTGGATAACAGACAAAACAAATTAGGAAATGCAAAAAGGTCTTTTCAGAAGATCTAAATAGTTTCAGGTACTCAGGGTTTCTCTGCAGGTGATGGCAGAGAGGAGTGAAGAGGAGGGTTGAGAATTCTCAAATCTCCAAGAAGCTGAATGTGTCAGGACACTGGAGTGTACAGTGCAGTAGTAGGGTCTCACTGGTGCTACGTCTGATCAAACGAGGGATCCAGATGAGAGGAAAATTAGTTTAGATGAGATTCTTGGCCGATTCGGCCGGCTGACTTTGTGATTGCACACACACAGTCGTTTACCTTCATTCAGGGATGTAGTAGAGCTTGGCTTAGCTAGATCACTGGAGAAATAAGATATTCCTTCCTTAGCCCTGTATAAAGTAGGTTCCCTAAACTCTATAGTAAAAGCTGGTGTTCACATTATCCTTAGGGACATAGCAAGCACGAACAAATAAAGGCTAGATGTCAACAGCTACAGCTAGATGTCAAAATTGTGTTTTTTCTGTGTCTCTCTCAAAAAACTTGCCACCCTCACTCTCAATTCTATCTCTCAGGTATGCCACTACTACACGATAATGGACCATAATAACCTGGGGAGTAATTACTCATATAATGTCATACCTATCTGGTGAGTCTGGCTTTATAATAAAGGCTCACACTACCTGGATACATTTACCTGTGACCCGATCTACCTCTCTGTTCACTCAGCCCATGTCTCACACCTCTTTTCACTGCTTCCAGGCCATGTTTAAGTCCTCATCTCCCCAGACCTGCCTTCCTCTACCCACCCAGCACATGTGCTCAGACTTTTCTCCCTGCTCCGATTCACCTGTCTGCCCCTCCTGTCCACACACCTGCTCTCACTTCTCACTTCAGATCTGCAGTCATCGGGTCTCTCCTCAACTGCTGCTTGATCCCCAATCAGCCGTTCACTATTTATACCAGCTCTTTGTCCCTAGTCCTTGTATCCTTTTATTCCTGTTTTTATTTTGGTGTATTATCCCTGTGAAGCTGCTACTTGTATTATCTACCTGAATTTGCCTGCCTTCCTGTTGACTCACCCTCTTGCTTTTATACCTGTCCACATGTAAGCCTGATTTCTATTATTAAAGAAACTCCATTGCATCGTCCAGCCTGCCTTTGTGGGTCTTGTCTTGAATCCCCTGCCTTTAATGCTCGCCCTGTGAAAACCTGCTTTCTTGATATATTCATCATGTTTCCAGTCGGTATAATCACCAATCTGCTGCTCAGAGTTTCTTTTTTTAGTCGAAATACTGCGTTACCTCTGAACCCTTTCGCTTTTGCCAATTGTATGAACATTTCCTGCAGACTTTTCATATAAAAAGTATAGCTTTTGAATCATAAGAAGACTTAATAATTTAAATAAACAGATAAATTAAGTCTTCCACTGACTGTGTATCAGTAACACCTGGAGAGAATTTTTTTACATCTGGCACTAATGTCCAGTAGGAGTCAAACATGAAATGTTTAGAATTTGGTGGTAAAAGGTCAAAGTCACTGTGACCTGAAAAAAATTGAATTCATATGCTAATCATGATAAGACACATATAATAAATTCATTCCTTTGAACTCTTGACTACATAAATCAAGACTCTGGACAGATATAGATATAAACTGCAACTTGACTGGTTGGTGGAGGCATACGACTGCGAGGTGGTACTTCTCTCTGTTAATTATCCCAGAAATTGGGGCATTTGTTGTTTATGGTTCTTTTTGAGCCCCTGTGTTCTGTCTTACTCGTTCCTATCAGATTCGACCTAAAGCACAATTTCCTCTCCCCTCACGTAGTTAGGCTGTGACTACTGCCACTTGCCATTATAGGAAAATTTCAATTGCCAATCCTGAAACCACATCTGGGGAAACTCCAGCAATACTGTGTCATTTGACACCATATTCACCACACAGACAGAAGATGCAGTCAAGGTAGACTAGGCACCAAATGAATCCTGGAAGTAAATGTGATATATAATGATATGCTGGTATGTGGCCTTGCATAGAACGAAAGAGTTTTTTGTGTTTTATGTACATCATGCAATCCCAGTACCTGTTGCTCTGTGTGGGTACTCCCCACACACTGAGGCTAAGGGATCTTAGCAGTTTTTCTCATAAAAAATAAAAGCTCACAATAAACAAATCCAAATAACACATTATAAAACTGTAATTATATCACCAAACTAGAACATCTGGCGATAGAATTGTGTGATGTTGAGAAATCTGGATTTCAGTTGTAATAAAAACATTTGGGGACCTCTGGTTAAAGTTTCTGTTACTGTGAACCGTTAAGTAAGTAGAAGATGAGCCTATCCCCAAAATTCCTTAATTAGCTTCTTAGGGCTGGGACTTGTTTGCAAACGTGGTAAGGAAAGGACGAGTGATGCAAATTTCAAAGCTTTATAAACACTCTGACTCCTCAAACTTTGTCCCCACAATCAGCAGCCATTGGCTCCTCCAAGCGGCTGCCTGGAACTTAAAAAATCAAAATAACTGATTTCCACATAGCGGGAGTATGCTACGAGATAGTGTTTTCAGGTAGCCATTTTCTCAGTATGTAATGCAGTTAAGAAATGGCAGTTAACAGACACAGTGGAGGTAAAGTTGAAGTCTTAAAGACCAAGAAAATTTTCACAGAGAACTGCTAGGATTTCTATAGAGGGAAATCAAACCGCTATTTGACTGAGTAAGCCCTGAAGGAAGATTCAGAGGAAACCTTTTCTGATGCCTGATGCATGGAGACAAGTTCCGTTAACTGATGAAGTTCAAACGGAACTTTTCGGCTACAATGAACAAAGGTATGTTTTGAGAAAAAAGGTGCAGATTTTCATGAAAGAAAAACATCTCCAACTGGTAAGCATGAGGCTGAGTCCATAATTCCTGCTGCTTGTGTTGCAGCCGGTAGCACAGGGAACGTTTCACTGGTAGATGGAAGAATGGATGTAAATAAATACCAGAAAATTATGGGAGAAAGCACCTAGTTGTTTGTATTAAAGCTGAAGATGAATAGAGGATGGTGTCTAGAACAAGATAATGATCCTAAACACACCTCAAAATCAACAATGGACCTCAAGAGGTGAAAGCTGAAGGTTTTGCCCTGGCACTCACAGTCCCCTGATCTAAACATCACTGAAAATCTGTGGCTGGACCTCAAAAGAGCAGTGCATTCAAGATGGGCCAAGAATCTCTCAGAGCTAGAAGCCTTTTGCAGATAGAATGAGCAGAAAACCCCATAACAAGAACTGAAGGACTCCTCGCTGCTACAAAAAACATTTACAACCTGTGATACTTGCCAAAGGGGGTGTCACTAAGTTCTGAACATGCAGGGTGCCCAAACTTTTGTTTTTGGCCCTTTTTTCTTTTTTTTTTAATTTAAAACCTTAAAACAGGGCAATAAGAAATAAACTTGTTCAAGATATGAAAGAAATGTGTCATTGTTAAATTCATGCCATTTGGAAAATCAGTTCATCTCTTACTTGCTTAACTATTTACAGTAACAGAAATTTTGACCACGGTGACCAGTATTTTTCATGCCGCTGTATGTTAAACAACATTTTTTACATTCAGTGGCAGAGTTTTTGTTTTTGTTTTTATAAT
The DNA here is from genome assembly GCA_016859345.1 of Istiophorus platypterus. Classification (NCBI taxonomy): domain Eukaryota; kingdom Metazoa; phylum Chordata; class Actinopteri; order Istiophoriformes; family Istiophoridae; genus Istiophorus; species Istiophorus platypterus. The sequence goes on from CM029117.1 coordinate 3,658,476, forward strand.
TATTGCTTTCTACATTGCAACAAACACTTTTGCACAGTGCACTCCCACTGGAAGTCTATATAGAGTTATATAGTATAGTTTGCTGCCTGGGTCAACAAAGCTCCTTTTTGTGTCTGATCAGAAGGCCTGTCACTCGCTTTCATGAATGTTAATGCTAATCATGATATATTCATTGTAGGGTTTAAATCATTTTTTCAAAGTTGCTTCCTTCGAGCAAATCTTTTTATCGGGAGCCACTTCAACCTGACCATGTAACCTCACAAAATCTTTAAGAGGATTCAGGTCTACTGGATTTAATGAGCCTCCGTTTTAGCTAAGATTTTTCTGCAGTCATCTGCTGCTGATCTGTGATGCTTCCTTTGAAAAGCCAGGACCAAACACATTCTAACTTTAAGCTGTCAGAGCTGCTTGTCTAGTTAACCTTGATGCACAGCTAAAATACATTTACACAAAGTGAAGTAATCTGCTGTGAAATCAGTTCCCTCAGACAAGGCGCACTGCCTAATTTGTATGTTATGATTTGAGTAATGAGTGTTGATTATTCAGTCTAATTTGCCTGCATATGATTGCTGCTTCAATGATTTTTTTCTACTGTGCTTTCTTGTCTACTACTGCACACAAATATATGAGTCTGAGCTTTTGCAACTGCTACTTGCCTCACCCAATTACAGTTCCTGCGATTTAAATGATCACAGGCCTGTGATACTTGTGCTGGACATATCGGTTTCCTGAATAAACATTTGGTTCATTTCTCTTCCATCCTTGAACATGTGGAAGCTAAGATTTTATCATCATAGTATAATGAAATAAAAGCCAGTAATCAGAGTGTTTTCATTAAAAGCCAGCACAATGCCAGCATGAACAATGTAAGTTGGTCACTAGAGAAATGCGTAAAAAACATTGTTTGGGCCGGTGGCGGAATAACCTGTACTATAGTGCTCACATGGTGAATTCAGCACGATGAAGAGAACATTTCCACAGCATTACTGCATTTAATAATGCATAGTCACGTTATTCCCACCAACCCACTAATGACTTTGTTTCACTAGTTAATTCCAATTTTTACTACTTTGTCATTTTATCAATCAGTCCTAAGTTACATTCAAAATGCTCCGTCTTCCTACCTTAAATCAACTGTTTGGCCTTTGAAGTGAAACGTCTGTGCAGGAGGACTTAAGTTTTACTTTACATAAGCCTAATGTTGAGCCAGAAAACAGTGTAGCAGAGATAAGCATTATTTGGTTAAAAAGAGAAACTCAGAGCACCAGAGTGGTGACTCTGACAGAAGTGTTGTAAAGCAATGCTGTTGAAATGTACGCTACCCAGATTTTATCAAGCCTACGGGTAAAAATGGAGGATGTTTTACCATGCTGCTCTGTGTTTTCATCTTTATTTTTTTTATTTTTTTTTTACAGAAATACTATTTTCATTTATTATTTTATTTCAGTTATTTATACTTTTCAAGATGCAGTCAATTAAACTCAATACTTCCTGCTGATATTTCAAGTTAAAATCCTACAGGGAAAGGGATTATTTTCTTTAAGCAGCTGAAAGGCCTTTATTTAAGTGTGCTGCTCTTTATTGGTAGCAGGCAAATTACATGTATGCAAACAAAATGAGAAAAATTATCCATATACTGCTACCTCTTGTTTCTAGTTCCTCCTTAAATTTGTATGGACTTGACAATGTTTCAATAATAATCAGTCCTCCTCAGGTAAAGGTTAGTGTGTGAACAACCTCGTATATAGAGTGTAGACAACTGTGATGACACATCAAATGTCATTTTCAATCAGGATAATTCACAACATACATGTGAAAACTAAGCAGCTGATTATCCTGCTTCTGAGTAGTCACACACAACTAATATATGTTTATCTCACAACCACATAAAATTACCACTATATTACTGGATGCTTACACATGCAAAAAACAAACAAACAAAAAAGCCTTGTGATCTACCAAACGTTGAAACTGTGGAGTTTCTGGCCTCTAGTGGTGCTATAGATCATTGTTGTTGTGATTGGATTCCTGTTTATTTCGCACTGAGCATACACAAGAAGACTTAGTTACTCTGTAGTCAGTAACTTTTAAACTGTTCTGCTGATCAGCAGTTGGAGGCAGTGACACTAAAAATGAAATGAAACGAGAATTGCTGGCTAGTTAACTACAATGTAAACAGAATGTAAACGGAATTCTGATATTTTAAAAACTAATGCAGTCATGCAATCATGCTTGTTATTATTATATTAATAGAATTACATTACTATTAATAGTTAAATCATGTATTCATCTTCATCTAATTTCCATATCAATGCAATGCTATGATATTATTATTATTATTAATAATAATAATAATGTTAATAATAATAATAATAATAATAGACCGTATTTGTCATATACCTGATCTTTATCTCATCACCGAAGTAATAGGCAGCTAAGAAAATCACTGCAAACGCATTTTTGTATCAGCAAGGAAAATACCTGTAATGGTTTACAGACTGTAACAGCACTCTGTTATGTTAGTTTAGGCCTTTTCTCACTCTTTAATGGCCATTAAACGAAACACAAAATATTCAATTGCCAGATAACAACGTAAGATGATGCAGCAGTGCATAAATAACTTTTTTTGCCAGTTGATATTTTTAATATATCATGGTTGGGAGGGTAAAAAAGTTGTCACTGTCTTGCTGTCAAGTGGGATGATTTTGCTTCAAGTGATAAAATAGTCCCACACTTCAGAGGGATGAAGGAATGATTTTCTCTCTCTCTAAAATATAAATCATACCTTTGTCTCCCAGTAAGTTTTCTGAGTGTGGCATTTTCCTTACTTCATCCTGGTGCATCAAGCCACAATGGTCTTATTACTGCCCCCTATGGCTGGACAGCAGAAAACACCCACTGATCTAAAGCTGGTAAAACAGTCACGGAAGACAATTCCACATTCAAGAAAAAACTTGGTCAAGCCACACAGAGCTGGGATTTAAATTTTACTGGAGGCACTTTAAGAAGTAGATTTCATTTTTACAAGAAACAAGGTTTCAAGGATAAGGACTACTTGGTTGGTTTGGCATTTATACGTCTGCCCAAACTCCCCACCCCCATAAAGTGCATCGTAGAGCTGCTACCCCAAGCTTTTATAGACAGTTCCAACCAGGGCTAAGAAGTGGGTATGATATGGCTATAGTATAATAATACTTTGGAATTTATCAAGACAAAAGGTAAACATCGCAGATATTATGAGTTTGTATAAACACAAAACACTATCAACAAAAAATTAAAAGAAAATAGAGACTCATCATCATAATAAAATATGGTGCTTATAAAACAGGGAACAGATAAAATGGGCTTGTTTTTCAGATAAAGGTCTGGTTTTTCCTGTTCTCTCAGTTTAAGTAAGCATTAACCCTTCTACTATCTGAAAATTTCCAAAATTTCTGACTTAATCTGTTACGCATGCTTCAGGAATTGGAACATGGAGGTTCTCTGAAAACCATCTTTAGACAATCACCACTCTAATATTTCATACCTCATTACAGAGTGCCAGTAAACACAAATCAGCTGAAGATAGTCCATGATTACTCAGAACATTAAAAAGAATATGTTTTTTTTTGTTTTTCAAGGAGCCAAGAGCAGCAGGGACCGTGAGAGGGTCTTAACCAAGAAAAAAATCAATAATGAGGTCATACTTTGTGCACTAGTCTAAGTGTGTGCATGAGAAAGTGTATGTATGTGTGTGTGTGTGTGTGTGTCTGAGAAAAATAGCAAGTGTGTGTTTAAGAGAGAGAGAGAGCTTTGTGGGGGTCAGTGTTGTTGTTGTGTTAATACAATTTAGTCCTAATTAGCAGGCTGCCGCTAAGCCTCAAGTGTCCTCTCAAAATACACACCATTTCCTGACAATCAATTTCCATGAAAACTATAACACAATGAGCCACTCGTTCTTCTTCTTTTTTTTGGGGGGGGGGGGTTGTTCTCGCCAAGAAAGCTTGTCATGACTTGCTTGGAGACCCAGAGAGTTGACAGACTGACAGGGACGGTTCCACCGAGACCCTGTTGGACACTGTGAGTGTGTATGTGTGTGTGTGTCTTTCTGTCCCATGTGACACATGGTTTGTTGTATTTTAAATCACGAAAAAGAAAAAACACAGAGACAGAAATGGACTGAATATTTCTGGTCAAAAAAAAGCTGAAATTTGTCTTGAAATCTAACTTTGTGAAAGGAGCCAGTCAGTGTGATTAAAACACGGCATGATGGGTGAAAGTTGTGAATCTTTTCAATTAGTATCCAATTTTACATGGAATTTATAGATATTAATGTATTCTAGTAGATATCTGGTAATCTGTTAAAGGAATACTTTTTTGATAAATACATTAAATTGTTTTTTTTCTGAGTGTGCGATAGGAAAGCGGATACTAATTTCACATGTGTGCACACATAAAGACTGATATCAGGATAACCTCAAGACTAGATTTCTCCAAAGTTCAAGAATACACCTACCAACACCTTTAAATCTAAGTATTAAAGGTTTACCCCCAAGGTTTGATATAGTAATCTGTATAGGGATGATGGTGCCAACTCTAGCAAACACATTTTCATTTCCTTCATCCCTATGTTTTTTTCAGATGCTGTCATGCCTCAGTTCATCACACCAGTCTGCAGCCTTCCCCCACAGCCACTTTGTCACCACATTCACACCCCCATCAACACAAACTTTGGTCAGGTAATACCTGGTATACACTACATGGCTTGGTTTGTATAAATACATATGTATGTATATATATATATATATATATATATATATATATATATATATGTGAGTAGCTAACAAATAAAAAGTGTTGAATGAGGTAAAAGATGTTTCATGAGGATCATGGGAAAACTTTGATATCACAGCAAAATCTTCAGCTTGTGCTTATTGAGGTAGTCTATTGTCGATTCTGATCGTGTTTAAGATCATTATCCATTTGTAGAGGAAGGTGTGATATTTAATTGATTTTTAATTGGTACCTTAAATACACCTTTTCATCCACAATGTAACTTGGGTTGAGTAAGTACGATCTCTCAGATGAAGTGCATAAATCTTTACAGCACCACGTCAAATACCACTGGCTAGGGGTCTTGAGCTTGCAATAAGAGGAGATTAGCTTGGTATTCTCAGTACAGACATCATATATCGTTTACATTTTAGAAATCAACTGCTGTAGGTTCACATTAGCCAACTTCACAGAGTGATTGTTGGTTTGTACTGAGACGATGATTTGTGTTTGTGGCCCGAACGATTGAAAGGCTTTTTTTTGCTGTATCTAAGAATATTAGCTTCTAGGGGAACACTGCTTCCAGTACCCTTAAGTGCTTGCACATGGAGCACACTGTCCTGCACGTACCATCTGGGGCTGCAGAGGTGGCTGTTGCCACTTCACAGTTATATAATCTTGTTTTAAGGGTGGAGAGTTAACTTCAATACTAAGTTAGCTAATATCATACTAGGTGTTATCTAAGCTAATGGAACTAATGGTGGACAAAAAAAGACTGAAACACTGATGCACCATCCTTTGCCTGTTTCCCAGGGCCTACTAAGCACTTGCTGTCATGCTTTTATCACCTCTGCTTCTATCTGATTTTGTTCCCTTGTTCTTTGTAAATTTAATAATGATGAGCATGTTAAAGGCTTCTATAAATAAAATTGACCTATACTGTACACATAAAGATATAGGGTCAGACAGTGCAAAGCACAGACAGGGGATGCATTTGGACAGCAGATTATTGTTATAATGTGAGAAAATATTTATATTTAAATGAAAATGCACCGATGGCCACACCATTTAGCCACAACATTAAAACCAGTTACCTGTTTTAATATTGCAGAGGAGAGGTGTATAATGCCCTCTTAGTGAGAGAAATAGTGAAATGAGGAATATTGAGTTGTATAAATCACAAATACATTTATCTCAAAGTATGCGGCCAGTTAACCTCTGCTGACTCATTAACTGTGTTTGTGAGGATCAGAGCAACAATCATAGGTTACATTTTCAGTAATTTGTCACAGAGCACAGTTTATAATTAAGCATTGTTAAACATAGCCCTGTATGGGACAGGATGCATTTTTTTCTCTTTAAAATAACTTAATACTACTGCACCACTGAGTGTAGGAGACACATGATGGGCACCACATATTTTTTTTTCTTCATTTCCATTTCTATTTGTTTAATTTTCATTTTAATTTTCTTTTACAACCTTATTACTCTGTTATTTTTGTTACATTTTGAGAATAAAACATAACCCCATAGCATAATGTTTACTTTGTATAGAGGTATTTCACATTTTAAAGTTTATTACTAAGGAGAGGTGACAAAATAAAGGAAGAACCTGAATAAATGACTGGAGAAACATAGCAAATGCAAATGCTTCCACACAGGAGCACTGCATAAATATGATATAAATGATATAAAAATGCTGAGAAGATTCTGATTTTCTATTGAGATGAAAAAAGGAAAAGATCAAATTGACTTTGAATGAGGTTCATTGTTGGGGCAGGGATGACAGGAGCTCCAGTCTCAAAGACTGCTCCACTGGTTCAATAGGAGCAGTGACTGAAGTGACATCTGTATTTAGATCTAAGGGAAAGACGTCAGTAAATAGGGTCAGATATTGTGACTGACAGCAGACATTAGATGACTGTGATGCTTGTGCATTAGTGCTAATACGTGAGGATAAAACAGAAGAGCAACTCTTCCTCAGGTGACTGAGAATGTCAATACAGAACGTGATCGGACTGCGAGAGAGAACAGTCCATCAACAGTTCCATAGAGAGGGATATTATAGTGGGGCTGCAGTACATAAACCCCTCGTTACAAAGATAAATGTACATTTAAGAGTTCAGTGGTAAAAAAAACACAGCTGCTGGTCTGCAGAGATGTGGAGAAAGTGATATGTTCAGACGAATCATCCTTCACCATTTTCTCATCAAGTGGACAATTGCACATGTGACATACACCACAATAACGTACAGGCCTGAATGCTGGACCCTTAAGTGAGGGGACCCGGTGGCTCTGTTAGACTGTGGGGGACATTTTGCTGGTATGGTCTAGGTCCACTTGTCCCTTAAGAGGGAAGGGCCACTACAAACCAATATAAAGTTGTTCTGAGCGATTGCCTTTATCCTATGAAGAAACATGTCTATCCTGATGGGAGTGGTCTCTTCCAGGATGACTGTCTCCTTCCATAGGACACAAGGGGTCACTGAATGGTTTGATGAGTATGAAAATGATGTGAATCATATGCTTTGGCCCTCACAGTCACCAGATCTCAACCCAGTTGAACATATGAGAGATTTTGGACTGATGTGTTAGACAGTGACCTCTGGGTCCAGAGACATGGTGGTGTCCCAACACCTTACTGAGACGCTTTATCTTGGTTTTTCCTTAATTAGTCATCCATATGTATATGACACAAATGTGGTGTAAGGTACCATGACAATCAGGGATACCCATGCTGTGCTTGGTGCTCCCAAATGAATAAATAAATAAATGTCCCATATGCCTATCTAGGCCTGTGTAATTACAAACTTTTAACACATTTGCTAAATGTAATTAGCTTTAACATAGTTCTGGACTTGACATGTTTAGTCTTAAGACCCGACCAATAGGCTGTTAAAATATGCTCTGAGCTGCTTCTGGGCAGTAAAAGAAAAAAAAAGAAAAGAAACCACAAGTGACCACTTGTATTTCCTCAGACTAACTCGATGGGACAGACTTAGACTCACCCCTCTTCAAAACCATGCCTAATATTACACACAGCTGGCACAGCGTGGATAGCTTCATTAATTATTTAAATCTTCTGACAGACACCGGGATTTAACTGTTAAGTGAACTTGTGCGCTACACAGTTCATACAGCGAGATCATTCGATGAATAGACGCATACTAGCAAATCTCCAAGAATGTTATTTTGTTTTGAGATAAGGATCGCTGAGAACATTTTTCAGGGTAAAAAAGAAATGAGAAAATTATCATTCCACCCTGGACATCATTGACCGGCTGCCCTCTAGTAGGTGGTTAAGGCCTATCATATCAAACAGGCTTAAGAAAAGCCTCTATCCCAGAGCAATACGAGAAATGAACACTGAATAACTGACACTGATTGTTTGGGACCCCTGTGGCTATCTGAACTACAATAGCCACAGTAAAATTTACAGCACTGTAACAACACTGTGACTCAAATATGTAATATCCTCCCCTGAATATCTCAGCTGTCTTTTTGTTACATCATACATTTTCTATTTTATTGTTTTATAGGATAAAGCAAATATATACATTTTATACTTGGTTTTTCAAATAAGGGGTGGGGGTTGGGGGCAAGCCATGGAGTTCAGAATGTATTATCACCTGTAAAACTTTACAGTTTGCAGAATTACAACTGGCGTGAGTATCATAATGATAACTGATATAAATTGAACCACTTAGACAACATAAAAATTGATCATGTATCAGTGTGTGTCTGTGTCTTAGTGTGTGTTGGGGGATGGAGGCTGATTCAAAAGTCATGTTTTTAAGAAGATGTAAAGCTGGGCAGACAGTGTGCCTTTTTATTGATCTTCTACGTTGTATGAACTCAAATTACACATTTTAATCTACCTTGCTGCACAACCGACTCAACGCTAAAATTGGGCTGGATCTGTACAGTGTCCTCTGGGTTTAATAGAGTTTGACCTCTCCAGAACAACAGAATTTTTTTAATCACAAAATATAATGTATTAATTAGTGAGCTAAAGGTGCTGTTATCTGTTATCTTGATCCTCTCAATTAAGTCTGCAAGACAGTGAAACTGAATAGATTGGTCTGATAACATTTTATTAAACTAGGTGCAGATCTAACAGGATGTGCATATTTCTTTAACTTCCTGTACAGCATGAAGACTGTTGGAAAGTGTCTGTCTCAACTGCAGCTTTTCGTCACTGCCCCCTGCTCTGGCTGCCTGCTCTCACCCACTTTCCAGGCAAGATGCAGTTCATCTCGAACAGTCCTATCTTTCAACCTATGTACTCCTACTTACAGGCCCTACATCTTTAAATTCAAATCCCTTTAAGTTTATTTTTTGGTGGCCTATGTTTTTCTGCAGGAATACATATATCATTCAAAATTAAAAAAAAAACATTTTATCATTGTGTGAAATCTTTAATTAATATGGTAAATGAACAATCTAATATAAAACAAAACAAACAACTGTTCTTCAGGTTCAGGGACAACTTGTCCCCTTACAGGGAAGGGTCATTTTTATCTCTCTCTCTCTCTTTGTATATATATATATATATACATACATATATATATATATATATATATATATATATATAAAAGCAAAAAGTGCTTACTGGTTTTAATGCAAGTGTAATTAGAGGAAACTATCTGTCTTTGCACCAGTGAGGTTTATTTTAAAAGGTGGAAACAGTGATGTCAATTGATTTCGCTATGTTTTTATGATTCTCCCAGCACCCATTTCATTTACAGTGTAGAATCGATATGGACAAATTTTGCAGCTGATAAACTATGGCCCTGGTGTGTGTGTGACCTACAATATCAGAGGCAGTAAGGAAACGGAAACTCACATTCACACGCCCTCCTGCTTGAATAGGGGAGAACAGAACTGGAGTGTCAGGTTTTGTGCAATTCGCTGCAGAGACAACAAGGGTGTCCTCTCTCAATCCTAGTCTGCGTCCGAGGATCACTTTATCCATGACAGACTCTCTGAGGGGCAGCTTATAAAAAAAAAGAACGAGCGATAGGGAGAAGAAGATTAGGAGGAGGAGGAGAGTGAGCGGAGGGAGGCAAACAAGGGTTGTCACCAAAAAGCCCAAGAGCTCTTTGTCACTTTGAGAAAGAGAGCATACAGCTCTGGCAGAGAGCGGATAGAGGTGTTTGTGTCAGCATCTCTGCATTAAGTATTTGTGTGTATCTGCAAGTCTGAATGTATCTTTGTGCCTGTGATTGAAAAGGAAGGTAGGAATGGTGGTAAACCGTGGAAGGTTAGTAGGAGTGTTGCATCATGGGAGGTAGGGTCAAATAAAGTTCAATTCTGAGCGAGTTGAACCAGAAGCATTGTCAGGTTAACACACACACACACACACACACACACAAACACACACAGGATAATTGCTAAGTCCAAAATTTTGGATCTTGGGGGCATAATGTCCATGGTGACTTAAAGCATTGTCTACTTAAACACACGCGTACACACAAACAAAAACACATATACGCACACAAAAACAACCAACATACAGTTGATGAGCTTATCTCGCCTGGATGTAGTCTATTCATTTGTTTGCCAGGAGTGGAGATAAAGCAGAGGGACAAAGAACAACAGATACTGTAAATCCATTATGTGTAAGAGAAAGTGTTTGCGTGTGTGTGTGTGTGCGTTTGCGTAACTGGCTAATGTCCATCTGCATGGTCAAATTATCAACTGATTTAGCTGAAGCTAACTCAGAGAAAACTCCTCACTTTTCAATGTCACTCCCTGAGTTAAATGACACAGTGAACATTTGTATTCTGAGTCTCTCTTGCAGCGGTGATTTTGAATCATTGAGCGGCTTTTCCCGATCAGCTCGTTAATGGAGATGTGCGAGGAAAACCGAATCAGAAGTCTTGTTTTTATATGCATAATAAGGACCAAGCATTTCTAATTTCACGAGTGACTCTTAAATGAAAATTTGAAAATTGACATTCCCTCATTGATTCATTCAGTGTGTCTCTCTGCTTGTTTTCAGTTTAGCGTATTATCTTTGCTTTCAAAACCAAGGTCACTACTGCTCTTCACCTCTGCTCACCAAGCTTACATCTCATAACATTCTCTGTGGCTGGAGATGCTGCAAAACACTGCTGTGTAGATGATGATTAGCCAAAAAAATAGCTCCAAACATGTAACTTCCTCTCAATCAACAATGTATTGTTTTTTGGAATATTTTTTTATCAGTGTGTGTGATCCAAGGTACTGCAGTGCAGTCTACTGGTTTTTTCTATCAACAGTTGGATCAGGTGTTTTTATCAGCCAAATGGTTTTAAAATGAAAATGAAGGCAAAACTGAATTTCAGCCATGTTTCTGTGTGCCAGCCAATGGCCACACTTGAATTAAAGTCACTGCGTGGAGAATTGTCTTGTTAAAGCAGTCATTACTTTCATTAAGCTTTAACAGACAAATCAACGAACAACAACTGCCAAAGAGCGAGTGACTGCATCCACAATCACCTTTAAAAATGGGAGTAGCTTTGGGAGATAGTTTGGCAAATAAGGTGAGAAATTTAAATTGCATATTGTCTAACACTTAAAAGGTCAAGTTATGCATAAACATGATAATGCACACTCATAAGTGGCCATGTTACATGGTCATTATCCATAGTTTTTCACCAATTGTTTTTGGGAGAGACTGTCTCAAATGGTAATGTAATTCAAATTATTAAAACATACTGTTTTTTTTCTACAGAATCTAATAGGAAATGAAACACAGATCATGTGGACCAATTTTATTCAGACTGACAAAAAAAAAAAAAAACGTGATGAAGCAATGATTTTCTTGATGTTTGTCATCTTTATTTCTCTAAATCACAACTTTAAGCTTTATGCTTCATGAAGCCTTATGAAACTGCAACAAGAGGGGAGACTGTGGAAGGACATAACAGAAAGAACTGTTTCTGGTTAGTTCCGTCTAAAACACAGTCTGTGGCCAGCTAGTTTACAGCTAGCAACTATACAGTTCCTACATTGGCTCTCTGTCTGGATACACCTTAGGAACTACTACTGCTACTAATACTGAGCAAGTAGTTTGCAGTGTTGATCAGAGCTTCAGCATTGGGAGTAAATCGCCATCCTCCCTACAAACTCATCCACATCCCCTATTCTGTCTCTCCCATTTGCCTCTGCAGCCTCTTCTGACTGATGGCTAAGCTAGCATTTCAAACAGGTATGGCTCTAAACCACTGGTTCTCAACTTTTTCAAGTCACGACCCCCCCAAATAATCAGGTTGAGAAAACCATGAAACCGTAAACCATTAAAACCAGTAAGTTGTTTCAATATTGTGGCTGCTCCATGTATATCCATTGATTAACACGGCTAAAATGTCTCCAGTTTAGACAGTCAGATGTAGTGGTGGAGAGACGCTGGATTGATAATCTGAGCAATGAAGGGGGTACATCTAATAGTATGTCACCTGAACATGTCTGGGGGCAAGAATATTTACACCGGCTCTCAACAGCTACACTTAAAAGCTGGGTAAAACTCTTGCCAATGCAAAGTGGGATTCCATCCATATTTATGAGTGTTTTCATTTTCTGATAAAAACCTGAATGGAAGCACTGAAAACTCCAAAAAAAAAAATCTTGTTATATCGAAAAAGCATGATTAGTTTGTTGTAGTTTAGTTTGTCAGAGGATCGTGTTTAAGCTAAAGCAAATGAAACGGAGTAAAACTTTAGTTAAATGTCACTTGGTTCTCTAATATTGTCTTACTCTTGAATCGCACTGTTACCTCTACTCAAAATATTCCAACTTCGAGCTAGAAGCCCCCACTTTTATCTCCTTGTAGTTGCCTTGATACTCAGTTGTACAAGAGACTCAGTTGTGCAGACAGAGAACTGCTGCAGAAAAATAACATTTATCTTTGTGGGTTCAATCGAGGCCAACGCCAGCTCCTACATGGTCCCACATGTACATGCAACTCTGGTGTGTGTGTGTGTGTGTGTGTGTGTGTGTGTAATCAGGAACAGTAGAGTAATGTTCCCCAGCACACAGCTGCTAAGTGACAACAAAAGGCCTGTCAGTGTGATTAATGACAAGGGAAGTGTCCCTGTATACTTCCTGTGCGCAGTACTGTAGCGGGAGCTGTGAATGGAGCTGTGTGCACTCAAAGGCAGGTGTGTATGTGCATCTCTGTTGGTCTCTGTCTGTCTTATTCCACAAGTTAATACCTTCACTTATCTCTGACCTTGCACACTCGTACCAGCTGTTCTTCTAACCTGCCGGGCTCGCCCACCCAACCTGATGTTTTTGCCTCAGAAGAGGAAAGAAGTGCATGTGTAAAAGGAGGAGGACTCGGTGCCTTGATCGGGGAAAGGACAAAGGTGGAGCAAGAATGTAGTGTTACAACATGACATATTCACCAAGGTGCTTCGGAGCCTACAGGGAGCTGACTTTTTGCCTTAAAGTTGTTTTCACATCTCTGTCTGTGAGGGCTGGCTGATCTTTTGTTTGCTTGCTTTTAAGGTGAAAGAGACAGGGAGTCAGAGAGGTAGAGGGTCTATTGATTAACGTTTCTGATTCTCCCATTGGGAAGCAAGCACCAAACCCAGCTGGGGTAAATCACATCAGCCACGGGTGAAAAATTGATGGCTCAACTCTACGGAAGAAATCCATACTTTAAGGTTTATTCCAGAGATGGGAATGCAACGCACAGCATCGCACCGCATGGGGCTAAGAAGAATACAAAACAAAAAAAGAGTGATGCTGCAGCTGCCTGTTTCATGTTCACAATAACTTAAGAAAAAAAACAAGGAGAAAAGAGGAATTTCAGTTCATTAAGTATTAACTCATTGACTGGAAAGTCCCTGATGTCATCCTGCATCATCAGCACTACATGGACCTGCACAAGAAAATCTAATTCCAGCGTCAGACAGCAGGTTTGGGGCATTTTTCACATATAAATGAATACATAAACTGGTTTATAAAACAGCGCACAGCAATCTGTAAGATGTATGATTACAGGCTCAAATATAAGCTTAATTTTAACTAATTGTTTACAAGTCATGTGAATTTCATTCTTTTTATTTACATTAAATGTGATATTTTCCCACCAGTCATTCTTTAAATTTTATCCTTAACTGTGAAGTAGCCTACACTATAAGCGCTATAAATTAATCATTGATCGTCTTTCAGTTAAATAACAATGATTGAAATGTCACTGTGATTATGGTTAATACTTACGTGTGATACATTTATGGTGTGGGTGCTACAAATTGCCACAGCTGTGAGTAATGGTCATGCATTTTGACAGCTGTTCACTGCTCAGTCGGAGTCCCATACTCTCCAACTCTGACCAAAACCATGTGAATTCTACTCTGATAAAAAGAAATAACATGTAATAAGGGCAAAGTTGAAGTTGCTGGAAAATACAATACCCTCTCTTTTCAACCTCCAGCCCCTGTCCCAAGCTAGGTAGTGGATAAGTCTGTCAAATGAACTCACAGAGATGAAACCGATCCAATCAAACTCAGAATTAAAGAGCCAACAAATGGCAAAATAACAGAGTATTACTGGGAAAAGTAACTGTACTGTAATTGTTTTATTGTAATCCCTTACATACTTATTAATGAAAAATTACATAGTTGTAATGCATCACACAGTAATGTGCTACTGTGGAGAAATAAAACCCCAGAAGAAAAGTTTTAATAATACAAAATTATCCTTCATTCAATCTGATTGACAGAACCTACAAAGATATTTCCATGTGTACTATATAAAATAACAGGAAAATCTGTTCTATTTAAATTCTCCACTGTAAACAATCAGAAAGGGAAACTTTTTGTCAATCCGCTATTTTTGAGATTTATGGTTTTTACTGAAAAACAGGATTTGTCAATAAAAACCCTTAGAATTCCTTGAGTGTGCTTTAGGCTGAGGACAAAACAAAACAGCCTTGTAGATAAAGAGAAACACCCGGGGAGACAAACTTGACTTTGCTCTTGAATGACACCCCGACGGCGTCCGTCGGCAGACATGCTAACGAGGCTGTAATGCTGTTCCACGTCCTCGTGCTTTGCGCTGGAAAAGTGTCCTCTCCCTGAAAGTTGAAGACAACCACAGGGGAAGTGAACTGTCTCATACTGTCCCAGATGGACTCATTATCCAAATAATGAATCTCTCCCTCACACACACACACACTGTCTTTTTCTTTTTCCTTTTTACACATTCAAACTCTCTTGTGTCTCTCTTGTGAACACATCAAACAACAGAACGAATGAGTAGTACAGTGAGACAGAGAAGAGTAAAGTCTTTCCTTGACACACTTCTTCGCTACTGATTAAAGATGGTGGGACCTGGAACCAGCTTGGTTGCCGTTTGCTCCTTTGAACACTACAACCTTGGTCATATTCATATTCACAGATGGCATCAGGGACAATTGCTTAAAGATGATGTAAGATTTAAAAATTCAGTCGAGGGCCAGGTTCTCCTTCTTTATGCAAATTAGCCAAATGAAAGTGATTTTTTTTTCTTTTTATATATTTTTGTTGAACGCTTTGCTGCCACTCTGCAGTCAGTGTTTGGCCAGCATATCACCACTGGCCACTGACTTTGACTTGGCAGAGGCGCCTATGGAGAGTGTGCTCTAAAGATTCAAGGAACACACGCTCCTAAACATCCTGTAAGCACGCGCACACACACACACACACACACACACACACACACACACACACACACTATGGGAATGAGCCACAAAGGGGGGCAGCAGTAAGACTTCACATAATGGCTGCTGTTGTTGTGATTGTTGACAGCTTGGCTGCTGTCGAAAACGCAGTGTGTGCGTGAGTCATTGTGGCTTAATATTTATGTGCGTTATTGTGCGGAGCAGAAAAGAGCATGCTGATCAACACAACAGTGCCTCAGTGCCTCTATTGGCCCCTGCAAACACCAGGGACTCTGGGCACAATTAAAACAAGCCAGCTGCAATTATTAGCCGCCTCTCCTCCTCCTCAACATCTCTCCCTCCTCCCTCTCCTTTCCCTTTTAAAACAGAGAGATAAAGCCAGGCCTCCTATGACTATAATCTTGGGCCTCCCTGCTTTCCCAAATGGAAACAGTGCAGATGGAAGAAAGGGAGGGAGGGACTGAGGATGTTAGATATCAAATTTGGAGCAAACTGAAATAGCCTGTGTGTTTCTGTAAGCTTCTGTAGTATATATGAAATTAGATATGTGCATAAGAGTGTGTGGGGATGCAAATGAGAGCCTCACATGCAGTTTGCAGCACTCTGTGACAGAAAAACTTAGAACAATAAAAAACATTTCTCCATGTCTAATTTTGCATGCATATAGGTTTCATACATGCACAAACTGAAACTGACCTGATGAATAGGACTTATACCAGCTGAGTGCTGTTCCTTTAAAGCCAATGAAATGTTCCAGTCTCTGTAATAGGATGGTAGTCAATAGTGTCAAATGCAGCACTAAGATCTAACAAGACGAGAACAGAAACAAGCCCTTTGTCTTATGCAGTTAGAAGATCATTTGTAACCTTCACCAGTGCTCTCTCCGCACTATGGTGCCTTTAAATCCTGAAGGAAAATCCTAAAATAAACTATCACAACTGGTTGGCGATTGTTTTCTAAAGGATCTTACAGAGAAAGGAAAGGTAAGTTATGGGTCTATAATTGGCTGAAACATTTGGATAGTGTCAGGGTTCCAGCTGCAACCCTCCTGTGTGTGTGTCCTCTCTCTCTCTCTCTCTCTCTCTCTCTCTCTCTCTCTCTCACTCTGTCCCACACACACTGTCTCCCCAGTGTGTGTGGAGGGCGTGGCTCACCTGATCCAGCAGCTGCAGAGGAGCACACCTGCATCTCATCTCATCCAACTAATCACAGCTCCACCATAAATCCTGTTCTGCCCAACTCTCTAGTGCCAGATTGTTCTGCCTATGTGGTGGCTACTGTCTTGGCCCCTTAGTGTTTTCTAATGCTCCCAAGCTTCATGTGTTAGAAAATTAGTGACTGGAGGTGATGAATTTTGTGTGTGGTAGTTACAATTTAATCATTAAAGAAAATCCATGGACTCTTTGTAAATCTGACCAAAATAAAGAAACTATAAAGAAACTTTAGCCTGTTTTATTTTTCCTGTAATGTTAAGTAATGGGCAGATCTGTTTTAACATTAACTTGCCTTACTAAGAATTATTTTTCTAGTTTGGTGGAACTCCATATCCTTTAAGTTTTCACATGGTTTGCTTTAATATGTGGGTTTGGAAGTTAAAACAAGGACATAACCTCCTCTGGTTTATTATGTTCTCTTTTATAGGGGCAATAGCATTTAATGTTGTTCTTAACAGGTATTAGTGCCACAAAATTTTTTCAATTTTATTAAATATAAGCTAATCCGTTGCCATCCGTTTCAACTAGGATAACATTTGACCATGGTTGTCAGCATCACCAATTCAGGATAGATCTGCCACTGATCAGAGTTAGAACATGGCAAAATTAACTATGGTTGAGATAGAGCAGCAAAAAACAATAACAGTAACAGTAACAGTAACAAACACCTGTAACTGGAAATGACTTACTGAGGCATGTCAGCACCAATCCGCACTGTCGTTTGACTTGAAGAAAAAAGCTATATACATTTGTTAGTTTAATCTATGGTCTAACATTGGTCAAATGTTTTCTAAGTAAAACCTTAAGGAGGTTATGTTTTCACCCAACGCTGTTTGTTGATCTATTTGTCAAAGGGGTTATGCAAAAAGCAGTGAACCGATTTTCCCCAAACTTAGTGGAGGGATGGGACATGGACCAAGGAAGAACTTATTAAATTTTGGGCCAGATCTGAATCATTTAGTACAAATTAGATTTTTTTTTTTTCTCTGAAGTCTGGCATATGTTGTTTGACGTTGGCTTTGTGGAGATATGCACTGTACTGAGTGCCATTCTAGTTTTAGTAATACTAGTTACTACATATATTTCACAGCTTTTAGTCAAAAATGTTCTTCAGTAAATACTACAATATTAGAAATGTAGTGGAGTAGAAGTATAGGGCGACAAAAATAAAAGCACTCCAGTAAAGCAGAAGTAACTCAAAAATTAATACAGTACTTCAGAAAATGTTCTTGCGTGCTTTCCACCACAGTTCGTGTGTGTGTGTCTATATGTGTGTGTGTGTTTTGTTTCAAGACGGTTTTCTCAGAGGGTGGGTGTTCCTAATCTGAGCTGGCGGCCTTCAGCTCTGTCAATCTCACACTGTTTAGGAGAGGTTTATCTGGAACTCCAGCTTAGATATAACACCAACACACTTTACACACATAAAGACACGTACACACCTACACCCAGAGTTCTCACCATGACTCTGCAAAGACATCAGAAGAAGCAGACAGGGGAAGGAGGGCAGGGCACCGATGCATGGACAACGCCAGGTGAAGATGTCATGAAAGAAATGAAGTGAGCTTCCAGACACACATCTTTGAAAAAGCAGCAAAAGGAACAGCAGGGGTGGAGTCAAACCCCTGTGGAGGAGCCCAGACTCTCTGCTCTCCCATATTGACTTCCTCCCTTTCGCCCTCCTCTTGCTCTGTTCTCCTTTTCTCTCCCATCTTTGACGTGCTGTGTCTCTGTCCTAGCCTCACCCAGCTTAACTCTCTCTTCCTCTCCAGCCTCCTCCTCGCACTGGGTCCCTCTTCATCCGCATCTCGTCCCGTCTCTCGCCCTCTCCAGTTTTTTTCCTCCCCTCCCATACTGTCACCCTGGAAAGTATTCAGGATGGCTTATGCTACGCTGCCTCGCCATCTTCCCACACTAATGCTTGTATTCAGCGGATTAAAGAGAGAATGTGTTGACTGCACCATAAACCATTTCCATGGCTCTTGATCACAAAATGGAGAGGAGTCCTGACTACAGAGGCTGACAGAAGACAAAAAAAACCTGACAACCTCATCACTAATTCAGCCAGTATTGATGAAATACTCATACACATAAATATACACACCCTAAATATACCCCGGTTCTCATCCTGGTTCAGAGAAGGAGCCCAGTTCATTAGTTCAGCTTACATAAGTATGCTAACGAGGCACTGATTTTATTGGCCTCATTACACCGCAGGGAATTGGCCCGATAAAACAGGAGTTATGTAAGAGAGGAGAAGACCAGAGTTTAACATCTGCCCCTTCATGGCACCGAGCCCACCAGGCACCAATCACCAGCACCAGGCTGTCTTTATACTGATAGAGAGACAGAGAGTGCGACTTACAGAGGGAGACAGATCCCTGGCCAATTCCGAATTTGGCAGGCCTGTATGTGGGAGGGTGTATGAGTGTCTGCGTGTGTTTGTGTGATTTGTTTTTGTCTCCTTTTTGTGCCTGCTCCTTTGCCAAAGCAGAAATTTCATGGCTGGGGACTATCAGAGGTGATTCTGAGTGCAAAGCTGAATTATTTCTTTTTGTGTCTGATATAAGCGCCCCGAGACATATGAGTGTGTGCGCATGTGTGTGTGTGTGTGTGTGTGTGTTTGTGTGTTTCATGTGCTTTTCAAAAAAATTTTGTCAGGCGTGTATGTTCTCACTCCAGTGTATCAATGAACATGAAAGAGTGCACGCTGTGGAAGCAGCTATCCATTTCTTTGCATGTAGGTCTAAAAGCAGTCTGCTCCAATCCCATGCCTCGACCAGTCAAGTTGATTCAGCGGCTAGCTAAGAGCTGCTACTCTACTGTGATGGTGGTTATTACCAGATATTATCCAAGACCTTTTGAATAACTCTGGATAATGGAGAGATTGGTTTAAATAATGGTAAATGACTTTGACTCCAGCATTAGAACAAGCTGAGTTTCACCTGAAACTTACCCTGCAGCGGAGAAAGTAATTACCTGCTAAGATGAAGCCGTGGCACATTTGTCTCCATGTGTGACTTGCTGTACAGCTTTCAACACATTTCCAGTGAAGCACGGAACATGCTGAGAGGTCATAAAAACCCCTGTGGGGTTTGTTCAACAAAAAGTCCACAAAAAATATCCTTCTTGGTTAGATGTCTGTTCTATTTTGTTGTTTTCTAATCAACTTAAAGCAGCGGTAATGGAGTATACTGTAGACCATTTGGTGGCAGAAGAATACCCCAATAAGCTGAAAAAACACATTGGACATATTGTCACCCTATGAAATTGTTATAGCTAGCAAATATACTTGTCCAGCAGGCCTAGTGCAGCATTAGCATTCATTTGGAGTCATGTTTCTGTCAATCAAATGAATGCAAGTCCAATATTTACACTGTTTATCTTGCCTTTAGCTGTGAATGAGGCTGACTGTTTCCCCCTGCTTCCATTTTATGCTAAGCTAATTACCTTTAGCTCTTTAATTAAGGCACATGAGAGTAGAATCTCGCTTCTTATCTTTTTTTGTCAAATTCTTGTTAAATTGCAGCATACCTGGTCTGGTAGTGACTTATACAAGAGTACATGTATGTGAGCAGAGTATTACTTTGTGCTTCTCAGCAGTTTCACATTTCCTATTTGCTGTTCTCCAGACACTCTTGAGTCCCCAACCGCCTCCTGTTCTCTCCATTGTAAACGTGATCAAAGTTGCCTGTTAAATGTATCTTATGATGAAAAGTGAACTTGAAAGAAAGAATGAATGCATAGATGATGGTAAGACTTGTACATGTATAATTCATTCAACGGGGTGCAAAGGAAAGATGTGCCAGATTTAATCATGTTTTGAACTTGAAAAATGGAAGGTATTCAAATTTAAGTCTGCACACCAAGAAAAAAATATTGTAAAGACAAAAATGACAGTAGGGTCAAAATCAGTCTGTCTGAGGTGTCCCACAGAAATCAACACACACAGATGGTGCAAGATGTAACATCAGACACCTATACGCAGTCAAATAATGCGTTCATCGGCCAGGGTTTGCCTGTGGGATGAAGAGATATCTTGAAGTGAGAATGAGCATATAACCCTTCATTTTCAAACAAGCTGCTCCATGCTCCAGAGGAAATCTAGCTACTCTGCCTCCGCTCCGCAATGCTCACATACCAGTAAACCATCAAAACAGCTATAATACAGTCAAACACCTGGGAAATTCATCTTGTTTTAAGTCTCATGGAGTTTAAAAATGACATACTTTAGCTACGACTCAGTAGGCTGTTTAAATCCAATAGTGTCAGCTAGTCTTTGATCTTATTTCTGTTGGGACAAGTAAGCAGGTTATGAACTTTTCAAGAAGAGACAGTGGGATTGATCACCTTATTTTAGTCACTTATTGTGTGGCTAAATAAGTGCACTAGTTAGTCCTAGAGAAGTTAAATGGAAAAGAAGAGAGCAATAACAGTGGCAAGTGGTAATATAATACTAATGCTATACTAATAAAAAGTATTTGTATCTATATCGTCTCAAATAAGGGTTGATTAGTCTTTTAGCGTGTAAAGTGATGTTCATAAATCATCCCAAAGTCTGTAGTTGTAACTAAAATTTGGCAATGAAAAATTCAAAATTGTGATTGTGCAGAAATGCTTTGGAGTTGTACCAAAATAATGAGAATGTCTAAAATTTGGAACAAGTTCTATTAACAGCAAGGTTTTTCATGAAAAAAAGTATCACTATCTGTATGGGTTCAAATAAAGGTCAAAGAGATTTAAAGGTTATAAAATGTTGTTTATACATAAATCCAGGATCCAAAGTTACACATCATGGTTGTAAATTTACATGGTCTAATTTTGTCTACAATTGCTAACTTTATCAACACGTTCCAAAGAGATTAGTTTCCAATACCATTTTATGTTATTTAAGATAAAAGCTATGCTGAAATCTATATATTGTAGATGTAAAAAGAGGAAATGAAAGTACATGCAGTGTGTTTGTGCACCCAAGTCATCTTTCTGGTGACAATACACAGCAGCAGTGGAACCATGAATGCACCACCAACAGTGACCACCTGAACCTGGCTACTTTATGCACTTTAATGCAGTAGCCAGCTGTCTCGTTCTTAGCTCGTGTTGGATGCAGAGAGATTTCCAAATATTTTCTTTGCAAATGTATTTATATAGTAGTATCCAAGGTAGCAAAAGAAGTCCGGGGCAAAATATTATGTTTTTCTTGTGCGATATACGTCTAGTTCCTCGGCCCCTGTCCAGCCAGAATACAGTGTGACTGTCAAATGCTACTTCCACATTTGGACCAATTGTGGCCCACATGAAGAAAATCATCCTGGCTGTCAGCCAGCACTGGAGGATTACAACAATAATCAGCCCAGATGTGGAAGCATATGGGCCAGACTTGGGCCGAGGACCCAGGCATATGTTGGACCAGAAGTTTCATTTTGCCACCTGGAGTACAACCTATTATAAACACTTACTGTATGAGTATAGCAAAGTCTAGTTCAACACTACCACTAAAGCCTACAAAATTAAAGAATAAAATCGATACCTTTCTGGCACAGTCCTGACAAAACTGAGCACTATAAGATTAGGATTTCTTGCAGGGTCATTGTAAAGGGTTTCTTTGTGAAAGTAATAAACGTAGTCGAAGAAGTAGAGGTCACAAACTAGAAAACTTTGAGGAAGAAGAAGAAAAAAAACAGTCACCATGGCAATCTATGAGAGGAAAATGAAGAGAGGGCTTCAAGGTTTTTTTTCAGTTGGGCAAAATGTAATTATTATTTCATGTCAGCTAGTGTGGGCCATGTGTTGTGCTGTCCACAAACAGAAAGATCCTGGAAACTGTTATATCGTCGTCCTCTTTTTTTCTTCTTCTCCAAAAGTGGAAACAGCTGATCATGAGTTAGATGTTCACTACGTCAGAATCTATTCAGAAAAGGTGTTTCCATCTCCCATTAAGTGCATTAAGTCTTTTTTGAAAAAGGCAAACACAACCTCATGTAAACATAAAACATTTTTACGCAATTGAAGACGTTTTTTCTGAATATCGACATTTTCTAATGTGATACTTATAATGCGCATAGAATGCATAGATGGAAACATGGCTAAACAGAAAGTTAAGATCATAGCAATGACTGACTCATATTGCAAGTTTGATTGCATTGGATTGCTAATGTTACTGTTTCATGCCCTTTCAACTCTGGATGTATTAATAATATAATATCAGTACAGACACTGTCTTCTGTAAATGCATTCTTAAACGTACAACCAACCATTTTGTGGCTTATTTTTATCTTCATTTTTTTTAGCCTAAAGTCAGTTGGATGAAATCCTATTTGAAAGTAGTGCACTGTTCTGTTCAGTATAACGATAGCACTGTTGTTGCACCACGGAAAAGGGATATCATGGAATAAGATCTGACATCCAATTGAAGTGTGATTAGGAGGGGAAAAAATTAAATCAAAATGTCTATGATTTAAAAAAAAAGTTTGATTTTCCTCAGTTATTTCACAAGTAATTGTTTGATTTACATGGATCATTGTATACTATTACTTGTTTATCTATTAATCCATTTAAATGTGTATGCACAGATATGGATTCTGTTTTCTAGCAGCGATAGTTTACAACAGCTTGTCTGTGAAGATTCTCAGTCATTCAGGTTCATGGTATGTGAAGCCAACTGCACTTGCTTGAGGCTCACTCTCATCTAAGAGGCTTCCTCAAAACTAATTGGTGGCAGGAGTTTGAAAGAGGAGTCACACTGGAATGAACATAACTAAACAGAGGAGGTGGTCTACAACACCATTTATCAGCTTGTACAATGCAGTCTTGAGCCCCCCCCCCCCCCCCCCAGGCAGTTTAAAACCCATTCACACCAATTTTTCATGTGACCCTAACACTCACATGATACCCTGGTGGGTCAATGACTCACCTTTGACCTCTACTCTCAAGTGGTCATGACTGGATCTGACTGGATCCAACAGTCAGTTAGAACTGAAGAAGCCTCCTGAGCCCATTTCATGATGGGCTGACACATCAGAAGAATATAACAGGAAGGCAAACCTACATACAAATGCTAATTTTGTAAGAGAGGCGTAAAAAATGTATTGGAGGAGAGGGGAAACATCCTCAAGCATGTCAAATGAGTCCAGTTGCCTTTGTAGAGCACTTATTTATACAATACATTCGACTGAATATGTTTCAGTAAATGAGGCATATGATTCAATTATCAAATGCTTAGATTAAGTATTGTTGTGACATAACACGTTGGCAGGGTACCTTGAACTTGCTATCTATTCACGGTTATATGCTGTTCAGTAGTATCATATGTAGATACACCGGTGAGTGAACAAGTTACACACAAACACACACACACTCCTTCCATTGAGCTCGTAAAGGGAAGATGTGCATCCAATGTTTTTTTCATGCAGTGGTAAGGGTTAATTACACTGCCTTTTTAAACTGCTTTAAAAGTATAACTGCAGCTAAACACCCAAGTTCTGGTGTTTGCTTACAGGTACAGAATGGTGGAGCAGTATGGTGGTGAGGAACTGCCTCTTATTACAGAATAACTTTGACCTTTCAAATAAATCCCATCAGGCACCCCGGGTGTTCTTGGTAAAACATCTGTTACTGTAGCTCAAAGCCACACACTGCTACCTACGCCACAACCCAGTGTCCCGCTCTGCTCAGTTCAGTTCTGCTCTAAAAACCTCACACAACTTTTCATTGTTCTGCAGAATTTTGCATAATACATAGCATGGCAACGGGCATACAATTCTTTACTGTCTGCTGGACGTGGATGCTTTGTTTCTCTTGGAGACAAAATTCAACAATCAGACTGTCTCCTATTTCCAAACAAGTATTTTTTACCCACGGCTGGTAAGCTTGATATTCCAGTGCCGGGTGTACGTCTCAACAGAATGCAGTCGGTTTGTTTACAGTGTAAAATCAGGATTACAGACCATGAGACTTTCGGCCCACTGGCCTCGCTGTGACTCTGTCCGCATACAGGGCTGAACAAAAACAGGCTTTGTCCCAGAAACGCAATTTGGAACGGTGCTGTTGGGTCCCCCCCCCGCCCCCTTTGGCTGCTGCGAGAAACATCAAAACAACTGCATTGAGGCTTAGCGTCAAACACTGCAAGAAGTTTCTAAATTTACAAAATATAAGTGCTGTTATATAAAGTTCTAAAACTTTTGCTCCTCTGATATTTGGCATGTTCAAGTATATGTCTTAGAGCAATGGGGACATTAAGTATAACATTAAAAATTTTTAAAAGTTAATTCCAGTTAATCACAGCTTAGTTGTCTTCATTTACTTCTGTTATGATAACACTGAAATCACATTGGTAATTGTTAAAATCACATTGGTAATTGCTAAAATCACCAAGGCCCCTTTTACAGTTGTAGCTGTTCTGGAACATGTAAGGCTTTAGTTTCTAATAGTGACTATGTGGTTTCTATGTTTAACTCAACTTTCAATAAAGAACTGCTAAAATACAGAACACACCTCTATTTTACCTGCTTTTTCCTCTCTCACGTATCACGGACAAAACCGAAACTCACATTAATATGTTATTACCATGGCAGCCAAATGAACTGATATACAGAAAATTACTTACTCAGATTTTCTCTTCCAAGTAAGTTTGACTAACCTCGGAGTAAGACTAAATTTTTAGTGATGTGAGGGCACATTCTGATGTCTGCTGGCCACTGCATGAACTTCTGGTTTGGTAGAATATCAGCATGCAGATGCAGATATCAGGTTTGTTACAGAAATGTGAGCAGTTTTTGACAACTGAAATCCACACACACACCTCCCACTATGATATGGCTCTGCTAGCTACCAACTGGGTCGGGTTAGCTCATCACCCCAAATTATGTTTGATTTGATACATTTATGTCCACATGAAATTATTTTTACATTCTACTGGAAGATGGTGAGAAGGATTTGATAAATAACACATTTTTTGACACATTTAACATGTAATAAGTAAGCGCTTAAACAATGCAGCAAAGTGACACAGGATTAGGACCTTGGAAATGTATTTTTCATTTCACTATGTCTTTAAAGGCCAAGACAAACGTACCTTCAGAAATCTGTTAAACTTCACTGACAGCCAGAGCAAGCAACAGTTTGGCAGGTGTTTTATGGCCTCCTCAACATGGAGGCCTGCAGGTCAAAATTAGTAACATCAGTCATGGGATGTGACAGAAAACAAGACTTTTCTGACTAGACGAAGCTGTTGGGATGGTAAAATAAAACCAAACAAAACAAGCTGCTAATAATTATATTTCTATTTTTTATTTTAACATACCAGGTTTTTAATGTTTGCCTTGTGCATTTTTCCCTTCTGTGTTTCAGTTTTCCTTTCCTTTCTTCTCAAGTAGATGTTAAGAGTAAACCACCCAGGCTGGCTGTCCTACCGAAAAAAAGAAGCAAAAACTATTCTTCTCCTACAGCCTAAGTATTCTTCTTACACTGACCAAGCAGTTTTTTCCCCTGTGTTCTCCTAGAGTCTCAATTATCGATCAAATCAAAGAAGCCTTAATGCCAGAAGGGCGTACACACTTCAGCAGCCAGATTTATCAAAGGTTGACTGTTAATGAAGTCATACTGGGCAGACAGAGTGAACGAATGTCAAAGTGACATGTAGAGATTTCAGCCGAAGGATGAGAAATGTGGTAAATTAATTGATGTCCTTGTGATTTCCTTTGATTATTGTTTTATTGTCATCATCATCCTACTCTGGGGAAATGCTTATGGAACATTATACCATACCCTTTTGTCAAGTTTCATTGTCGTAAAAAAATTTGCGCAGACTGAAAGCAAGTGTTTATGATTCAGTGGCTTTGATGAAAAGACCAAAAGACCTTGTCAGATCAGGACAGCCTCTGGCAGAGTCTCCTGACTGGTGTTGGTAGACTGGTAAGAGTGTATTCAGCCTCCCACTCACGGACTTTGGACGCTTTTTACTTCCTACTGCAGCCCTGTGATGGAGCACACTCCCAGCATAACACACTGGTCAGCATGTCTGCCTTACTTCACTATGATTATGTGTGTTATTTCTGTGCTATGCGATGTGCTTGCACATATGCATATACTGCAACTCTAAGAGTGTTTGTGTGTGTTGGTGCGAGTGTGTCTGTCCGATATATGTGTGTGTGTTTCTATGTGTGTATGGTGGTAGCGTGAGCAGCAGTGTATGTTTTCAGTGCTTCCGTGACTTGCCAGGAAGCCCCCCTGCTGTGCTGCTGAGTGCCTCCCCTTCAGACGCATTAAAATAAGATGAGTATGTGTCTATGTGTTAGTGTGTAGCTTTGTGTGTTTGTGTGTGTATGTGAGAGTGTGTGTGTGTGTATGTGTTTGTGTATGTGTGTGTGTGTGTGTGTGTGTGTGTGAGGTAGCTAGAGATGGTAAAAGAACAGAGAGAGTTAAAGTAGAGATTAAAGGATTGCAAACACACACATCATGAGGTGGATCTTTGAGTGCGCAGTCACACTGCGCACATGCAAACATGCCTGTATGAGTGTGTTTGTGCAGGAATGTGTGTGTGGGAGTCCCTGTGGGCCATTAAACTAAGATGAGTGCCATGTTGGATAGCAGAGAGGGAGAGATAGTGGAGGAAGAGGGAGGAGGAGGAGATGTGTACATGGTGGGTAATTGGCTCTTAAGTGCAGCACGCGTCTTTACCCAAGAGCCTCTCCTCTCCACTCCTCTCATGGCTGCTGTTTGTTGGGCTGCAAACTCCGTCCACTTATCTCCTCAGCCAGCAATCACTACAACCTTAAACACACACTCTTTATCACTGACTTACATGTTTTCTTCCGCTCTTTTATTCTGTCTGCCGCTCTATTCTTACTCCTGCCTCCCTGCTCCCTCACTTTTTCTCTTTCTTACATACACACAGTCATCAGAATGGCAGCAGAGTACAAGAAAGAAGTACAGATTGTTGTATATTAAAAACAATAAATATTTTGATTTTTAAAAAATTTGCTATTCGAACTCATTATTCACTATTCCCTTTGTAACTTGACAATTAGGATGGGTTATGTTAAAGAAAAGCATCCAGTTCATTTTAATCTTTTTTTTCCCCTTTGTTCATTAAAGGGTTAATCCAACAATTTTTTACATGTAGAAGGGAATAAACCAGTCTTAAAAAATAGTTGTATGATGTCATCTGTGAGAGTGTAGGAGAAAATAACACTTATGATGCCATTATCATTATCTCATCTTTGGATTGATGACATCACCTTTATAATAGAGAGCCTGCAAACTGGGAGGTGTCAAAACCCCCAAAACCATTCACATTCACATAACACCAATCTTTGCTTATTGTTAAGTTTGATTTTATGACAGGATAACACAGGAATACACCATGCTTCTTTTAAGCCATAAAAATAAATCTCATATATCTGAATTTCCCTGAACATACCAACAAGGAAGAGTTCTCAAAACTGATAAATTAACTGTCTCAATCAAGATTCAAGTTTTTAAAGCTGATTTTCAAAGCATACTGAAATAAACTTGAAGGTAGGAAAGACATTTTGAAAAGGGCAGCAGATTTCACATGATTTGCAATTAAGCAAAAAACGTTCAAATGATGTTGTTTTGTCTGTTTTCATTTTTTTGTCTTTAAGTGCTTTAGTTGGACTATTTGTCGGGTTTGGGTTTTGTCCATTAGCTGTCGCTCTTTCAAAATGAATTGATTGGCACACACAGTTTTCATTACATCATATGGGGTTTACAGGCAGTGTTGCCAATTTAGCGCCTTAGTCGTTAGCTATGCCGACTTATAGTATAAGGATGGTATAGTTATATAACTGAAAGCCAATCTGTTGTCTTTAACTTATATATATGGTTATTTTGTCAGACAGTGTCGTGGTTATAAAACCAGGACTTTAGCAGCAAGGCAGCAGCTTGCAAATGACTTGGATATGACAGCTGGTTAACACGTCATCTTAATGGGCCGCTTTTCAGTTTCTATTTCATACATGTTCACTTGTCTGACAACAACAACAGAAAAATGATTTATTTGAGAACAATTTGATCAGGAATTCAGCAGTATCATAAAAAAATGTATGTGTGAACACAGAGAGTAGGAGAGAAGCAAAAAGATAAAGGCAGTTCAGTCATGTACAGTACTACATTTTGACATAGTCTTGTTACAACAGGCATAACTAAAAGATTTTTCAACAACTGTGCAGGAACATGTTCATAATTTCCTTTCATTATCATATACAAGTCTATGTAGACTGCATATATACTGAACATATAATTTTGATAAATGCACACGACCCACCTCTGCATATTGCATAGCTCTTTCTTGAACTGCATTTATTAGAGCATTCATTGCACTCTCCACTCCTGCACAGCCACTGTATGTGTACTACATGTTATCAGACTGACCTGAGTACATATAGTTGGTTTTCTTGTTCTTGCCTGTATTTAAAAGCCACATTATATATAATATAATATAAAATTATATATATAAATTTGCACATATTTATTTAGCTTATATCATTTTTAGCTGTATCTCTGTATTTCAACACCCTGTACATTTGAATGCTGAGCCTGGCGAAAACCAGATTCAAACTGCTCGTGTGATTTAAACATACTTGACCAAAAATCTGGTTAATGTTTGCCATGTATTTACTGTATTTCCTCAAGCAGTGAACAGATCCTTTATTTACCTCAACTTCAGAAAGTAACAGGCCTTTTATTTGAAGCAGCCTTTTATTTCTAATTCCCTTTGTTTACTAAGTGTAATTGGTCATATTCTAATAAGAAACCTGGTTTTGCTAATTTCCCCTTTGCCCTGTTAAAGTTACAGCATTATGCTGTTAATACTAACTCAACACTCCCTGTTCCTGTTTCAAATTATAAGGAAAAAAACATTCCTTTCTTAACAGGGCTCTTATTGCAAAACATTTGCAGGCATACCATATGTAAGAACAGCCGGACACCATTAAAGGGTGACAAAGAGAAGCAGAATGGATCATATGCTACCATTTGTCACTTTCAACCCTGTAAAACATACCAGGTTCATTTATTGGAAATATTCTCTTTAAATAAAGTGTATGACAGTAGATTATAGTAGATTACAGTAGTAAAAATGTACATTATGCTTAACTAGCTTGTGGATTCTATGACACTAACCAGCCATGTTTATCCCTGTATTTAGGGGGCAAATATTATTTGTTCATGTCATGCCCTCATTATCACAGACCTGGGTATGAACTTTTATTCGAGGTTATCTGGTATACCTTCTTCTGTAATGGTCCTATTATTTTGATAAAAGTTTTTCCAATCTGACCACAGCTCTTAGTTACAGGTTCTGGTGAACAGAGCACAACCTAAAGCCCCTATGTGTATATGTGATTATAATGTATTCAAAATTTCTTGTCACAGAATAAGTTTATGTCTGATGAAATGAGGGGAAATCCTGATAAAGACTGTTATCTGTGTTGCTTTCACTTTAAGTTCCCGATTTAAGATCTGCTGTGTCTACCTCAGTGGCCTTTTTGATATTACCACTAGCAGCTGCCAAAGTCAGAAAGTCTAAAATCCTACTCACAGGGGCTGTATGTTTGATTCAGCTAATTTTTCTAATATTAATGTGGTCTTTTAAAGAAACCTTTGCAACATTTGCCTTACAAACCGTGTACAAAAGGGGTTAGGTTAAATAATGTGTTCCAGATAGGTTTCAGGGGATTGAGAGTTTACTAACCTTACAATTATAATGATATCAATTGAAGGCATTGAGCAAGATGCTTGAATATAACTTCACTCCAACAACAACAACAACAACTCCAACAATGTAGGTCACCTGAAACCTGAAGTGAAAAGATGGCTTATCTGCCCACAAGCGGCTGATTACGGCAGGCGTAGGTGGCGCCTAGCAACCTGGCCACAATCTGTCTGGCTCTAACCAACACCTGGCCATCCTGGAGCATTATGGATTTGAATCTGGTCCATGACCTTTTCCACATGTCATTCCCTCCCTGTCTCCCATATTTCCTGTTCCTCTCTGTCTAATGAAGCAGATATGAAATAAAACTGCTGCTAGGAGCGGTGTTTAAAGATATTTTGGTGCACCTTCGCTTTATTCAAAACCAGATACAAACATTTACCATATTCCCTATAGCCTAAAATTTATACCAGGTATATCAGGTGCAGACATACATGTACATTACACTAAAAACAGTACAATATCATTGAATACCACAGCATAAAATATCTGTTGCCAATTCTATAGCTCACCAGAGTATTGTATTTTACAGAATTTGCTTGAAATCCTGAGCTTTACTTGTTTGGTTTTTTTTTTAATATTCAGCAGACACAATTTGGTGGCAAAGAGTTCAGTTTGTCCCCTAGGTGGCCTTAAATAACATCTGGTTAGTGCTGTTAGCATTTGACCAAAAACCAGGGGACCAAACAAGATGTATACGTGCTTCAACTTTCTCCCCCTTGTCTCTTGTGGAAAGCATCTTGTGACTAAAATTAACCAATTAAAATCATACATCATTCAAAATGTGCAGTGATAAATGTGGCAGGATGTGTGTTTAAGTGTGGCTTCCATGTCTCAGGGTTATCAAACCTTTGCATTACAACCCGTATGAAACATCAGAGGCATGAATGATTGAAGAGAAAAGTAAGCGGCACATGCAATTCAACCCATCTGAAAGTCCCATCATCCGTCTGTCCCTCCCTTTTTCTCCGTTGGTAATAAGAGCTCCAGACTCCCGACTTAAAGTATTCACGGAGGAGAGATAAGCCCCTCTGCTCTGGAAAAAAACAAACCCTGCAATGATAAACAGCTGCTGGAGAAAAAAATAATATTCTTTAACAGAGTGAAAGAAAAGGCTTATGTTTATGATTTCTCAAAACAACTTTATTTCTGACCTCTCCATAATCCCCAGAAAGTCTTTCAATTAGAGAATGGCTGAGATTCCCCCTATTACTGTGTGCCCTGCTCCCAGAAAGACTGGGGAGAGGGGGAGATAATTGGCCAATAAAAATGCAAATAGGGTGGTGGA
Organism: Istiophorus platypterus; assembly: GCA_016859345.1. Taxonomy (NCBI): domain Eukaryota; kingdom Metazoa; phylum Chordata; class Actinopteri; order Istiophoriformes; family Istiophoridae; genus Istiophorus; species Istiophorus platypterus. The sequence continues at coordinate 3,690,113 of CM029117.1, forward strand.
GCAAACCAGCATGTGATGTGAAAGAGGGGGTGGTGTTGGTGGGGGATGGAGGGGAGGTTTGGGATAATCCACTGTGACAGGTTGTGTTGGTTTTGTTGGTTGCTAATTGGATGCTCGCAGTGTTCTTTTCTGCACAAATACCATAATACCACACAGGCGGGAGCAAAATGAATGAAGGAGGTCCAGAGACAGAGGAGTATGAATGGGACAACCCTTTCTCCGAACCCCCCACCGGACCTCCAGGAAGATGGCCTTGGGTAACAGGTGAAATTCTGTGGGATGACATGATTTGATTTATTTGGGTAAAAGTTCAAAACAGTGTCAGATCTGTTATTGGCTTTGGTATCAGACGATTTAGGCCTTTAATTTAAAATCTGATATGATTTGGTGATGTCTGGCACCAGTAAGATGGATGTGAATTCATGCAGTGTGTAAAATTAAATATTTATTGCAGAATTTATAACTTATTTAATAACTTAAAGTTAGATACATAAGAATTTGGACAACAAAATAATTTTTGTAATTATGTGTCTGCATACCACCACAATAGATTTGAAACAAAGCCATCAGGGCTTGACGGAAGTGTAGACTTTCATCTTTAATTCGATGGGTGTAACAAAAATATATTAACTGTTTAGGAATTACAACCGTTTTTATACATAGTCTTTCATTTTCAGAGGTTCAGAAGTAATAGCATAATTGATTGACAATCAGCATCATGGCCAGGTGTGACCATTTCCCTTGTCATTTTATGACAAATTAAGCAGATTAAAGATCCAGAGTTATTCCAAGATTTTACTTTTCATTTGGTAAATGTTCACGGGAGCTTTTAACATGTGGTCCAAATGGCCATTCTTATGCTGAAAAAACAAAACAAACATATCAGACAGATGCAGAAACTTTAGAAGTCAACAAATCAATAATTTGGTTCATTTTTAAAATAAAGGAATGCAGTGGGGAGCTCAGCAACACCAAGACAATTATATTCAATTTCAATTCAATTCAATATCATTTATATAATAACTGAGGTTGCCTCAAGGCACTTTTCATATAGAGCAGGTCTAGACCAGACTCTTAATAGTTATTATTTACAGAGACACAACATTTCCCCCATGAGCAAGAACTTGGTGACAGCAGGAAAGAAAAACTCTCTTTTAACAGGTAGAAACATCGAACAGATCCTGGCTCATGGTTGGAGGCCGACTGCCTCAATCGGCTGGGTTGGGAGAGAGAGGGAGAGGGAGGGAGAGAGACTAAGGGGAGGGGGTATAGCACAATACAAGTACCACATAAAGAAATATGATATTAATGGGACTAATAATAAAATTATCAGTTATAATAAAAAGGGCTAATTATAATACTAGTAAGACTAAATAAAATAGCAATGGTAATAATCATAATAATTTAAGCAGTGGGTGTTGATCAGGCTCATGGGGCAGTAGATGGTCTGTAGCCATGGATCCAGACTCTGCAGCATCAGAAAAAACCTGCAGAAAGCGACAGGAGGAAGAGGAGAGAGATCAGGAAGATCAAGACTACGGGAGAGAGGAAGGACAGTTAGTAATAAGTATATTTGAGATGTTAATGCACTCATGGAGAGAGGAGGAGGTGGAAAGGGGAGCTTGGCGCATCATGGGAAGTCCTCAGTAGTCTAGGCCTATAGCAGCATAGCGAGGAGATGGTTGAAGCTGAGCTTGAGTCAGTTCTGACCATAAGTTTTATCAAAGAGGAAGGATTTAAGCCGACTCTTAAACATGGAGAGTGTGTCTTCCTCCTGGACCCAAACTGGAAGATGGTTCCACAGCAGAGGAGCCTGATAACTGAAGGCTCTGCCTCCATTCTGCTTGTGGAGACTCTAGGAACCAGCCTCTATTCTGGGAGCATGTTCTACAGGGGGAGTAAGGTACTATGAGCTCTTTAAGATAGGATGGTGCCTGGCCATTAAGGGCTTTGTAGTTGAAAAGGAGCATTTTAAATTGTATTCTAGATTTTAAGTGGGTTTTAATGTCAAATATGTGAGTTTAGTTATGCATGTGGAGTTGTGCCCCCAAGAAGAGGTAATTCTAAGGGAAAAATCAAACAAATTATACTTTCGGTAAATTACAGTTTGTTTAGACTAAACAAAAAATAATACAAATAAAGATAATACAGAAAATGCAAACAAAAAATACAGTGTGTAAATTAGTGAGCTTTAAAGGTTTTGGTGGAAAAAGGACAGGCTAGCCATTTCCCCCTGCTTATGGTAAATGGTAAATGGACTGTACTTATCTAGTGCTTTTCCACTCTTATGAACCACTTTAAGCACTTTTACACTAGACCCCACATTCATATGCGCTTTCTACACACACTCACACACACACACACACAAGGAGGGGTTCAATATCTTGCTGGATGACCTGCTCTAACTCGTTAGCCACAGTCGCCCTATGTTCTTTATGCTAACCTAAGCTTATTGACTCCATGATTAATGCAGAGACTTGACAGTCACAGCCATCTTCTAAACTAAATCTCAGCAATAAAGCAAATCAGCATATTTCCCAAAATTTAAATGTTTTCCTTTAAGGCTGTAATAACATTTTAATAAATGGATCATCATGCATGTTTGAGCTTTTATATCCTTATAAAGTGAGTAGCTTACACATTACCCATCCAACAGATACAGCATTATTAACATTCTTTTTGGAATTTGTTTTGGTGTAATTAATGTAAGTCCAATGTTCACTCTCCATCTAGCTCTGTTTTTTCTTCACAGGTTACTGAAAATCTATGTTCACCTGCTAGTCGCTGACTTGTCTGTCTCGTATTTGATACTGTGTGCAGTAGGTTTTTCTGAAAACAGCTGCCATTTGGAAGCAAAGTAGAAAAGAAATCACTTTGTGTGGACCAGAAATAAAATAATGAGCTACAACATGTTAAAAACTCCAAAAGCCTAAGAGGGACTGCAAATTATGGTGTAGACTGCAGTCCCAGCTATGGAGAATTATTAGTATTTGATTAGACCAATGTTTGTCTAATCATCCTCACTTAAGCTATTTTTTTGTCTCCACCAACTCCTGATACAATATCAGTTTTAGCAGATAAATTCTCCACTATGATCATCAGGTAGTTGTTAACTTTGTCTGCTGTTTGGTGTTGAGCAAGCAGTGGAGGGTGGGTTAACTAGAGCTTGTGTGCTGGAAATGTGTTGGGTGATATTTATCTTTGAGTTGCAACTACAAGCCACACCTTTAATATTATATGTCGTCATTTCCAGCACTGTTGATATAAACATGCTGGTTAGTGCAGCTTTAAAAGCTGTTTCAGAGGCTTTTTCTCTTTGAAAATAGTAAAACTCTGAATAATGTTTTTGGTATAATATGTGTTTTAAGGAATGGGCAAAAAAAGCTCTTTTAATGTCAAAGAGAAAGATGGGACCAAACAGAGCCAGACCAAGACAAACTGAAAATGTAGAAACAGAGAAAAATAAGTTAAATTAAAAAAGAAAGACAGCAGAAAAAAAATTCCAAGTCCATTGTATATTTTTCAAAGATGCACAGCAAATTATTTCCTTATTTCATGAAAAGTAGATAGAGCAAAATGAACAAATACAAAATGGAATCCCTTGGTAAGCAGGCTGACGATTTTGTTTGGTATGTGTGTGTCTGTGTATGTACAAATGTGCTAATATGTGTGTTTTTTTGGATGGGAAAAGCTCCTCATTAAGGCAGTGGGCCGAGGGAGAGGCTTTCCTTTCCAGTTCCAGCCCCCTCTGTTTGTCCTGATGACAATCCCCTCACAACGTAACTTACATGTGGTAGAATACACCGCTGATCTGACTTTAATCACTGATTGTGTCATCGTATTTACTCATATTTTCATGTCTCACAAATCTCCCAGCATACAACTTTGATATTTTTCACACCTTGAAATCATAGAGAAAGGGAGAGCATTAGACAGTTCTTTTTTGAAAAACAATGGATGACGGCAAGGGAAGGAGAGGCTGGTAAAGTTCAACTCTTTCACATATTCTCGAACAAAGGCAAGTAATCCTTTACAAAAAGCCTTCCTGAATCAGAGGATCTGTTTCTAAAATCACGACATGCATCTATCTCTCTCACGCTTTCTTCACATTTCTCTAGAAACTCATGTTGGCTACATTATGACCAAATGATTTTAAAATTTCAATCACACCAGTAGAAATAAAAAGTTAAGAAACAAGTCACAACTTAGCAAGATGTAAGTGAGTCAGTGGACCTTTTAAGGGTGTTTTTACAATTGCATAATCCTGTACCCACATGTTTAGTTCATTTAATCTGGAAAAAAGAAAAATTTGATATATTGTTAGTTTTGGTTAATGTTCACACTGACTGAACCAAGAGGATTAAAAAAATGAGTTGTATGCACTGAGAAAACACACAAGAATTAATTTTAATGGAAGCAAATATGTGAGTTATTAAATACCCCTTATCTGATTTCCCTTTGTTTGGGTTATAATCAATCAGTGTTGCAAGGACATATTTGCATCTGTTAATTAAAGCAAAGACTTTTAAAATTTAATGTAATATTAACCAAAAGTCTTTGTAGAAAACGGATAATTTAATACTTGTATAGGTCATATTCAGTGAATGTATATATAGGATGGACAAAACTCGGGGTCCTTTTATGATGTTTGGGCAGATTCTAGGCTCTGGGCTACTTTTTATGTGTGTTTACAACAATTGACTAATGATTGATGTAATTTACTAATTTAGCTACTTTTGTTGTGTTATGTGTTTGTAGCAGTTTGTTACCAAGTGAAACTAGATACAAACAAATAGCCTAATGTACTGTATAACCCCCTTTAAATTTGGTGAGTCAACTGTATTAGTGTTAGAATCTGGATTTTATTTTGATGTAACTTCCAACACTTCATTTTTAGACAGTTTGTTCACTTATCTACAAACATCTACAAACTGAATGTAGAAGAGATAAAGGTGGAGGAAGAAGAGGATGCCAATTGCCAAAGCACAGAGGCGCTAGGGAGAGACATTCAGAGGCTTCAACAATTATCCATGAAGAAAGAGCCGTACTGAAGAACTGTCTCTGAAGGCTGCTGAGTGGGAGAAAATTCACTGCAGTAAGAAAAAAGTAAACACACATGCTCAAAGGCTACGAGGAGGAGCTGAAAGAGCAGTAGCCCATAACAAAGAGCTTGAGACCAAAATATGATGAACAATGTCCTCAACAACCAACAACCAAGGACCTCGAGGAGAGGTCTTGAAGTATGAGGCCATGACTCTATATTCAACTCAGGGTCAGACTCTGAGGCGGAGAGAGCGAGACGGAGGAGGCGGAGAAGGACCTTCCCAGGAGGGTAAGAGGCACCATCTGCACTGAGGTGGCGGACTGTAGAGAAACCCTCCAGAAAAAAGCTGAAGAAACCTTCGTGTTGAAAGAGATTTGCGGGTTTCATCACTCAGATATCAAGGAAGTCCAAAAGTAAAGGTGTGTCCCGCAGTAATGATATCAACAAAAAACAAGAGGGCAGCATATACCACAGAAGAGGAGGCCCAACTGTGTTGTTCATACCTGAATGTTGATGGCTCAGATTATTATTATTATAGTAATTCTTGGAGATGTGGTGGTAAAAGGAGGCTTACAGTACCAAAAGAAGATGTATGGGGTGAATAAAGGTTTTGGACATATGAAAATAATAATTGATATTATCATTATCATTATCTCCCTGTCTGTGTGTCTGCATTTGGGTCCATATCCTCTTCCTGTCTCCTTTCTCCTCTCTCCTCTCAATTGTCCTTTCTCTTGATTTTCCTCTCCTTTTTCCTTAATTTCTTCTTCTTCACTCCCCTCCAGACTCTCCTCTTGTCTTTTCTCCTGTCTTTCACCTCTTTTTCTTTTTTCATTTTCTGTATCTATTTATTCAGTCAGTAAAACACAGAGAAGCTTAAAACTGATTGCTAAATAAATCCAATCTAGAAATACATCATATGGGAGATTTGTCTATATGATAAATCTTTTTGATCATGAGTGTCTATTTGTATATCTAAACACATGCGCAAAGACACACAATCACTCTCTCTCACACACAAACACACAAAGAAGTTTTTATTATTCAGTATTTCAGTATTTGAAAATACTTCATGTAGAAATGCGCAAGAACAACAAAACTTCTAATGACTAATACTAACATATTCAAGTCTTTTCTTGCACCGTCTTCTTTTGGTGTTTAGCAAATAAAGAAATAAAAAACTCCTCTGAAACATGATTCTTTGTTAAGGTAACCTAATAACCTAACCTAATAAAAAAACAGCATATACCTTGAACATTGAGTAACTGGAGCATTTAGAGCAGCTGATTATAATCCAGAAATCAAATGACATCTGGCCCAGTTGTGGCACTCATCTCCCACATTCTTCTGGCCCACATGTCGCATGGAATCACAGGAATGACTTAACCTGACTGTTGCTGCCAGAACACAACAGGACCACATATGGGCCACAACTCACAAATGGCATCTGGGCCAGATGTTTGAGACAGTGACTGAAATCTGAGCCAAACCTGCTAAGCTATGCTAACCAACTGCTGGATGTAGCAGTTATCTAAGAGACAGATATCTTACTCATGAGAAACATGAGCGTATTTCCCAAAATATGGAAATGTCCTTTTGAACTATTACATCACTGCTTTTGTTTGATGTGAGTTTACTCTGATCTAAGCAATTCCGATCTCTTTCATTCAGTCCAGTACAAAATGAGGCATTTATAAGCAGTGTCTAGAAGACCAATCCCCAGGAGTAACATATCAGTATTTGAAACAGAAAAGGAAAACATAAAAATTCACATTGTACAAGTATAAAAGAAACAGTCACAAAAAAATGATCTCTGAAATGATCACATGTATATTCACCTTTTTCTAGCCCATAGAAGCTATGATATGGTACTTTACCTTCTTTGTTCCATACTAAATCTATTGAAATAATATGATGATATGTAACACATTGGCCCCAATAATAATATTCTATTGGGTTAAGGGTGAAGGTTAGAAGAACTTTTTTATTTTATTTTGAAGTTTTTAAACAGTCACAATATACACAGTCCTAGCTCCTGCCATGTGTGGTTAAGCAGGATGGAGGTGGGATTTGACCTCCCTCTATTCATCTGTTTGTTTGTTAGTTTGTCACAATCTCATTTTGACACTATGAATGTCAGTTTGAATTATGTATCTCACCGCTGTGTTCAAGGGTTGTGCCAACATTTGTATCCTGTGAAAAGTGTGTCCTTGTGTTGTCTGGGGAAAGTCAAAGACAGGTAGAATTCTTTAGTAATCAGTCTCTGGAATCAATGACACTTGTGATTTGAGACAGTCAGACCAGTCTGCTGTTTGTCAGAGGCAATGATGTGGTCTCTGAAAAAAAATATTGTCAGTCAATGGCTTTCATTCTTCATAATCCCATTAAATGTAAAAATGCTATTTGTTGAATTCAAAGTGAATAAACACGAGCTAGAGAAATGATACATCTGAAGAGGCATTTTATTCTTGTCATCACCAAGAAACGGTAGTGACCCTCCAAAGTGGGTGGTGTCTGTGATATGCCAGTTTGAAAGCAGTGGTAGCCCCACTCACCCTCATTATGTGTAATGAGTTTATTTCACTTTAAGATTTTAAGTTTCTGGTTTGTTTGTTTGTGCGTTTGTTTTTCAGTTATGATTATGTTGGTCTCGTAATTAGACAGGACAAAGAAAATCAAAAGACTTTTCTAATCACATCTCCAGTTTTAATAAACCTATTAGTAATTACTATTACTACCCAATCTGTCCTTTGTAAATTGTCCTGCTTTAAGTTTGACATTGAATATGGTAAATGTGTGTGGAGTTTTGCTGTGTAATGACAGATTAAAACTAACATTTGAGATGTCCCCACTTTCACTTTGAAACCCTAATAAAGTGGTTTAGATAACGCAACTGGACCATGTTACTGTCCTGTCGGACTCTGTTATAGTCAAATCTTTGCATCCCCAGATCTCAGCACTTAACTCGGTGGGTAAAACATTATAACTCATAACTTATAAGAATGAAAGCTAAATGAAAATAAGTAATGATAAGAAGTTTTTCAGCTTGGAAATGTATGTGGCCTGGTCAAATAAATGAACATTCTGTCAGATGTCACTGAGAAAAAAGATAATGTGGGCCAGTTTTTACAAATTTTTGCCCTCAAAATGTGAAATGTTAAAGATGCCAAAACATTGTTTAACAATCAGTCTAAACTCTGACTGTGTCTACAGAATGTGTCCCTTCAAAATTCAAAACTAGCCTGTAATAAATCCAAGCAGCTCATTTAGATTAGATTAGATTAGATTAGATTAGATTGGATTAGATTAGATTAGATTAGATTAGATTAGACTAGATTAGATTGCCTATTATGTGACAACTTAAATTATTGTAGAGGTCTCCTGCCTTTTAGAAAACTGACATTCTGACTCACTTCTGTAATGCACCAGAGTCTCTTTTGAGCATTTGTTTTCATCAGCATGCACCACCATGGGCTTGTTTTCCATGTTGTAGGATAAATTAGAATCTGCTGAGCCCTTGCTATTAAAGTTGAATACTTCATTATTTTAAAGTTGAGTGATTAATTTGTTAGCATACAAAAACACAGCACACATGAAACATTTACCAGCACAGCAGCCTACCTACTTGAAAGGGTTTGTATTTTTCGTTCCTCTCTGTCCTGCTGTTATTACAGGTGTCTGAACTAATGGCCCCTTGACTTGCCCATGGACTGGCCTCATTTTGTCAAACTGGTGACGTTTAAGCTGCGATTATCTAGGTCTGAAGGGAAGTGATGTTTCTTAAAAAATAAATGATAGTTCATTGTTTTTTTCTTTTGTTTTAGTTTTGTTTACATTTACCATTCTTATCCACACATATGTTTGCAGAGAACCACACAATCCCAGTGAGTAAGGTTATGACCCAAAGCATGATTTTAGTCATTTGACAATGTCAGATTAGTTTTGAATGATGTCCTCTTACCCCCGGAACAGACCCTAAAGTAGTCATCCCATCGACAGGGGCGTAAGATGGCTGGCATTGCTAAAACAACAACCAATGTAGCCTCAGTACTGAATATTAAAAGAGGTTTTTTAGTGGGTAAGGACATGCATGGATCTATGTGTTCACTACTTTGAAACCTCAGTTCCTGCTGCTGCAGTAATAAGACACTGGGTGTTAGCAGCATTCAGTTCTCAAGCGCCTACAAATTCTGAATTAATCACTTCATCCGCTCTCTTTATGATTCTGTATAGGTATTAGATAGCCATGCATGAATTCAGCTTTGACTGATAAAGCATACACACCCACACACACAAACACACACATGAATGCAGCCATACACAGAGCCTACAGGGAGTGTTAGGTGGTACTATGCCAGCGTGTGGACAGTGTTAGTCTCTCTATCTCCTCGTCTCTTTACGTTTTTTTAGATCTCTCATTCAGCAGGTTCACCAGACCCCTGAGAAAAGTCTAACCTCAATATGAACCCGCATCTCACCTCAAATATGACAGCTTACCCTCCCCTCTCATCTCTCTGCTCTGCTTACACTCTGACACTCACACACTCACACACACACACACACACACACACACACACACACACACACACACACACACACACACACACTCACACACACATCTCAGTTTCCCTCTCATCTCAGCACACACATGCACAAGAAAGTTTTTAACTTCCCCTTTCCTCTCTCTCTCTCTCTCTCTCACACACACACGAGGGAGCTCAACTTTGAGAGGAGACAGCGAGAGGGAGGAGGAGATAGTACAAGGAAAAAAGAGCCGGAGAAATGTAAGATCTCTCACTGTGACCTTTGATGGTGACAAGTGTGAGAGTGCTGCCATACAACTGCTGTCTTTACCTCTGTCACTGCCTCTCTCCCTCTCTCCTTCCTGCTGAAATATTTGGATGAAGAGCAACTCTTGTTTTTTTCAAGATGTGAGAAGAGTCATATTTGAAGTCTTGCCAACTAAAGCTATTCAGAGTTTGTTGCGCTGGGTTGTGTAGTCTAACAGAGTCTAGCAGATACACAAAGGAGATTATTTGGGTTGGCTCAGTTGCTATATATTCTGGCTGTTTTGGTATTGCAAAAGAACAAGGTTTTCCCAAGGTTTCTGCATGGCTTAGGTGCTGTGGTGGCTTATGGGGGGCATTGTGCATTGGGTCATTATTATTACAATAATTATAAAGACCAAACACAGGATGAAGTGAGCTCTATGTTCTGAAATAATGTGCCTCACATGCACTGTACAAAATACCAACTGGATTAATGAAACGCTTAAGGCTGAATAACTCTAAAACACTCAGCACAGACAGAGTCAAAAACACTCACTCCCTAGCCTAGCAACATAATAAGACTACAAACAATCCATCATGCAACACCCTGTAAATGACTCTTATTAAAGTGGTACTCTCTCCATTCATATGGGATATGAGAATATCTGTTTTATTGAATGAACATGTATTGTCTGGTTCTGAAATATAAGACAACCCCCATTTCTAAACTTATGTTACAGGAAAAAATATACCCTCTTATATTAAGGCCAAAACAGTGTCCTCTCTCTCCAGAGTGGTAGAGAGCGTTCCACTTTATATTTCATTACTAGGTGCTGCATAGATATGCCTAGGTGCTGCACCTGTGTTACAATCGTAGGGAAAACCCTGCAATAACAATTAAACCCAAAAAACAACATGAAATTACAAGAAATAGAACAAAATAAAAGGTCCCTACTCTGGATATATATATTCTGTTTTAATTACTGATGGTGCAGCGTTACTGTACAGTTGTTTGGCGAACGCAGAATAACATTTACTAGTAACATTACCTTTTATATTTCCTGACAGCAGATGTTTTTCACATCTGTCAGCATTACAACCATTAATACACATACAACCATTAACAAGGGCATATATTTATAATCTAATAATATAATATAAGCGATGGGTGTGCTGCTCCTTGGCAGGCTTCTGGATGTTTGGCCAATTAGAAGAAAGTGGGCTTTAAAAGGAGGCCTAAGGAAGTCTAAGCTAATATTGCCTTTTTCAGTCAGAGGCTATACAGAGGGCCTGCACAACAGGTATTTTGAGACAGATAAGGACTTTTTTGAACTGTGAATCATTCAAAGCTAAACTAGTGCCCAAGAACAAATATGTAAAGTTGGAAATGAGCATAATAGGGCCCCTTTAAGTAGTTGAGATATTTCAGTCAAGACCAAAGTGGTGAAAGAAGTGTATTGACACTGCCACCCCAAGGACACATAAAAAAAGTATATGATTATAACATGAATAACACCTTATTGAAGAGGATCTTGTTAATCATTGCATCTGTTTACATTAAATCCCTGGTAAAATGCCCTCTAGCTTTTAATTAGCTAACTTAAACATCACTAATACCAAAATACTTCTGTTTTGAATTATACCAAACTGGATTTTTAGATAACAAGCTAATGTCAGAATTGATATGCAGCATTTTAGACTCAATGTTTTCACTTTTTGGTTTGAAGAGGGCTTTTCCTTCTTAAATGTCTTATCTGTGGGTGTATACTGTGCATCTGTGTAGATGGAGAGCTCAAAATAGTTCCAACACAAAGCAGTTAATGAGCAGCTTCCCTGGTCTGATCTGTTTTGATGTCTCATGCTATTTTAAGAATAAAGACTTTCTAATAGACACATGCACGCACACAGACAGTGATGTTCAGTAAGCGATACTGCACCTTGTCACCAATTAGCGTTTCTCCCAGTTATATCTAATTTGAGCTGTGTTTCCTGGTCCTCCTTTATGTCCTTGTCTTCTAATTCTCAGTGATGTTTTGATTCCATAAAATCGATGTGAAACATACATGCAGAACCATTTCAGGTAAATACATTGTTGTTTTCTAAATGACAGTGAGGTATGATATACAGTGAGGACACTCACCAAAAAAGCAACACGTAGGTTTTTTGTTCAGACACTTAAAACAGCTGTAAAGCTTTTCCTGACAATAGCCCACTTTTAGTGTTTCACTGTCTGTGATGTGATATCATAAATTACATGTAACAGATTGTCTTCAGCAAGAGGTGAACCAACCGTTCACCAAATCCTCAGAGAGGTTATGAATGTCTTCAAAAGTCAGTCTTTTTGTAAAAAATCCAGTCTTTATTTCTACAGACACCAGCAATAAGTCAGGCTGCTGAGGCTTTATATTTGCTGTGGGTGAATATTAGAACACATTTTTTAAACAGAACCAGACTGTGAATTTTGTTCCCCGTCTCTTTACAGTGTAGCCACTCTCCACGGCCAGTGTAAAGGGAATCATGGATGAGAGCGACTTTCAACATACATAACAAATGGCATGTGTGTATGCATCTGGGTTATTGTGGAAGATGCCGCTGACAGAGATATGAAGACTTGTTGGAAGTGACGTTCAGAAGATATGCAATAAAAAGAATTGCTATTCCCCAGCTCTCTGGCAACAGAACAGTTAATTTTCCATTTTTATTATTTTATCTTTCTGCTCAGTCTCTTTCATGGTCATGGGAGCCGGGTCCTTTCTCAGCAGGCATTTGACAGGCCACCAGTCATATCATAGATAAACAATCAAATGTGTTTGTTTATTTTTGTAATGGCTTCAAATCTGAAAATCTCCATGGCTTCAGACTGTAGACATTCAAGTTATTCTTCTTTCCAAGTCATTCTCAAACAAAGGAAACAAATAATCAGAGTCCTCATATAAATAAGCTATGGCAAACAAATCAATTTACAAAGTCACGTTTCTTGTTGATTAAACTTTTTAAGATCTTAGATATTTTTGTATTACTAGAGAGTCTGAAAGTTAAGTTGGTTTTTTTTGTTATCTTCTTGAAAAATGACTAGATTCATTTGTACAATAGTTTGCAAAATAAAAATGACACTCAAGCTCAAGCAGTATCATCACACATGATAAGCATTGGGTGACTTGCTTCTTCATTATCATAAACAGAAATACTGAAGTTTATTTTGACCTAACTGTGCACTGTTGCCAGAAATACTCAAGACTTAAATGTGTATTAATCCAAAAGCTAAAAATAAGTCACCAACAAATACACTATTTTCTCCTATATGAGTAATGTTTGCTAAAGACTAGTGTCAAGCTTATTTAGATAAATACCTGCATTTAAAAAATATGTATGTATTTTTGACCTCTCCTTAAAGATCTAATATCTTCATTTAAAATCAAAAAAATGAGGGCTTGCCTTCATTTACAATGATGTTGAATAACAGTTTAAAATGACTTTAAAAGTACAAAGTAATAAAAAGACACTAGGTAAAAGAAGACAATTAAAACAAGTTAATTAAAACAGTTAATTAAAGATACAGGATGCAGATACAAAAGACAAATCAATTAAAAAAGGTTAAAACAGAAGTTTTATGATTAATGATCAAGGATTTATGAAGACCACAGGTTAGCAAAGAAGGAATTTTATGGGTGCTTTGTAAAGAGTTCCAGGTGGTTGGAGCCCAGAAACTCCAAAAGAGATCTTCTAAACTCAGTACAGACCTGAGGGTCTCGCAGCGAAAGCCAGTCATTAGACTAAGGTTGATGTGGCCCAGAACATGAGTCTAACGTAGAGGTAATAGAAGATCCCAGCTTGTTTATCTACATTGACCTTGTAGATAAACAAGCTGCATGTAGTAGTTTTACCTTCTAACATCATGCAGGAGCATCTGTATCGGGGCATTATGATGTTCAACAAGTGTTGTTTGATTTTCACATCTCCATCTCCACTTGCACTTCCTGATAAACCTGGAACAGACCTCCTCTACCTCCAAACGCTGACCCTCTGAGGTGCACAGAGTGAGCCAGGGCCTGGCTATAATGCCTCCGTTGTTGCTAGCTTGCTGGCTCCAGAGCCTGGGAATAGATCACATGCCTCGATTCCCACTCTGTGACACTCATCTAGGCATACCTGCATGCAAGACAATCTCCCAAGAATGCCCAAGCTTGTCTGAGGGGCTGTTGTTGTTTCCTGCTTTGTCTCATGCCATTCCCAGACTGCTGTGAGGCCCAAGGCGAGACCTATGGGAGTATTGGCTTGTCGTACAGAGCAACAGAAATACATTTTTCTTTGTTTATGAGGGAATTCTCCTGCTCAGCTTACCTCTCTCCCTTCTCTTTTTTCTTTCCAAATAGTAAAGCAATATGTGAGAGTGATCTGGCAGGAAAGGAGAGCAGAAAGAGGGAAGGGGAAGTAAAGAAGATGGACGCTGAAATGGAAGAGTAAAAAATGGTAGGAGAGTGATGAGGAGATGGAGGAAGGGAGATGTGAGAAAAGGCTAACAGGATTGGGGAAGCGGTCGGGACGGAGAGAGGAGGAGGATGAGGAGTGGAGAAAAGATGGAAAGGGTAGATTTTGTCTTCCCATCAGGGTGCTGTCAGGTTTATAAATAACAGTAATCAATGGCTCAGCTGGCTCTGTCCTCTGCACTAATTGCTTTAAGGGCTTAAAAACCAGCTCTGATTTTTTTTTTTCAGGACAGCATAGTTATAGAGCTTCCATTGTACTTTTGTCTCAGCCACTGCTCTTTCACAATTGGATCAATGTTTTTTTGGACACAGTGGTCATGTGATTAGGTGTTTTTTGTATGCTGTACTCAGTGTTGTGGTCGTGTGTATGGTTCAGTGGTTAGAACATGATAGTGCACACAGAGGATGCTCAGGATTGGGCAGTACAACTTGATTTTCAAGATCAGGCCTAGTTGCTGCTAGTTTGTCTCTCATTCTGTAGCATCTGGCAAGTTAGTCCAAAATTCAAAACAGACCAGTGGAAAAATTTACCTGAAATATGTCTAAATCAATAGGTTTTAGATGTACCTGACTGGAAAGGAAAGACAGTTAGATCTGGTCCAAACGAGACCCCAATGTTATTAGACCCTATCAGCCCTTGACTTGAACAGACCCATAGAGAGAGAACACCAGCACTGACTACAGCATGATGTTCTAGAAGCAACCGCCTGTCACAGCCTAGCAACCATATGTTGAAGGAATTTGCATGTGGTTCTAGTAAGAGCAATACTGAGCATCTCAAGAATCAAAACACCCCAGCAAAAGTATATCATATTGATTAAACAGTGTTTTTATCTACTGTCATGTTAGCATGCCCAGCTAACATACAGTTGTAAACATACAGCAGTAAACCAAGTTACTCCCAAAGGGAAGAGGTGGCATATCATTAGCTGGCTTAACTACATTATAATGTGCAGTTATAGTTTAGGAAAAATCCTGTACAGCATTGACACATAAACATATTGTAGGAGTTTCATGGTTCCTGGGTGATGCTAAACTAGATCAGAATTTAGGAGGTCAATAGCAACTCCCCTGTTCTATATTGGACTGATGGAGGTTTACCAAAGATGACGATAAACCAAACTATTCACTATGTCTTCATCCTAAAATTCTTTCCTAATGAAAAAATAAAGTGTGTTGTTTGAAAAAAAATAATAAAACAAAAATTTTACCTCTCTGTTGTTTGTCCAAGTAACTTATATGTATTTCAACAATCAGTATCCTACTGTTGTTAGAAAGGAATTTGCTATTATATTGTGGCCAACTAGTGACCCTGAAATTTAAGAACAATGATGCTCCTTGTTCCCATGTCTCCTACTGATCATCATCTCACAAGTTTGCTAACATTGCATCACTACACAGCACTGATTTAGCAAGATGCTATGTATAAAGCCATCAAATGCATATTTAATTATTTTAGTTTTAGTTTAGTTTATTCATATACAAGTCAGCTGAAGACATTAAAATCTCACAGCTGCAGATGAAGTTGCTGTTAGTTGGGCAGCTAGCTACAGCTGATAAAATCAGCGACAGTTGTTCTTTCAGCAATCAAAATAATCTAAAAATTAGATGCTGCTTGTTCACTTCTTCTCAAATCAACGACCCATTGTTTCAAAAATTACCAGGAAATTTGAGTGGCAAATCTGCTACTGTTGTCATTGTAAACTGAAAGGCATAGCAACAGTAACTAAGGTTCAGCACGGCTTACTGAATGATCAATTAATAAGTAACCACAGAAGAACAATGCATGTAATTTTTCTCGCCCTTCACAGAAAACAAAATGCTTAAAAAATAAAACTACAGCACTGGGCACAAGACTAATTTAAATAAAGTCACAAAGGCAGGCCTGAACATCTTTTATATGCAACAACTTAAATGTAAGTGAGGATTTTTTCCCTCTAACTGTGTGTGGTTCTGTATTCTCAAACTATGAAGTCCTTAAAGTTATTGGTACTCCTAAATTAGTAAATAACTCGGAATTATCTTCATAATGTGACATGTAAATTTTATATAACCACAATACCACAATACCAACACCTTTTCCCAATATTTGGATGCAGAACCTTTGCCAACATTGACAGCCTATAAATGTTTCTTGTAGATTATAGAAGCTTCTTGCTCCTGTCTGCTGGTAGTTTTTGTTGATCTTCCATTCCAGTTGCTCTTTTAAGTTTACAAGAGTCTTTTTAGCAAAGGCAGATTTCAGCTCTCTCCAAAGGTTTTAAATGGGATTTAGGTCTGGACTAGTTAATGGCCAGTTTAAATCAGTCCATCTTTTCCTTCTCAACCATTCGTTTGTGCTGCTGGATGTTTGCTTTAGGTTGTTGTTCTGTTGAAAGACCCAAGACCTTCACCTCAAACCTAGTTCTCTGACACTGGGTAACACATTATGCTCTAAAATGTCTTTGTCATCTTCTGATTTCATCCTTTGATACATTCAATGCCTCCAGTACCAGAGGCAGCAAAGCAGCCTGATGTAATCTCCACCTTATTTTACTGAGGGTACGGTGTTCTTTTCCTCATGGGTTTCAATTTGTCGCCTAAAAAAAACTGAAGAACTTCATTCGCAAAGAGCTCTGCTTTGGTTTATTTGTCCGTAGAACATTATCCCATACAGGTTAAATGGACTGTACTTATATAGCACTTTTCTAGTGTTATTGACCACTCATTCAGCCACTTCACTTTACATATTCAGTCATTCAAACACATTCATGGCTTATCTATGAAAGTTTTTACTAAGATTATTTTTGCCTTTTTGTGCCTTTCTTTCAACAGTGGGGTCTCCTTGGTCTTGACCCATGGAGCCCCACTTGGTTCAGTGTGTGGTCTTTGGTACAGTCTGAAACCACCAGTTCAGATTGATCCATATCAGCCTTTTTTTCTGATGTTGGACAGTGTGAAAAAGTAACTGGGAAAAATAGGAATGTTTTTATGCCATAAAACCATCATTTATAAGTTAATTAGGTGAGGAACTAATTTAAATTCATAATTGTGTCTGGAGTACATATTATGTTTGTATTATTTCCAATAATCAAGTTTTTCCCCTTTGTTCAGTAGCCTTGGACATTTTATGAAAGTAGCTATATGCAAGTTTTCTCTGCCACCAAATGTGGTGTCCAGCCAAGAGCTTTAGCCATTATTGTGTTTACAGGACAGGAGGTTGGAATATGGTCAGACTGGGCAGACTGGACGCAACAGTGACGCGGCGTGGCTAGCTGGTTAGCATGCTAATTTTAGTCAAAGTCCAGACTGGCATGTGAACTTTATGTAGTGAAAATTTAGATAAAGCACCTTTAGATTATTTTGGTCATACAAAATTGGTTCACTGCATTTATTTATTTATTTTTATTTATGTACTTAAAAATCCAGGGGTAACAATATTGACCAGGGCTGTAACTTTTAATAATGCATTACTGATACACTTCCAGCAGGACTCTGGTCCCCTCATTGCTCACGCTTTTCAAGATGTTCTGTATAGGAAGCTGGGCTAAATGCCTACGATGTCAAGGTGGAAAATGCTTGCTCAGTAGTTGATATCTAACCCCGCAGCCATCTGGACAACTCCATGACGCAAAGCTGTAGGTCCTATGCTTTCCCCACAAACTCATCAGATTTAATTCATCTTTACACATACCTCCCAACAGCATTTGGGCCAGGGACTTGTCCTATATTCCAGCTCTGCCTGGCAGGAATCCACTGTCTTTGGGCTTACACACATAAACCTGTACATGAACAGAATAGGAGAGCCAAGTTTGCTGCAGCTCTGAAATCTGACGGATTTAGTTTTTGAGCCTGTTTGTAGCGATAGCAGCTTTAGAGTAGTTGATTGTGTGGCTGGTTTTCTATCTTTGAATTCAATTTTTAAATTAATGTCTTAGAATTGAAGGTTTAATATCAGTTTGAAATGTTAGAATGCACTAATATTACAGTACCCATGTGCCCACCAACTCTATCAGCCATTGCTATATAGAAGATAGAAATCATAGGCGTAAAGTTATTCTGACATATTTAGGATGCTTTGTATAATAAGAAGCACTACAGTTTCTTTGGTGATCCATAAATGCACTAATATCTTAAGTTGAGTGCTCTACAAAGCCTAATCTCTAATTTCCTTCAGCCATTAGCAGTGAATTCAACAGAATTTTAAACTCTGTGACTGGACATCTGAACTACTATTTGCTAAATGTGTTGAGACCCCTGGCTGCTTGTTATAACCTCCCACACTACTCTAATGGTGGCAAACAAAGCATTGCCAGTAGGACTGGAGGATATGGCCAAAAAAGTAAAATCTTGATTTTTTTTTTCCTGGTTGAGGATAATTAATTATTTCAATATGTTTTGTTTCCTGTAGATTGTTAAAGACTACAACAAATGAAAATATAATAAAAGATACGTGCAAGAGTTGCCATCTCTATTTTAGTTATCCCATACATCTATGAGCTGACAGCACCAGATGATTCAATTATGACAAGCAGACAGAGAAGAAGCTTTTCAAGCTTTTCTCACTAATTCCTCTGCTCCTTCTGTTTGTGTTGGCTGGCCAGGATTAGCTACCTGGCTACATGGTATGGACAGACTGAATGGACCAATATCTATACACTGTTGAATAAATTCTTATGGCTTCGCCTCTCAAACTAAAGTTATATTGTCAACAAATACAAACCAAGAGTTCATATTAGATTCAGATTTTTTTTATTCTACTCCTCACACAGATGTGACTGTCAGATTCACAGTTAGAGCCAGCTAGTCACCTGGAGTCATGACAATCCTGTAAGCTGCAGTGAGTTTGCATATAGTGTGACTGTTTGAACTACTGCTGGGACTCAAGACAGTATATTTAACCATCAACTACATCAGTTTTTGACTGAAAAATAAACTTTTATTTGCAAAATAAAAAAAAATTGAATCAGTCACATTAATTCCATAACATCTCCGAGCCGTAAATGGCTGTAGTATAGGTAATCTTAGTAGCAGAAGCACCTACCAACTGCAGTAGTCATAGTGGTAATACCAGCAGCATATCATTACCAGCAAGGTCTAACTTTTTGACTCACCAGCCAAGATGGCCGGTAGATGAAAAAAATCCACCAGTCAAGCACATTTTTTTCCAGCCAAAATAATAAATTGACTTTTAGTGTCACATACGTATTTGTCAGTATTTCATCATGATAATAAGGTATTATGTTGAATACGTACTTAAAGAGACCAGTGTAAAATTTGCAAAACGATATATTAATCTGTTGTAAATGAGTTGATTCAGAAATCCATTACACTCTAATGTGAATGGATTTTTTTTTAATTTTCTAAATATTGCCACGTTGCTTTGATCAGTTTATCTTTATCTATATTAATCTACTGGTATCTAGCTAGCGAGGTTAACTTTATGTGTATATTTAGCTAAGATCAGAATCAGCTGCATATTGTAGGCTACTATACCATACTATTGTTATAGGTGCTTACCCTCACTCTCTCTCTCTCAGCAGGTGAGTTACCTCAGAAACATAACTAGGTTACCTGTATTAAGCGAATGGAAATGTAAAGGTCACACAGACACAGACAGAGGGTAGAGGCAGTGCACCTGAATAACAAAATGCAGTAGGGAGTCACAGGACAGTGCTTTATGACTATTATGGTACAAACATTTACCCACCAGTGTGATGGATAGTCTTCTGAGATTTACTAGCCAAACAGAAAATCTACCTGCCATTGGTGCTTTGCAGAGGTTAATTCCAGATCCTGATTACCAGGCATTCAGACTAAAAATATAAAAACAATGCTAGAGGCTGTATTGAGGCTGGGTGTGTTGCCTCAATCTAGAAACTAATTTCACAAAACAAGTTAGTGTCACTTATAAACAGATAGCGAGTATTTGTTATGTTTAGTGAAACCTGTCAAATACATCGAGAGGTATGAGCTCATGTAGCAAATCACAGCTTGCATGTTGAAAATTTGGAGAAAAGGGTCTAGAGAAGGCAAATTTGATTAACGGATCCATAAATTTAAAGATGTATCTGATCCCACAAAGCAGCACATTTGTTAATAATGCAATGAGGAAGAATTGTACAATTTGAAAGTCATGACAGCAGCAATCACTTCCTGCTGTCATTACTTTAATCCATTACTTTCATCCTCCCTAGCACGTTCATTAGTTCTGTTTTTTCTTTTTTTTTGGGGGGGGGGTTGCTAGAGCCCTTTGCTGCCCCTTGACATGTCAAAGAAGTGGTCTCATGTAAATGAATGAAGGGGTTGTATGCTGTATGTCCCTCGGGCCTGGTCTCCAGCCCTTGCTCACAGTTTCCAGGCCATGTTCCTCCCCTCAGCTACAAAGACCTTCCCTGCTCCTTTCAACCACCAGATGTCTTCGGTCTGTCCTTCCTGTTCCCATTCACCTGTCTGCTCTGCCCATCCACACACCTGTTCTCACTTCTCATCAGTCCTGCAGTCAGCCCCACTCTCCCCAGCCGCTCCTCATTCCAGAATCTGCCTTGGACTACATGAACTTGTCCCCTAGTTTTTTGATCCTTTGTTCCTTTTGTTCCAGGTCTTCTGTTTTGTTCCAGTCAGTTTTCTGGAGAATCTTTTATTTGTTTATGTAACTGTTTTGTTTCTGTTTGTCTGGCAGAGTTTTTCCCAGTATTCGTCACTGCACCAACCTTTCTTTTGTGTCTGCATTTGAGTCCAGAACAACCAAACTCTTGACAGTTTTCGTATTAAACATTTGTGTGGCCACAATTCAGGGCTTCCTCTAAAAGAAAGGTGCTTCTTGTTTGAAATCCTCTCAAAACAACACAATGGAGCTTTGATATTTCTCTGAGCTCAAAGACTTTCACACAAGAAAGAGCAATGCAGTGTATGAGCGGCAATTGATTTTTCACTTATGTGAAGGTGAACACTTACTTCCCCAGTAGGCACCCAACATTGCAACGGCTGTTTCTACTGATCTGTCCTGCTGTCATGGATCATATCAAAATATAAAAGACCTAAACCCATGGGACCTCTCAGAGGCTTAGCGGGCTAAACAACATCTCATTTCTCCTTTGTCTTTTGTTCCTCTTCTTTAATTCATTTTCCTCAGTTTTTTTGCTCGTATTGTTGTTCTCCATATTTCCCCACCCTTTTGACCTTTCCAAAACCTCCTTTCCTCTATTCTCTCAACCCATTTTTCTATTCTCCCCTCTCTGTTCTCTCAAAGGGAAACTCTGGAGAAAACAGTTTCTTTTTCCAGTGCCCCTGGCAAAACTTACACACTTTAAGTACTGCACTATGAAAGTAGTTTTCATATAGTTTAAAAGAAATTAGCATACTTGCACTGAAATAGTTTTGAATTGCAACCTTTGTTCCTGCTGTTTTTCTCTGCTATTTCCTCTAATTCTTTCTGGTGTCAATTTGAGGACATATGGAATAAAAACAGATTTTCATTAATATGAGTCTATCCAAGAATTCTACACTGCCTGGATCTATGTTGTGGATAATCTGACAGATATTCCAAACACACTAGTCACAGCCTCCTTGGCTGTGAATAGTTTGACCAAATCACATACTGTAATGCTGGTTAGAGATGATGCTTTGGATTTGCTGCAATGAGAACTCAGTCATGCATGAGTGTTCTCAGTGCCTGTTTAACAACTGAAGTGCTGTCTATCTCCAATGAGGCTTGCCAGTTTGGCTCATTCGAGAGTGCGTTTCACGTGAATGTGTGTGTGTTCATGCTGGCGTAGCACAAAAATGAAGTGAAACCAACTGTGAAGAGTTGGCTAGGCATGCCAGGTAAGTGTGTTTGAGTTTGTGTGTGGCTGGCTGGAGGTTTGACAAGATGCATGTTAACCTAAAGAGCTGCTGAGCAACTTTTTTGTGACAGGCAAGCCTTGTTTCTTATTGATATAAACAGGTTTTGAGAAGGTAAAACCAGCAGTCCTCATGACAAACAGACCCAATGGTTTTAATAATGATATAACCTAAGACACCAGTCACACTGGTTAGTCCTGTCAAAGTACAACTAGCCAATATTGGCCTTTACTTATATTCCATTTGAAATTCTCTGCTAATGTGATGGGAGTTCTTTACTGACCATGGCTACATGAAAAACTGTCAATATAATATATAGTGATATTTTGTTTCTCTATTAATCATTATTTGTTGGGAACAATGGAGCCATATTTTACCGCTGAACACATCTGAGAAATCAAAGCAAGTCAATAACAGTCAAACACTGGTGTCCCTCAATGACTCCTATGGATCTCAAGTAGGTTCTGTGGAGTTTTTTTTTTTTTTTTTTTAAACAAGCAAAGTCTCTGTTCAGTTTCCCAGCAAAACACATTGTGTGTCACTCTCTCACCATAAAAATGGCAAGATGATTTTCAAAAATACTTTAAACCATTCTTACATCCACGTTTACATACTTACAGTCTTCTTCACTGCCTTTGTTGGTGCACAGCTGTGCTTTTTGCATGTTACCACCAACAACTGTTAATTGGCAGAACAACTTTAAGACAAATGGCTTACAAGTGTGAATGTGCATGCTCAATACAGACGAAATTGTAACCCCTTGGTAAATACATTACGCCATAGCCCTAATAGTTACCCAAAACTCCACAGGGTACCTAATGTCTCTGTAGTAAGGTTTTGGGTTCCTGTGTAAATGAACCAAAACCAGAGGTTACCTGGAGGGTTGATGCTTGAACAGCTGGCAACAGTAATATAAAAAATGCCATGTTAGTGTCAATGTCAATGGCAATGTCAATGTTCATTCAACATTCAAAAGAGCAGGTATGATCCTTTACAGAATGGCCAGTGATAGAGGAATTCCAGTAGTCTGAACTTAATCTGAGAGAAAAAGATGACAAGATGTGCCAGTCACACAGAGCTATATAAATAAAAACACAGGTATATGGATGCCCTCCAAATGCCAGTAAGTTTCAGCTCACAGTGGTGATTGTGATAGCCATCTTGAGCGATGAATTGAAGGGCTTTGTGGTAAATGGTATGAAATGGTTCAGGGGAAGTGGCAGCAGCATGAGCATACAATATATCCATTATTCAGTGTAGATAGTATAGTGGATTGTAGGAGAAACTGGCTCTGTTCCCCTACAAGAATCCAATTTAGTTTGTCCCTTTTTACCAAGGTGCTCAGTGTGAGGTTTGTGGGAAAATCAGCTTTCTAAACAAATTTCAAATATTTAGAATATTCTACCATATCAATTAGATTTAAACTGGGGGCATGAATTAGAGAAGGAACATCAAAGCTGGTTGAACAGGAAAAAGGTTCCAATGGTGTGCAAATGAAATAAAATACTATGAAGATACTAGCAGGGAGCCTTAGTATCAGTCATTGTGGAACACCTTTAGTAAACATTTGGAAACTTCATTCATTTCATTTTAAACTATCAACACCAACAACAATTTTAAACAGAAAAGATATGACTTGAAGCACATGTGAGCAGAAATACAAAACCCCGCAAAAAGTAGCATATTTAACGACTGCTGTTATCAACACCATCTCGATCCTTCAGCAAATCTATGCAAGCTCCACACAATGTTGCTTTTTTCATCAAGGGAGTTAACAATATCATCCACAGAAGAACATAGAGGTGAGTCAACCAGCGATTCTAAAATTTTAGTCAGACAGGACAGTATAGATGCAGGCCTATAGTTAATTAGCTAACAAATGTCACCTTTGTGTAATGAAATCACCTGAGCTGTTTTTTTTTGTTGGTTTTTTTGTTTTTTTAAATGAGGGAATTGTGTTTCAATAAAAGGAGCGCTGATCCATAGGGTCTAAAGGTGAAATTTAAGTGTCAAAATAAAAACACTTGATTCTGTTTTCAAGAAAATTAGGTGCCTATTGACCAAATTAAATCTCTGATGTTAGCATTCAAAACTCACTCTTATTGGACTCCACAGAAGTAACCAAAACAAATTTATGACTGTGTGGAAAAAAATATTTGGAGGGATTATTGCCTGCTGCTTATGATCATCCAAAAGGACACTGAACCATTGTGTTAATTAGAGCTCAGTAGAATCATGTACCAGAAAACGAATCCTCAGTGCGGAATTACTATTGAATGATCTAGACCCCAAGCCAAGTTGTGTCATATGGGCCTCCTTAGCGGAGTGAATGGGGATTCAGAGATATTCCTATCACTATCGAACTGAGCAGCCAAATAGCCAGATGAACCGTGAGCCAAAACAGATTTTGCTGGGATAAAACAATTATGTGTGAGAAGATTATAGAGGACAATTAGCGGTGAAATGCTGCTTTTATTCAATGACATTAGCAATAACAAAGAAGTCTTGTGGCTGTTTATTTAGCATAATAATAGCTGTGTAGAGCAAGCCAAATAATGTGGGCTGGCCAGACAAAGGCAGTCCATCAAAACTCATTACAGCTAGGAATCAGACACATTAGGACTTTATAATGCTTGGTTATAATGTTGAAAGAGAGTGGAGCACTGAAAGTAAAGGATGTGTGTATTGTTGTAAATTCAAATGTTTATTTTCAACAATATGGTGAGAAGGTAAAAGGCCAACCTTGTATTCTACAGAGAGAGGCATGGCAGCTGATCCCAGGCATTATTATGTATGGCTTTCATCTGGGCTGTAAATGCACGATCTGCACGGTGCCTGCTCAAAATGCTCCATGAAAAAAGCAGTGGCACCACCTGTGGACAGGTACAAGAGGTCAGGAGGCTAATGTCAGCTGGAGTTGTATAGTTTGACACAGTAAATCTTGTCAACGGGGATAAACACTACCTCTCAGCACACTGACAAGCCCTCTTTGTCTCAGAGAATGTGAAAGTCTCATGAAAACTTTATTATTTATCTTCTCCACTGCCGCTCGTGCCTAAAATGGAGAGAAGGAAATATTGAGCAACACAGGAAAGGAAGAGGGTTAGGGCCAAACCACTGCAATAAAAGTGATGTATGAGACGTCACCCAGCGATGGGCTCGATACATCACACAAGCACATCTGCACACACATACACACTCACTCTGCGATGCAGTTAGGTTTGTGGCAGAGTCCTGTCTGCCTGTAGGCTAATAGACGTGAGATAAAATAAGAACTTTGCAAATATAGGAGGGAGCAAGCATTTATTGACTGTATTACCTCTGCAAGGGTATCCACACACACTCATCTACTGTCATGCACGCACACACAAGCATTGATTGCTTTGTGTGTTCGTGTGTGTTTTTTAAATGGAACTGTTTTCTAAAGCTGGAAGCACAAGAGCATTAAGGGTGAGACTAAGCAGGTGGTAACTAAGTGGGATAACGGAGATGGCTGATTGATGTCTCTATTGGTGCTCGCTGATGCTTGATGCTTCCAACGACACTCATGAACCTCTCAAAGAACAGAGGTTTGAAATAGGAATGGTTATCCATCTCACTGCTGTGGAGTAATGGATGAATTCCTTCTTTGTTTCTACTTTCTGTTAACAATGAAATCTGTCGTCAGATCTATCATTTACACACAAAGATGCTGTCAATGCAATAGCTTATATGAGTGGGTGTGATCCCAGTAGTAAAAATATGAACATATCACTATATACTATTTATTTTATTTGGATTTGTATATGTAGAAATCACTGCATGTGTAGAAAAAGTGCTGTATGAATGTGTGTGAATGGGGGAATGTAGCAGTAGTTCAAGAGATTTGAGTGATCGAAAAGGCTAAAAAAGTGCTATAAAAGTACAGTCCATTCACCATTTACATTCACCTTTCTGTTCACCGTATCACTGTAATTGTTCACTGTATCTGTCCGAAGAAAACTTGTCTTTGGGCCAATTGCTGCCCTTGGGTGCCACATCATTTTTTTTTCATGGTTCATGTGTGACATGTAAAATAGAATTGATCAGATCCTAAGACAATATGGGGAAAAGATGCTTCTTATTGTTGCCTTTCAACTCTCTCACAATTAGCACAGGCCAAAGCGGCAGCTACGACAGTGAGTTCACTTCTTTTGGCTTGAGTAATTGTGATCAGTGGAATAGAGTACAGTAGCAAAGAATGTTTACAAGGTGTATTTGCTGTGACTTTAGTTTGTTTTTATTTGAAATGTTACACTGATGACCATCAACAATGGTGGAAGAAGCCAGATCTCCCCAGTTTTAAAATACTCCATTACAAGGAAAGGTTCTCCATTCAAAAAGCATAAATGTATTTCAGCGATATTTATCAAACGTAAAAGGACTTACAATGTAGCAGAGTGGCACCTGTCAGTGTTGATATTATTATTTAAGAGATTATTGGATTAAATTAGAAGTAATTGCACAACAGGTATAACAATGGAAACAAAAAGAGGAGACTTTTCACCAGGATTTTTGCTAATGTGCAAACATTTAAGCAGGATTTTAAAGTTGCCTATAGTAAAGGTCCAGCCACTATACAGTGGGCCATGTTAACATTTAAAAATTCATTGTGTTTTAAAATATGATCAGAAGTTTAAAATGTTTATTGTTCAGAGTAACAGGTAACTGTAGCTGTTAGATAAATATAATTGAGTAAAAGTACATTATTTATCCTCAAAATGGACAAGAATGGATGTCTTTTGCAAAAAGAAAACAATAAATAATCAACAACCAAAAAGAAGCATATCGGTTCAGAAAGAAGCATATTCCTAAATTACAATTTTTTCAAAAAATTGTCTTTATACACCTGGCTTTTGAAGGGGAAATGGCAGAATAGAAGAGGCCATGATAAGTCATTATAAATGATTAATGAAATGGTTTAACTATACTCTTAAACACGATTTGTTAGGCAAGGCAGCTTGCTGCTACGTTAGCTAGTAATTTAGCCTTGAGCTGTTGGTAGACTTGTTTCACAGCAGACATTTTGGCTCCTCATAGTGGGGAAAGTAAAAGTGTAGTTGATAATAAATGAGTGCATTCCATCTAGGCCAGTTAGCTCCAGGGTGCTGGTATAGTGCATGCTGACTTACTGAAATTCTTGACAAAACTTAGCTATAGTTGGCAAATTTGGTTTATCTATGCTCTTTCTGCTACGACAAGTCAAAATGTCCGCTGTAAAATGATCTGTTGCAAAGGTAGGCAAAGGAATTTCACTCTGCTACTTCCTTGTTCAATCTCTAATTGGGAAACAACCATAGCATTAATATCATAATAGGGCAACTTGATGCACCGTTAAGAAAGTGAAAAAAAAAAGTGTTTAATATCCCTTGCTGCTGTCGCTGTCCTTCTCCATTGAAAAAGCAGCAGGGATTAATTACTCTTAATAAAAATCACCAGTTAAATCCAATAATCAATAGAAAATCTCTGGCATGCTGAGAGCCACTGCCAATGCCTGCTGGGCAGAGGAGGTGACTGTGAGTGGGGTTCGGTGGGGGTGGAGTGATTGGTTGGGTTTGTGTGTGTGTGTGTGTGTGTGTGTGTTTGTGTGTGTGTGTTGGGGGAGACACTTGAAGTTGCCCATCCTGTTGGCTTTGCCCTTGAGCTGACAGTGCTGTTGCCCTTGCGCTTGAAGATGTCAGATCTTTTTGTGTCTTAAGTGAGTGTGTATGTGAGCAGCATTGCTGGGATGGAGACACTTAGATGGCAGTCACCATGACAGGGTCAGCAAGGAAGGAGCACACAGACACTGACATCACTCGACCTCTGAGGACCGCTCTATACACACACACACACACACACACACACCCACACACACACACACACACACACACACACGGACTCCCACGCTCGCCTCTTAGTCAAACACATTTAGACAAAGTTACCCAGGATCACAGTTAGCTGAAAAGAAGAAGCTCATGATCTATACAAAATAATCACAGACATTGAAAACCTTTACAAAGGAAAACATTTAGATATCAAATAGTGAATTAATCTCTTTATTCCTCACCAAGTTAGTTAAACGATGAACTATGAAAATGTCATTTAAAGTTGTCTAGAAACTCATTCGCACCCACAATGATGATATTGCTGTAACTATATAAAGGTTCACAGAATGACTGTTCCCCATGTTCCTACTTTGACAATAATTATAAAATCATCTGAAAAGGCAGTTTGGTCCCAGAGCAATTTTGCTTGATGCAGTTTTAATAAAACATTCAAAGTCAAGCAAATTAAACTTGAAGAAAAAAAAAATTTGTAGGATTTGGAGGCTCAGGGTAAGTCTGTAAGCTTTGTGTGCTAAAGAAATTACACATATTACTGTAGCAGAGTTAATGCTGCAGCCACAGTACATTGTACCATTATTGTCAGGAGCTGATTTACGAGATGGTGGGTTAGGGTTAATGGTCTGACTTACTTTACATAATTTAATTCCTTATATTTAAATTCTATCTAAGGCTATTTGTTTGAGCCTTCTGCTTGGTTGCACTGGAGACTCCTGGAGGCTAAGGAGGCAAAAGGGGGGTGACACGGGTCAGTGGGCTGCACCAAGTCGACATACCTGAAAGGGTGAAGGCATTTAGAGATTTATCTGCTACACTGGACTGCTGTGTCATATTCACACAGCAAGGAAAGCAGCCAAACAAATCATGGATGAAAATAGGAAATAGAGGTAGGATTTTGTAAATTCTTATTGTCAGGTGAAGATTTTTTTTTTTTTATCACTTCACAGGAGTCATTGGGTTTCTCCCGCTGAATCACAACAGGCAGGTAGCTAGCATGGGATCTGTCATAGCCTGAAGTAAAGGAAGAATATTTAGACTGTAAAAATGACTTTTCAGCAAGAGTAAAGGTTTCCTGTTAGTTTTTCAGGGGACATTCTTCGGGTAACACCCAGGACAGCAAATCACACTGGCCTACTTTGATTAGCAAGAAAAACGTGCATTTACTCATACGTCATCATCAGTGACATTGGATGCAAAAAAGCAACATTAAATTTTCTTTGATTTAGTGTTGTAACACAATAAGATAAAAATCTATATTGTCTATTAAAAACTGAGGGTTAATGCTGCTTGTCACCTCAAATCAGGGAGTGTTAGAAAAGTGCATTTGTAGGTAATACAGAATAATGTGGAGTAAAAAGTACAATATTTTCCTCTAAAATGTAGAAGAGCAGGAGTATAAAGTAACATTAGCTTTGAAAAAAATAATAAGGAACAAGTACAATACTTAAGTAAAATGAGCATAATCAGTTATTATACCAATAAAACTAGCAAGGCATGTGGGAGGGAGAAGAAATGTTTGAGGTTAAAACTCCAGCAGCACTTTGAGTACAATAATGAATGTAACCTGCACTTGAAAGCAGATAGTCATTCTCACAATATTTTCCCACTGAGTTATTTGGTCAAATACATCATTATATCTGAATTTATCAATATTGCCCAGCCTTAACCCTTCACATGTATATCATTGTGTTTTCTTGCAGCTGCACTCTCAAAGACTGAGCCCATGAAGAGCTTTCGAGGACACTTGGAGTAATATTAAGTTGTGGAATAAGAGTGAGGCAGAATTTATAAGGTGACATATTACACCCAGAAAGAAGTTGCACCCAAAAGCCCTTTCTCTGGAGCAGGGACAGGTAACATTATTGGTTGTATTGTGAACCAATCATAATGGTTGTCATTATAGATGTTAGAGAGAGAAAGGACAGTAATGTCCTCTTCATTTTTTATCCTTGACCTATCTATCGGGCTCCTGAGGTAACCACCGCCACCATAACACACACACACACGCATGCACGCACACACACACACACACAAAAATACACACACACACACACACACACACACACACACACACACACACACACACACACACACACACACACACAGAAAAGATGGATTCTGCAGAGGAGGTCATTTATAATTAGTTACACAGCACGACAGTAGTCCTTGTCTGCCACACACAATCAAAGACAACTCACATCATCCTCTGCATGCACAGTAGCAATTGGTTTTCAAGGTAATCAAGTAATCACATTTTTAATAATGTGTCTCCCACTGGGGGACAGTGTACAACCATGTATGCTGAATGTGAGATAATAAGCTAAAAACGGATAAAAAGCAACCCATTATGCTCATATTTTACTACTGGATTGCACTTTTAACTGGTTTTTCACCCAGCTGAGGCAGTGTGTGTGTGTAGTATTCAGCAGTGTAAGGCTGTCAGAGAGTGTGACAGCTCTATCATGCTGCCAGCAGTGAGACAGGTTGTTGGAGAAAGCCTGGAGAGGCCTGCAGGCTAATGCTGAACAGCAGCAGTCGACAGTGAGTCTATGGACTCTTTGTTCCTCCAACCAAGTCTTGGTTTCCTTGGTTTCTTGATTCTGAGCTCTGACTCTCAGGTATTTCTCATAGAAAGAAAGCTTTCACGTGCCCCACCTCTTCACTACGTGTCCCCTATTTGCTCTCCTGTTGGTCCGTTGAATCACCTCTCTCTCGTCTTTCTTTTCACCCATGCAGTGGACCTTGTTTCTTATATGCGTCCTGTGGCTCCTCGACTGAATAGGGCCTATAATGTAAAACATTTTGCTTCGTCTTTGGAAAAGAAATTGGAGTAAATTGGAACTGGGATTAGTCAGAGTTTGGGCCTAACTCAGTTCAGGTCCTTGAGTTTATTTGGGGGTCTGGTATATAACAAGACCTCTAAAACTGAAAAGCTGACCTTCACAATGTCCAGAACAAGTGTGTCAGACATCCAAGGGACTGAGAACATCCAATAACGGTCTCACAGGTCTCTGGGTAAATTTGAGTCAATAGATTTTGCTAAAATGGAGTCTTCATGTGTAATCTCGGATTCCTCTCAGGGTCCTGTAGGGTTTGTGGAGCGTCACAAACAAATTGAGATCATTCAAGAATGATTAATTTTCTGTAATTATTTAAATCCCTTTACATTCCAACAGCCAGTGGTTGAAAAGGTGTATAGCTGCCTTGTGTAAAACTGGACTGTAGGACTTTTACATATAGATGAATGTCTGTTACATTCAGGCACTTGCAAAACAAGATCACACATTAACATTAGGCCTATCAGCATCGGGTCAATCTCTCTGAATTTCGCATTAAATCTGGTGTCTGTGGCGAAATTCCCATGCTGGGCAGTGGTAGCGATGCATTTTTCATCAACCAGCAATGATTGGTTGGCCAGAGCTGAGGAGGCGACCAACCATAGTAACAGAGACCCCAGAGAAACCTAGGAAGCATCTAAGAATAGTTTCTGATGCTCCAGATTTTTTAAAAATATGTATTTAGAAGAGGGATTACAGTCTAAAAAGAAAGCGATCGACGGCGAGGATAAACAGGGATTAAAACTGGTGTCGTTCTTCAAGGTTGGAGAGCCTGGAAAGAAGAGAAGGGACTAAGGGGAGACATGGTTGTGGCCTGACTGCTCTTGGACAGGTTGGCTATGTAAAATATTTGGAGGCTATGTAGCTATTACATTTGCCTAAATGATGGATTACTGTCTTGGAGCTGTGGGAATTTCTCTCACTTCCAAAAGGGGGAGACAAACGTTCTGCGCTGCAGGTTTAAGTAAAAGTTGTAGATGGTCGAGGTGGAGCTGGTAGTTTAGTAAAGAGTTGTTGTAACACAACTGAAGAAAACCAAAAAAAACAAAGCTATAGTAACTTTCTGTGACTTTTCTCTAACCTCTAAAACATGCTCATTTGTGAATTTTTGAATAGTTGTATCTCAATGGGCTTCAAATTCTTATTTAAATGAAACCACGTGAGATGTTTGGAGGGGAAAGGTTCTCTTTAGTTAAACTGCTGACAGCTCAAACACATCTGAAACATGACATGGGGCATCTACTAGCCGAAAGGTTGGTAATCACAACAATCAGCCTTTAATAGTGGCTTGTATTTTATAGGCCTATAATGTCTTCTGTAAAATCTCAGTAGATAGTAATCAGTAGATAATTGCTTTCATAGGAATGTAGTGTAAAGTATTAGTGCCTAAAAATTTACAGTACTTGTGTAAATGTACTTTATGTATGTTAATTTCCACAATTGATTTACATTTAGGCAAATCATTCTCTAACTGTGCAAACCCCCCAATTTTAGAAACATAGTTCTGTTTAAATTGAGTCCTTATTTTCTTAAACAGGACAAAACCTGCTTTTAATTTAACCTGACTGAACCTGTCTAAAGAATTAAGTGTTGTGGTGCATTTGAATAATGGAAAATGAAACTTGTTTTTCAAATTTATTTAAGCAAACTGATTTAAATTAAAAAGAGGCTGTGAAATTTTTCCTTGTCAGCAAGGAGATCAGGAGCATCATGACATTTCTGGTTGATTCTGTCATCGTGAGTTGATTTCGGGGGCAGGGGACAGCAACAATTTACAAGCATATAAATACAGAGGCAATCTGTTTTGTTTTTTTTTTTCCATAAAAAGGTTTTAATATTAATAGAAAATTGATGGTTTCACAAATCTATCATCGGGGCTGTTTTAACCCTTGGTCTCACTCAGACATTTTTACCAGAGGAGGCTGGCAAAAGACAAACACAATTGCCATTGATACCTACCTACAAGAGTTAGAGCTGCTTCTTTTATGGCGTAGATATAGACTCAAAGCCAGCTGCAGTAGATTCAAAAAATTATTTTCACTAAATACAATGAAACTATTTCATTTGCACTCCAGTAACTAATTTTCACCCTTGAAAAAAACGATCCCTATTATGTCTCCTCGTGTCATAAAATGTTCAACTTGTTCTTTGCTGGTATAAACTGCTTTAATTTGTTTTGGTTTTTTTACTAATTCGTTTTTTTTTTTTAAATCATTTTGTTGTTATTGTCACTCTTTTCTAAATTACATTTCTCATTCTTTGTTATTTCCATATTTAAAAATCCTTTACCTACAGGTAAGTCTCATCATACTTCAAGCCGGTTTTGAATGCAATAAAAATAAGACTGAAATTAACTCAAATATCGCAGAGTAGAAGCGTAAAATAACAAACTAGACGTACTCAACCGAAGTGTACATTAAAAGCACTGTTTGTTTTTTTACATTCTGCAACTGCAACAGAATCTGTTAAAGAAATCATAGGTCTCTTGGTAAGTCTGGAGAAATAAAGCTGAACAAGTCCTCCCACCTAAATCACTGTATAGGTCTCATGTCCCTACCCTCAGACAGGACCCATGAATGTACAGCGGCAGGTGTACCAGACCTCTGTCATCATGGCAACGGCAACAAGCATGCAGTTAAACTTACTGAACGATCAAAGTTTGATCAGGTTTAGGAAAAGTACTTCTTTATGCTCAGAGGACCCCCTCCTCGCCACTGACGCCAGAGGTAGCCATGTTCACAGTTAATGACTTTCAAAGATGTCCGACTGCCGTACTGTTCACACTACACAGCCTGCTATCTTGTTATCGGGAATCGCGAAATTTTTGTGGCTTGCACACTACATGACTGATCAGCAACAGGGTATCACAAATTCAAAGATCCTTCACCGAGAGGAATCACCAACCAGTCTACCTGGTCTCCAAACTAGGTCTTGTCATGAAAATACACCCTAGAAGTGGCTCAGAACATTTCTCACACTACTGGATTTGGATTCCCCAACAGCTCCAGATATTCAGCCAGCTGGATTTCTTTGGGAATCTGCATCTTTGAACAGTCATATATCATGATTGAGCGCTGTTTTGTCGGCGCCGAGCGAATGATGATTTGCCTCTAACATGGGACTTTTCTCAGCAATCTTCAGAACTTGTCGTTGAGTGGAAAATGGAGCTAAAATCATGTAGCGTGAACTTAGTATAAGCTGTTTGCACATATGACCTATGGGGTTGTTTATGATAGGAGGGCAATTTCTAAAGCTTGTTAACGAGACTCCCCAGACTCTCCCTTATGGCAGGGGTTCCTTAGGTGTGGTCTAAAATCCTTCACTGTGGTCCTTTAGGGGTTTCTGGAGGGTCACCAACAAAATATGGAGGAGGATCATTAATTCTAAGAGTAAGAAAATAAAAGTTCATTAGACAGTAAAAGATATAATGCAACAATGTGAAGAGACTCAATCACAAGTAAAAGTTCTCCATTCAAAATTTACTCACATCGCAGTACAGGGTGATCAGCAAAATGTACTTAGAAAATCAAAAGTGCTGTTGACTGGCCTGTTTCATAGTTATAAATTGATTATATTAATGGATTATTGTAAATGAGCAACAAGCATTAATTCAGGTGAGGATAATTTGAGGTACTTTATATAAGGCGAACAATTCAGCCCAACTTTAAAAGCCTATAAAACCCAACTTTATAAAGAAATTTCTGTCCGTACAGTGGCTTGAAAAAGTTTGGGCAACCTGGGTTGAAATTTCTGTTACAATGAATAGTTAATTGAGTGGAAGATGATCTGACCTCCAAGAGGCATAAAGTTAATCATTCTTTTCATCATTTTAACCAAGATTAGTGTATTATTTTGTTTTGAACAATTTTAGATGGAAAAAAGAAAGAGAGCACCGTACATACATTTGGACATCCTAAGAGATTTGAGCTCATAAATTTTACCAAGGTCTCAGATCTTAATTACCTTCTTAGGGCTTTGATTTGTTCCCAATCATCATTATGAAAAGCCAAATGATGCAAATTTACAGGCTGTGTAAATACTCTGACTCCTCAAACCTTGTTCCCAAAATCAGCAGCCATGGGCTCTTCAAAGCAGCTGCCTGGCACTTTGACTGCATCTCCACCACAAAATTCAGTATCAGAAGTTTGCGAAGGAAAATCTAAACAAGCCTGATGCATTTTGGGAACAAGTTCTGTGGACTGATGAAGTGAAAATAGAACTTTTTGGTTGCAATAAGCAATGTAATATTTGGAGAAAAAAGGTACAGAATTTCATGAAAAAAGCAACATATCCAACATTAAAGCAGAGAGACGGATCTATTTTGCTTTGAGGAACATTTCACTGTTAGAGGGATAAATGGATTCAATTAAATACCAACAAATTTGGTATTTCTTGGTATTTCTTTGGTATTTCATAATCCACTATGAACTCCCTCAAGAGGTGCAAGCTGAAGGTTTTGCCATCAAAAATCTGTGGATAGACATCAGAAGAGCAGTGCATTGAAGACGGCCGAGTAATCGCACAGAACTAAAAGACTTTTGCAGGAAGAATGGCTGAAAATTCCCCAAACAGGAATTCGAGGACTCTTTGTTGCTATAAAAAACATTTACAAACTGTGAAGGGGGTGTTAGTAGGCTCTGATCATGCAGGGGGGACAAACCTATATTTTGGGCCCTTTTCCTTTTTTGTTATTTTGATGCTGTAATGGATGGAAATGAAAAAGTAATCTTCTTAAAATATTAACGAATTTTTTTCATTTTTCATTGTTGTTGCTGCTGCCATTGAGACCCTAAAAACCTTATTTCCTGATTAAATCCTGTCCAACAAAAATTGTGTCTTGAAACAAGAAAGAACAAAGTGATTCACTGCACTAGAATTATGAAAAACAATGCTTGAAAAATGATTTGTGTTGGAATTCTTTCCCTGCAGTGGTTTTTGAGAAAATTGTACATTAGGACTCAATTATAGACATAAATGACTTGATAAGAACGTATTGTTTTGCAGTGAACAAATGGATCATATTTTTGTCATCATATGTTTTTTTTATAAAATATTCCTTATTACTAACGTAACAAGTAAACAAAGCTCTTGAATAAATGTAGTGGCGTGAGAAGTACAATATTTCCCTCAGAAATCTAGTGGAGCAAGAATAGGTTAATATGAAATGGAAATACTAAGGCAAAGTACAAGAACCCCATTTCGCGCAGTACTTAAAGTAGCAGTAAATGTTTTAAGTTACTTTCTACCATTGCAAACAGAATGAAAAATCTTTCCTGAGTCTAAATAATATTAACTGGAGATTCATAGCATTAATGTTCATCTGTTTGTGACATTAAAAAACTGTATCTCACTGTAAAGCATTAGAGATTTGGATTTTTTTTTTATTATTGCTTCTGCTGTATCCATTTATACTCAGTTAAGCCACATGGTAATGCTTTAGACTTTTATTATATGTTATAATTGCATATCCCTGCCTAAATTGATATCAACCATATATATGATTAACCATTCAGAGCGGACTATAAGGTAAATGAATGGGTCAAATGACTTAGATCCTGCAATTTAACAGCATGTGGTCAGATCATCCAACACTGACATCTTGTGGTAGAAATAACAATTGCACCAAATATGCATTTTGAATCATTAGAAATTCGTCATTACAATCCTCCTCTGTGCTAGTATGTGTGTGTGTGTGTGTGAATAAGAGAGAGAGAGAGAGAGAGAGATTCTCTGTAATGATAATACCCTTTGGAAGGGTGCCAGCCATGTTGATTTTACCTTTCTTACAAGATCTGTCTAGATTCAATTTTTAAGTCTTTCCTCGTGTGATATTTATATTCTTCTCTGTTAAAATGATCATTGTGAACATGCATCTGCAATGGTTTTGTTTTTCACATCTCTGTATATTCAGCTTGGGTTCCAGCAGCAGCAGCAGCAGCAGCAGCAGCAGCAGCAGCAGCAGCAGCTCAAATCTCACCGCTCTGTATAGCAGCATATTTCGGTGGGGGTTTTTATGTGTGTCACAGAGCCACCCTGTCCTCTCTTTCACCCCGAAAAAACAGAAATACTCCCTCTTCATCCTGCTCTTCCTCTTTCTCTACCCCCCTCTAACTCCCTCCGCCTCCACCCGGCTTTGATCCGCCCCTGCAGCCACGCTGGAAAGATGACAGAGCGAAGAAAGAGCGAGTGGAGAGGGAGGAAAAGAGGGGAGAAAGAGATGACAGCCCCTCAACAAGTGTGGAGCGTCAGGGAGGAGAGAGAGAAGGAGAAATGTGGAGAGTGCTTTTCTGATGATGAGCTTCCCACTATGAGGAAAGGAGGAGACACATGCAGCTTCAAGAGTCATTTGAACTGGGTTAAGCATGTACATGCTTGCTGTGCCCTTTTTACACACACACCCACACACAGAGTTAACCACCTCTCTTTATCCTCAATCTGGATTGCCGCTGGTCTCTAATGCTATCTGCCTTGGTTGACAGAGATGTCCACTTTTACTCCTTCCAGTAATTATCAGTCATAGGAAAGTAGATGCTCAGACATTGGCTGCAACTGTAATCTTATATACACTGATAGACCCCAGATAGACATGCACTCAATAGCTTAAAGGCTGGCAATATCAAGTATTTATTTATATCTACTTATTTACTCAAAACCAACAATGGGGTGTTGCTGCTAACATTTGTGACTGTGATATATCTTCCTCCTTTGTGCCAGAGAGCTCCATTGTTGGCCAAAAATTATTACAAACTCATCAGTGAGCCACAATGTTGCACTGGATGACATATTTCTTCATTACTATGAACACACCCATTGCAGTTTATTTCAACCCAGTCCCATACACACAATCTTGCTCCTGCAATTACCCACTCGAGCAGAGTGTCGATTAATCCCCAACTGAATTTGGTCCCAATTTGTGACCCATTCTGTCATGATCTGCTCTACTTTGTGACTTCCTGTCAGGACTCGGTTATTATTTCCTGTTTTATTTTAAAATTACTTACCTGTGTGAGTGCGAGTTGTGTTATTATCTGCCATAGTTAGTTTCACCTGTTACCAGTTGCCCTTGCCTCGTATTTCCCCTCACTCTTTGTCAGTTTTTCTGCCTTACTCCTGATTGTGTTCCCCTGTGTTCCTCATGTGTACATTTCCTGTTGCCTTCTTTTGTTTCCAACGATGTTTCAGAGTTTTTCCCTGAGTACCTGCTTCTAGCATTCTTTTTCCAGTCCCTGTGTTCCTAAACTCTGACTTGTTCGCCTCGTCCACCTGTAAGCATTTTTATTCTTGTAAAAAGCATCAACTGTCTAATGTGTCTGCTTTTGGGTTCACAACAAACTGAGCACTGTGGATTCAGAAGACACCTCTTCTTCTTCCTTGTGAGCCTGTATGCTGTATGGAAAATTTAAAAAAATGCTAGTAGAGCACAAAGAGGCTGCTCTGAGAGTGGCACTTAGAGTGGCATCCTCTAAGCTTTAGCTTACCTGAATGGCTTAAGGTTTGCTAGCCCCCAGCATGCTAGATTCCAGTCTGCAAAACAGCTGCAGCTCAGGTTTATGTGCCTGCAGCCTTCTTGTCCCAAGCCGAATAGCTTCATGCCTTTTCCTGAACCTGAAGACTTTGAGCAGAACCCTTTCTTGGGAATTCATCTGGCTATTTCAACACAGTTATGTGGAGGTCACGGGAGAAGATGTGGCTCCATACGACATTGGGAGACTCAGCTGCCCTGTGAACCAGAGCCACTTCTCATCATCCGGCCAACCTCTCATCTCCTTCTGAGTCTGTTCCTGCAGCAAATGTCTGATCAATTCCCAAACCCTCTGGAGCTAGCTGACATCATCCCCTAATCCTGGTCGCCAGTCAACGATCCCTGCTGACACACTGCCAGACTTCCCATATCTCCAGCTGACCACGTCTGCACTCAAGCGATCTGCCTGACCTGTGGCTTGCACTGACCTGCAGCTTAATCTTATGGTGCCAGTTACTTATCTAGGATCGCCACCACTCTCCAGGTCATCCAAGTTGTGCCGCCAGGCTGGTCATCCTCCTCCTGCCTGCCCACCAGAGCGGCCATGTCTTCATCCCTGCCCCTATCTGTCTTCTTGGCCTCTATGTCACTGTCCCGAGCGCCTTCACCTGTCTGTCAAGCCTCCAGGCCAACCG
This sequence comes from Istiophorus platypterus, assembly GCA_016859345.1. NCBI lineage: Eukaryota > Metazoa > Chordata > Actinopteri > Istiophoriformes > Istiophoridae > Istiophorus > Istiophorus platypterus. Next base: position 3,729,074 of record CM029117.1, read on the forward strand.
TTCAGTTTTCTTAGCGCTCCTGCTCTCCAGCCACCGGGCCATCCGCCCGAGGTCTCCTGCTCCGCCACTGCCGAGCCCTCATGATGTTACCCTGAGATCAACCATGGCCCCTGTGGAAAGGGAGCTATCATAAGTTAGACTTCATGACAGCTTCTATAATATAAGGGGAAATGTATTATCTATTATACTGTATCTTGAAATTTGTGGCCTTGACTGTACAACCCTTCATTTAATAGGTAATTTTGCATATTAACAAATATATTACCTTTAACCACAAACCACACAACATTTTCCCAGAAGGACCTCTTGTTTTTTTGCCCACCCCCATTCATTTTCCAAAGTGGCTATGATTTTTCTGGAGAAAGTCTCTAAATTAAATGAAATAATAAAATATCGGGTCATTTAGGCACTTCAGTAATGATAACCAGTTTAGAATTGTTCCATACAGCTTAAAGTAAAAAGTAATTAATCGCCTTTTTAAGTTTCCATTTACCATTGACACTGTCTTTTCAGCTTTCTTCAGACTGGCCTCCAGCTCCTCGAGGGTGTTTACTTTTCTGCCTTTCTCTGAAGGATCTCTAGCTCCACCCCTCTGATTCTTTTGACCTCCTTGATGAAGTCACCGACTTCATCCAACACCCAACAAACACACCCAAACACTCAGCACCTTTTGGCATGTGCATTATACCACACATAGTGTACACATTAGACAAATCACTCAGTCTAAAGGCTATCAATTGCTGTAGACATCAGCCTGCGTTACCTGGAAAAACTGGGAGACAAATGGAAATATAATGTATTAATCTGTGTGCAACCTGTCAGTCAAGCAGCTGGTTGGGGTCTATATCAAGTTGAACAACAGCATGTAAGCATTTCAAAATAATAATTGTGAAAACTGTAGAAAATTGATGTTTTTCAGTCATACTTTAAGGATCAAAATACAGGGCTGGCCCTGGGACTCTGTTGGTTGTAAAAGGCTCACCTCTTGGATTCTGTGTTCGTGTACTCATGTTTCTGGTTTGTAGGATGTTGGTCAGTGGTCAGGCAGGTCTCTCGTGAGTTGTTTTGGTGGCATGTATGGAAAGTAACAAAATTAGAGTTATGATAAATTAGCATGAATGGTGTGGAATGTGAACAACAAAATTCATCCACTTCAGTGCTACATTACTGTCTGAGTGGGCAAATTGTGGCATGAGACAAGAGACTACTGATGAAAAAGGATAACTGGGTGTCTTCTCACACTATCAATAGAGTAGTAACTACAGCACAAGGCCTCTCTGTAGATCTCTCTGTATGAGATGCCCTGGCAGCTTCATTTAAGATAATGTACAAAATTAGCATGGCATCAAGAAAACTTGCAACATGTGCTTATTTTTTGATCGTTTGAGGCACATTGTTACATTGGTAGGATTAAAAGACTAGTATTGTCCTGTTGTTGGTGCAACTGTGTAGACATACCTTTCCCATCTGACAGGGGGATTGTCTGCCAGCTTTATCAAAGAGCAAATCATAATTGAACCGATATGAGGAAGAAAAAAGGCACCAAATTATTTTTTTATTGGTGGCAACTCAAAAGAATAGAATGTACCAGTACTTGAACATGACTTAGATTACATTTCTGCCTGTTTTATTCCATAAGTGGTTGGAGCTCATCTCTGTGGCTCCGTGTAGTTTTTTATTTTTTGGTGGTCTGGAGAAGGTTATCATTTTATGGCTAGGCTGTGCATCTCCCTCTTCCCCTTGTTTTCTGCTGTTCCCTTCCCTTTTGTTTGTTGCTTGTCCCCAGTTTGTCTCTGTCCGCATGTGTGCATGCGTGCGTGTGTGTGTGTGTGTGTGTGTGTGTGTTCATATTCGATGAGAGAAGTCTAAGACATCAGTCTTCTGGCCTCTACACAGCATTTCACATATGAAGTCACCAGGTCAGGAATGGCAGAAAAGCTGATGCTGATGCAATAGAAAAACTGGGTTGTTAAATGCCTAAAATGATCTGTTTTTATGTTTGCCTGACAAGGATCTCTTGTATTGGTGAGTGTCTCTCAGGAGCAAAGGCAGAAGCAGTGACATATTGTTATAGGGCTTGAAAAGTTGTTGGAGAGGATGTGAGGTGGATGGTCGGACATACAAAGTGTTTGACTTTGACATCGGAGGCTTCACTTTGCATCCTGTTTCCCATAGTTCTCCTCACTTATGTTTTTTTCTCCTTTCCCATCATTGTTCTCTAATCTTTATTATTTTTTATTTGAGCATTACCAACCCTCAACCAACTGTGAAGTTAATAGTTTCTGTAACAGTCACTTATAACCATTTCCAATGACCGATAGAAGCTCAGATCAGAAACCAACGTCTTTTGATGTTTAGTTTGAAAGAGTTCTTGGCTCTATGACATCAAACAGGGAGAAGCTGCTCTTTTCCACCTGCACCCTAAATCTTAAAGAGTTAATCAAACTATCAGATAATGGAGGCAGAGAAAAATTGAGTGAAGTAATAACTTTGTACCAGAGATCCTCCTGGGTTCATTTGGTTCTGGGCAAATAAGACCCAACCTGGTCAGGTGTTGTTTTGTGGTCGCAGGTTTTTGGACTGTGTGTCAGTATATTCAATACCCGTATGGATCTGAGTGGAGCCAAGCATCCTCGGTAGAGGAGGGTTTTGAGAGGAGAGGAAAATGAAACTTGTAAGCTTCACAGCTAAACATTTGCTCCAACAAGGGAACTGAAGCAGAATATAATTAAATAAAATCAGTATCAGAAAATCAGGAGCCAGAGTAAGATGACTTCCCACCTTCATCTCATGCCCCAGATATAACAAAGACCTAAAAACTGTGACGTTCACAAATCACAAATCATTCAGGCTTTAGAGAGAAGAAGGACAAAGCTCATTTCAGCAATGTCAGGCCACCTGAGAATCATAGTCACTTACCTGCAGATGCTGACCACCATGGTTGGGCACAGTGTCCAACAGCTGGAAGGTTGGCGGTTGTGTGTATGTGTCTGTGTCTGTGCACATGGAATGCGCTAAATGTGTAGATAAGCACTGTATGAATCTATGTGTGACTTGGTGAATGTCGCATGTGATGTAAAGAGCTTCTAGTGGTCAGTGAGACTAGAAAATTGCTATATTAGTGAAGACCATTTGGCACAATAAAGCTCTTGCAGAATCTTTGCAGACAAGGCACAGTGAACAAGGAACAAGGTATACAAATTTTATACTTAAGTACACAGTTTTGCTTTTTGGATAGCCTCGATTTCCTTGGCCAACTTCTGCACATAGTCCTTGACTGGCTTGGGCTTACTCTGAGACAGAACACAGTGCAAGCAAGAATGGGCCAGAATTTTGGGATGCTGCCAATTAGGCCAAACTCAGAATTTCTTTTTTTTTTAAAGAGTAACACCATCTACTTTTAAAATGAATTCAGTGTTTCCTGTGAAATCTGGGCACTGTGTAATGTGTTGCAAGCTGCCTTTCTCTGTTCCATAAAATAAACTCTGTCCATTGCACTTCTCTACACAAGTCACTGCACAAGTAGCGTCTGGGCATCTTTGGTGAGGTGCTGAGACCCATGCTTGCTGAGAACACCGAGGCCCCGTTCAGACCTGGCATTAACATGCGTCCTTGGTGATCCGATCACAAGTGGAAAGCTCTAATTACACGTGTATTCTAATGCCAGGTGTGAACTGACGTTGTCTACTTTTGATCTCAACACCCTTGATGCATGTTAATGCCAGATGAGGAGGGACTGAAGTTTGAATATCTGTGTGTTTGTTTTGTGTCAGCTAAGTCTTTGGCTAAATTTGGAACTTCGCCTCAGATTATGCAGCAACGCGCTCTGGTTCAGAGTCACTGGAATCAGGATACACAGTAGATCCAAAATCAGCCATATCATCTTTATAGTTAGTTGACATTTTTCTTCTGCAGAAGCAGGGGAATCCTTGACTTTAGGAAAGATACTGTTTGTAGGACACTCTTCGAAAGCAGATATGTTGAATCCCTCATGTACCAAGGGGTCAGAACCCTAATTTACAGACATGTCAGAACCCACTGTGCAAATCCACATTTTGCTTGCCAATGCAATGTGACTTTGGAGAAATACCTTCACACTAGTCAATATCATCTCTCTGTCAGCCTGCAACTGAACAAGTGATCAAAATGAGTAAGCAAACTTGTGTTTTGTAACAAGATGATGTTGTTACTGCATTTAGCAGTAACAACATCATTGAAATCAATGTTGAATTAGAGGTTGGTGCTCACTGGCTAGGGGAGAAACCTTTATTTTTAGCTTAGGCCAGCCACAGCTTTTTCACAAGCTAGCCCTCTCTTGACATAGTTATCTGACATCTGACTTTAGCTGTTTGATTTGTTTTCTTTCTATATAGAGAGTGCGGTAAGTGCAGTTACGAGTCAACAGCCCACAGATTACTTAGCAGCAACCCAAAGCTAGAATGCAGCAATTACACAGTGAGCTCATGATGCCTTTTGCATTTTAGGTTTTTTTTGTATTGTTTTCACATAAATTATAAATTTTTATGGCATAGAATGTTTTTGCATTATAAGACAAGGGTCATAGAGTGAAATATGTTATAATTTATTTTTGACCAAACGTTTTTTTCCTTTGTAGGGCAGCATTGACCCTACCTTACAATTTTCTGCAAACAATTGCTCCTTTGTGGAGTAGTTTAAACTAATATGTGGAGGAGGTCAAATAAAACTGGTCGGTGAAACATAGCTAATGAGCTACAATTGCTTCATTCATTTTGGACTTTCCATTCCCTCAAAGGTCAGCACTGTCAAAATGGTTTTCTATCGGTCAACAGTGCATGTCAGTGTTCATCAGAGTCAAACTCAACACAAAAGCTTTACTTTGCCGGCACAAAAAAATCCACTTAATGCCACCGTTTCCCCGAAATTACTTCTTTACTTTTTTAAAGTTTTGTTCTTTTATTCGGATTTCCTAACTTTAAGAAAAATATAGAATAACACCAGTTTAATCCTCTAACTGCCAGGTTATGTGTGCTATACCTTAACTTCCAGTGTTCCCTATCCTCAGCCTGAAGTCCTCCACAGCCCCATTGCAAATAATTAATTGTAAATACACTTACAATTGTTCCAAATTCAAATGCTGCTGCACTAGACTGCATATTGGTTCTGATAGAGCAATATGGACACGTGTACTCTATACTCTCAATAAGATATATGGGTCCTGACTTAAGGAGCCCCCCTTATCATTTGGTTAGAAAAAAATCCCTCTTAAAGTCCTTCAGAACATGTTTTGAAAAGGATTTTGTTCTGTATTATATTTTTTAATGTCATGACCTAATTTGGGAAGAGATGATATATAAGCCCGTTTGGGGGCATTTTCCTCCCTGTGCACAATATTTTGATTATTTTTGTTTGTTTGATTTTAAACTTAGATAAATAACTTACATTAAACTCATACATGAGGACATATTCTGAAATATGAAATAAGATATCTACCCTGTTATTGCACATTCACAAATTCTAACAATAAAAAAAAACAAAAAAACAAAACTCATTATTCAGAGTGGTGCCCACAGGGAATCCTAATGCATTTAAACTCATTACTATGAATCATAGACAGAGGAAGTAAACACAAATTTTTTATGGGGTAACTATTTTGACGGGCATATGCATAGTTATACCTGTAGTGACTTAACAAAGAACAGAGCTTGTAGCTCATGGTTTGTGGTTGATGGATTATCATATTATTAACTTCATAAAACAGATACATTTTTAGGATTGTCGATACAGGCTTGTGTGCTTGGAATGTTTTTATAGTCTGGCTGAATTGATAATTCACTTTGTACTTACACCTCTGAGACAAGGAGCATACAATACATTTTTAAATGATTTATGCATTTAATTTGTCCCCCTGAAAAACATATGTAACTTTCATATATTGAGATGCCTATACAGACTAAGCCAGTAGAGAATGCGGATTAAAGACCCTGATAAAGGACAACAACAGTTGGAAACAAAACAAATAAGTTTCTGGTGGATCTGTGCTGGTGTGGGAACCATTCTCTAACACAAAGACAACATGAGGAAAGGCTATTGAAATTCAGAATCATCAATATTCAGATAGGCCTATGGATTGGAAATCTGGTAACAAGCCCCAGCAATTCCCAAATCCAATAAGCTGTCAATGTGACTTGAATACGGCTTTTACTGCATAATTACACATTACATGTTTCTTCAATAATAACCAGACATACAGATAATGTTCATACGAAATAATTCATATGCATGGAGGTTCCCATAAGAGAATGCAAATTATCTTGCTTTCCTTTACATCTTATTAACTCACATCTCATACTGTCTCCACATAATTTACATTTAGCTAATTAAAATCATCCCAGCTACACACATTTAAATTAGATTTTTTTCTTTACTAAATGCTACATGCAACTTCTTGTCGTAATATTTACATCTTCCAAAAACTGACAATCACCAGCTTGCCTTCTTTGTTCCTCACTGACCGATGTTCTGACACACTACTTGCTGATATTCTTTTTTGCTCTATTTGGTAAAACTTTCTAAAGGAGGCTTGCAGTGATTTAGTAATGCGCATCCACACAGTTGGGGGACATGTGAGAAATAAATTCTAAAAAAGGTAGATCAAAGTTGAAAGCCCCTAAAATATAGGATAATACACCTCCCATAATCCACTTTCTTAGTGCTTACATTGCAAACCATAAAGTTCCGGGTTTGATTTAGCTATGGACCTTTGCTGCATCTAATACTAATGTCACTCTCCAGATATCCTTTCTTCACCACCAATGTCAATGAATATGTCAAAACAATAATGTAAAAACAAGCCAATAAGACATTATGCAACAGTTTTCACAGATAGTAAAATTATTCTTGCGAATACTGGGGCCACATTTATTTCTTTATTTCTTCTGGCTCAATATATATATAAGTTCCACAGCCCCAGTCCGGCTCATTTACAGCATGACTGTCAGATGCCACTTCCACGTATGGACAAATTCTGGCACACATACAGAACATTACACTGAAGAATAACATCCAGAATATGCCCAAATGTGGAAATATATGAGCCCGACTTGGGCAGGGGACCCAAGTGTATATTGGGCCAAGAGCTTTCACCAGAAAAAATTTGCTATCTGGTATGTAGCACTGACCATGACATACTAAATTAATGACTTATCTATCTATTTCTATGGATAGCTAAGACCTTATTTATATTTATATTGGTACATTTTCCCTTACAGTCAAAGCACAAAGGACAAATTCATGCAAATGGAAGGAGAATCTGTGTTAGCAATTAGCACTGACTTTTACCGGACCAACCTTTCACAAATATAGGAAACATTTTAATTTGGTGTCCTTTATTTCCCAGCAGTGCAAATGAAGTTGATATCACATCACATTCACAATAGCAAGTATATCCAAGAAGTGTTTTGTAAAATATATATTTTATAACTCTATCATATGAAGGCCTAAGGAAGCATTATTCCATTTTTTATCAGCATTCTTGTTCTTGTTATACAGTGGGTTTATCAGAGCCTTTTGACTGAAAACAGGTATCTGCTGCCAGGCAGTGAGATGGAACCAAAGGTTGAGGCTGTAAAACCAGCTAAAAGTGTCTAAAATGCTCTGTAGTGCTACCACTTTCACATTACACATGGTCATTTGCCCCATTGTTGATATAAAAATGAACCCAAAAGCAGATGAGTACACACAGTGGGAAGCTGGCTTTACTAAATGTATACATCTCCCACATTTATCACCTCCATCCTTTTAGATCCTGACTGATCCAGCTCATAAAGAATCCCATACTTCCAGCCATGCTAACTAACCTGAGGCAGTGGCATTAACCCAGAAGTGTGCATCTCTTCATATTATGTAGAGCATATGTGTGTGTATGTTTCTGCACCCTGATAAAATCCTTGTGTGGTATTGTAAAAAGTGGTTGAGTCTTTTAACACATCAGCAACTTGAACTTCAATACACTTTCAATCTGGTTTTTAAAGATTGTGATTAATTCTTCTGTTAGTGTGATTTAAGTTCACCTGAAGAGTTTTAAAGGAGTTTTAGAGCTTCTACAGATCACGCCTGGCCTAGAGTTTCAAAAATCTCTCGTGCCCCTCCTCTTTCTCTTTCTTCTTCACTCCCTGCCAACTGGCATAAAAGATGCCAGATTAACACACTGGCACCTATACATTGAAAATGTTGGTGTAAACAAATTATGTGTGTGTGTGTGTGTGTGTGTGTGTGTGTGTGTGTGTGTGACCAGATAATTGCTTGGATTGGATTTATGGATGACAGGAACGGTTTACTGTGTCATTTGGATTTTCAGGGACAAAGGTTCACTTACCGGTGAATGTGGAAGACAAAGAGTCCCAGAAAGACACACACACACACACACACACACACACACACGCACACACACACACACACACACACACACACACACACACACACACACACACACACAAGATGACTTGGATACTTAGGAGTTTCAGGGCTTACTGTTTCCAATGTCGTACGGATACCTTGTGAATTGGATGTGTGGGATGGAGGAGACAGATGCTGGGGCTCACAGTGATGCAAAAACACACACACAGTCACACACACGTATGCATGATTCCAAAAATCTGACAAACGCTGCAATGAAGCTGATGCGCTCAGCGTTACTGACTGTCCCACAGATGAACTCCTGCTACTGAGATTCACACGAAACCTAGGGGAGTCTGATCAAATACTCCAATTCCCTACTGTTACCCCCTGGCCTAGACACACACACACACACACACACACACTCACAGACATACACACAGACACACACATGCACAGACACTGAAACAGAGTATGGGATGATGGGTGAATACTAATGTCGGACCTATTTACATTTCAAGCCGTAAGACTGTCAGCACATCTCTGTTCGGGGAGAGTGTAGGGAATTGTCAAGAACACACAGTTCTCGCTTCGCTCTTAGTTTTATTTCAACCTTTAAACCCAAACATAATGTTAGGATACCCTTGAATAAAGAGCTGATAATGAAACTTCAGTCAAACCAGGGGGTTACTCTTTCATCTTTTATTTTGTTTACAAATCCCATATTTACACCGATTTCTGTCCTCACCATCCATCAAAAGTTTAGATGTGATATGCTTCTCCTTTTTTTTCATTCTTATTGGTTTTGCCTCTGTGTAACTTCAGGCTAACCAGCTAAAAAAAGTCAGCTTCTGTGTGAATGGTACAGCTTTTCAAAGTCTATATATCTGAATAGGTCACTATTCAGATATTCACGTTGTAAGAAAAGCTTAACTCTGCTGTCCCGAGAAGCTTTACTGAAGACAGTACCAGTGAAATCATATCAGGAAGCAAATGTTGGAGAACCGATGGGTTACTCGACAGCGATCAATCAAATCTCACATGTGAACAAGATGACAGTAGCATCATGACCAGCATTTGTCGATCAGGTATCATAAGCATAGATATATCTAATATTATTGGTCAGTATAAGCCTTGTTTCTCAAGAGCTCTACTCCTAAATGATGACACTTTGCTTAATTTGTCATGATCACAATGACTGGTTGAATATTATTAATTCAGAACAAAGAGCAGCCAGAAAACACTGGCATTGTACAGACAGACGGTTTGCAAGTGATCAAAAAAAGTCGGTACCTGTAGGAAAGGTGCAGGGAAGCTGTAAATTAACCAATCTTAATATCTGAGAAGCCTTTTTGTATAAAATTTAGAGGATTTTCCTGTTCTTGGTGACCTGAAATGTGCTATATGTCAGTTTTTGCTGTCACTACACAGCCAGTGTTAGCCATAACAGCTCTTTATTTATGTAGGGCTTCAGTCTTCCCTGTGTTTACAAGCAGTTACAATTTACCCTCTGCACAGTGCTACTGCTTCATCCTCTCATGCTGAACTGAGGGCAGACTGGACGCTACAGTAACTCAGTATCACAAAGTGGAATTAGAAAACAGGACAAGCCGGGGCTAGATGGTTAGCATGCTAACCTCAGCAGAAGATAAGAAGTGATAGAAATAGAAGCAAAACAAGGGTCAACTTTGGCGTTACTTTCCATCAATGGAGACATCAATGATAAATAAAGTCTGAACCTAAAACCTGACACCTTAAAGCTGAACTTTCCTCTACACCACTAAGTAAACAGTTGTTAATACTAATGTTCGGTATGTAGCGATGGCAAAAACTTACATATAGCACCTTTAACTTTTTTCCATTTTACCAAGTTTACCGCTGACCTTTGTACCTTTTAGGGATATTTACTCAACTGAACTGCTCAAATTTCAATATAAACTGGAAAAATGGTAGTGAAACTTTTGACCAGTAGTGTATGTTTACAGGTATGTATTTGAATATGAATATGGTCTACTGTAAGCACCATAATGCAGCCCTTATTTTGTTGTAGGGAGTTGTCTTCTGTCTATGTGTATTTATTCCCTTTATTCATGTCTTGTGTTTTATCTTAATAAATTAAGAAATATGGGATGAAAGCCATTTCACAAATGTATACATAATAATTTATAAATAGATTAATACAATACTAGTATACTATTAGTTCAACTATAGTGCTTTAGAGCTATTTACCTTCTCCCTGTTATAATGGAGGTGATGGATTTTTGGCTGTGGTGCTCAAGAATTGAAAAATTCCATTTAAATAAATTTTAACAATTAAGTGTTTTTCCATGGTCTCCAGACATAGTGGTACAAAAAATATACAGTATCATAGTTCCCATGTGACAAACGCGGGTGTAACGAATAACAATAGGGCTGAAACTAACAATAACATTCATTATCACTTAATCTAGACCTATGGATTAATTGATCATTTGTTTACTCTATGAAATGTCAGAAATAGGGAAAAATGCTATCTTTGTCCGATCAACAGCCTAAAACATAAAGACATTAAATTTAATGACATGTCAAAAAAACAACAAATCTTCACAGCTGAAAAGGTGGAAGCCAACCATTTTTCTTGAACTTTTTCTTAAAATATTACTGAAATAATTCATTATATAATTATTAAATTAAGTCAATTGATTTTTTTAGTTCTAAATTACATTATTAAGTGTTCAGGCTCATATTTGTTTTGAAAAAAAACAAATAAGGCCATTAATAAACAACCACAGACTCATTGGGTCATTTTCTGTGAAGAACATATAAAAGTACATAATTTCCACGATTTCACACTGTACACCCACTACAAAAAGTGTGGAAATTGTAGGTGCTGTGTACCTTCACTCAGTCTTCCTCCTACCTGGGCATGCCGTTAGTGTGTGTGTGTGTGTTTGTGTGTGTGTGTTTCTTTGTATATGTTTGAGTGCATGTGTGAATTTTGTCTTTCTTCTCCCACATTCCCACATATTTTACCCTCTGTCTTGCAGGAACCATTTTATATTTTCTAGTGCTCTATCCCGGCTCCAAATTGTGGACAGAATACAACAAATAAATATCTTTGCATGTCACAATACATTACATTTACATTATCACAATAGATCAAGGACAGGACCTCCTATAGAGGAAGCTGATGATGGTAGGAAGGGTACGGAAAAACAGGCTAGAGCTCCCACCTCAACTGTTGACTACAAAGAACAGGCCCATCAACTCTTCCTCAACTTTTTGTCTTCACGGTTGACAAGTCCCTGGTGTCCTACGTGCCTAAGAAAGGCAAAAATGTGGAATTCATGAGTACGCAGCATAGTGATGGGAGAATCTGTGGTCAGGAGCATCAAAAACCAGAAATCATCATGGATTATAATACCACAAAAGGAGAGGGGGCCAACATGGATGAGCTGGAGACTGGCTAAAGGTTTTTCATCAATAGTGATCAAGAACCTTGTTTCATTTATATTTGGATTTCCACCCATTTCTTGATTATTATTGATTTTTTTCTTTTTAATTAGATTTTATCACAAAAAACGAATAGCACTTTTAGTCATAAATGTGATCAAATATTAAACAAATATTAACCATATATGCTGACTATATTGCTTGTAACTGGGATAAGATAGGAGCTGTTAAGTATTTTTTGATGAATTGTTATGGTTGTATTGATTTAATAACCCAATAATGCAGTGGGTCCACCAGACCAGTGAACATTCGCAAAAAAACATGAACACCACAAGAGAGATATTGTTTTTAGTTCCACCTACATTTTTCCTTATATGTCAACATTTCTGCTGCAAAAAGATTTTGTGAATTTGCTTAATTTTGGAACAATAAAGAAAGAAGAGGGCTCTGATTCCTGCAGGGCTATTTAGATTCAGGACAGCAAGATTTATTCAGACAGCAAAAAGACAAGCAAAGTTCGAGATGGACAAACCTCGGACAGGAAAGAAAACAAAATCAGGTGAAGCTTATCAAGCCAACACATCAATCAGCTCCTTGTCAGTGTAGCTGGAGAGTGTTTTTGTTTTTTAAAAACTCTGACACTTAGGGAAAACATGACAAGATCATTTCAGTTTTGCTGTATTACTGCCAGGAGCTAAAAATACAATATGTGTATGCTTCAAGGGACTTTCAAGAGGGGTTATGAAAAACCATTGCTGCAGATTAACTGCAAACCTCACTCTGAACATGTATCACTGGAGCCTCTTTCCACCAAAAAAATGGCCCCTATGAAATTGATTATATGTTCTGTGGATAATCCAGTTAATGTTTATTTGGTTATTTGGGCAAACTGATCATTTAAATCCTAATGGTCAAGGACAGACCCAAACTTATGTGTAGTTTACAGGCTGTCTCACCTAACATTTAAAACCGTTGCAAGGCTGTCAACTTGTTTGTGTGTTTGTATGTCTAGCACTGTTTTCTACACATGCTCGTGCTTTACATAAATCACAGATTTAAGAATTAAGTTAAGCAGCACAGCCTCCTCCCCATCTATCTCTCCCACACTCCTTGTATTTCTTGCTCCAGTTATCTACAGCATTGCCTGCAGCTACTCATCTGAGAACAGAGCGGAGAAAATGGGGGAATCAACTCTAAAGTGGAGGCGGATGATGTGTAAGAACAATCACTTTGCCAGGAGGCACCATAAGCCTTTGAATAGGAGGTTCATTTATGGAGGTTCTTAACCCTGTTGCTTTTTCTGTTTCTCTCTCAGAGCATCAGCAGGTTGTTTGCAGATTGTCAAACAATGAGTTCACCAACTGAGGGTGTCACAGCCAGGTCAAGAGACATTTTAATCAGGCGTTCACACACACAGAGACAGAGGTAGTGAGTCAAACATTTGGCCAGCAGGCATCCACCACTAGTGGCTGACTAGAATTAGCAATGTGCTCTGCACTCTGGCAAGCTGTAATACAGTTACACTTTGGGCCAAATGCAGTCCTGCATTGCCCTCTTTAGGAGGAACAGTGAATGGAGGAGGACATATTAGCGGAAATGTCTGGGTCCTATAGGACCAAATCTCATCAGTATTCTTTACCTCTGACATAATAGTTCATAACTACCAACAATATTCAGCCAAACCATGAACTTATATGTGAGCAGCAGAATTTCACATTAATTTAAAATACATTTACCCTATTCAGCGCCAGATGCAGAACCAGGGCAGGGCCAGATACTAGTTGGCCCCAAGCAAAACTGCTTACCTTTTAGGCACAGAGCAGCAGTACCGGAAGGTAACTAAGGTCATTTACTCAAGTAGTGTATACTTACAATTTCGATGTACTTGTACTGGACATCGGCAGTTCCAATTTATGCTACTTTTGTCTAATTTCTACTCCAGTACATTTATCTGACAGACATAATTACTTTATTACACAGACACATACATATATACACACACAGCATTCACCAGTAGCCTTGTGTGTTGTGGCGCAGAAATAAACACAAAAAAATCACATCGCAGGGTTCATATAAGGTAAACACTACTTTAAATTCACTTCTTCTCTACCACTCAGATTTTAAGTTACAAGTTGTCCAATGCCTGGGATTTAATGAGAGTACAATTGCACTGTCAAAAGTAATTTAGCCAACGTAACGCCATACAAGGCAGACTTCAAATCATTGAGAGATGTAAAGGTGTTGACAAATTATTGTTACGCCATAACATTAGCAGGAATAAAAACAAATCAACATATAACTGGCTGTGTTAACCATGTGGGTTTGTCCACCTAACCAGTACTTAAGATAATGTTCAAGATAGTGATCCAAACATAGATAACATTAGGATTTTGAGCTTGAGGACTAACATTAGTTTTATAAATTAACTGAAATGCCATTAAATTCTTGTTCCACCTCTTCTGAATGGCTAAAATGTGGGATTTGATAGCGAGGTCTTGAACTAGGCTTGTAAGACTTAACATCCCTACACACGTGGTACGCACAAAAATGAATAAATACATAAACGGCAGCAACAGTGACAATGGTGATTCAATCTGAGGTAATATTATATAATGTGGCCACACCCCTCTTAAAGTTAACTAGGTACGTTAACACAAGCAACAGCCAAGCTAAACTTGCTAGGGAAGAGACGGCTTAAATAATGTTACCATTAACGTAGAAAAAAAGGCTAAGTTAGTTAGCTAGTTCATTACAAAGCTTGAGGAAGCAAGTAACAACATTTGACTCCAATGTTATTAATAAGCCCAGTACCTTAGCTGGCAACCCCGCTACATTCTTACTATACATTTTACAGTTTTTCTTCTCACAGTGCAAAACTCTTTTCCTCAACCTCTAAAAATTAATCATGTCAGGACTCCCGTGTAATAGAGTAGTTTTACATTATTTTCCTTTTCCCTGGTCACTTTAAGGAGAATTCATCAATGTTGGATTGAAAGTTGAAATCCAAAGTTCATCGTTGACTTTTGAAACAGATGTTTCCAATACTATTTCACCATTAAATCTGAAACTCACTATCAACTCATAAATATTATGCTATCAATTAACTAATACTTATTAACTTTTAACAAACTAATTCATTTACATTGAAACAGCCCACCTTGATAAGGCAGAGTCTTAACATCAGATAAAACATCAGGTCCTGTTACCAAACTGGGAACTGGAGATGAGGACTGAGCTGGACATGGCAGGTAAACTGCAGCAACAGAAGAAATGAACCTGAGGCAGAGGCAAACACAGGATCAGAAAAGTTAAGGCAAGGAAAGCAGGAAACTGACAAAAACTAGGAACTTGGCTGTAGCATTTGTACCATGTACCATGACTGAACAATCTGACAGAGACTGGAGGGATGAGCCAGGGTTTACATAATGCTGTAGCTTGTAGAGTTGATGAGATGATAGGTCGCAGCTGCTAAAGTGGATTGGCAGGAGAAGGAACTTGATCGCCACATCCAGCCAGTCAAACACACATATACATACAGACACAGGGAGAAAGACAAACTGGACAAAAACAACCGAAGAAGTAGGGCGAACGGAGGAAAACACAGGGATTGAGGGAGCTACAGAGTCTAACAACAGTCTGGCCATCTTATTAGTTTTGTTGCACCAGCAGTGGTGAGACAGGTTATGCCTATATCATTGTTATTTGTTCATGAATTTTTTTAACCTCACATAATTCCAATTTAGGTCATAAGCCCAGCTGGAACCTGAGCACAGGTCTAATCAAATACAAGAAGTGAAAACACCCATGGTTGTGCAATCCTTTTAAAAAAGTGAACTAAAGGCTTATCCTACAGTACTGAGGAACAACAAACCAATTTTATAAATGTGTTATTACACATCATATTTGTTAGACATTCTGAACAAATGTGTTTACAGATTCTTGGATTGTCATGTGTGTATTTCAGTTTCAGTGATGTTTAACCAGGAGCACTCTGACATGCACAAACCAACGCCGATCAGGCAAACAGGACTCAAACACAGCAGGTTCGTGTGTGACGACTGAGATGGGAACAGTGAAGTCAGACATTCAAATGTGAGTATTTGAAACATGTGGAGCATATGGATGAATTATGGATGAATGGATTATGCTGCAGTAGAGCTTTCACACATTTTTCTGGCTCCTTTTCCGACATGAATGGTACTGGAATTCATAGACCTGGGGTGGAGAATGTTTATGTTGTAAGGATTTGGCATCACAAATAGTCTGATTGGGTTATTCCATATCAAATCAATGGAGGATTCCTGACTGACCATCTTGGACTTGCCTCATGCCTTAGGTAAATAAAGTCATTTTACCCAACAATTAATGTGCAAAATTTTTGGCTTGTATCTTCTTTAGCTTTTGAGAGATGAGATACTTGGTGATTGTTCTACATTATTAGATGTCTTTAACTTCAAAATGGTTGGCCCACAGTTGGATATTTGCCAAGTTTTGGTTTGCTGAAAAACTGTATTTTAAATAATCATTTCTTGCTTTTAATGCTCATGTTACAGTACTTTCTTAGCAATGAGGTGCATGTCTGAGAGAAAAATCAATATTTCTGATTTTTGAGGCATTAAAAGTGAAAAAAATGATTTCACTCCTATGTTTCAAGTACATATTACCCATGTAAGGTAGAGCCTACTCAAAAAAACACTGGAAATTCATGTTTGAATTATTCATGCAAAAAATATGAAGTTGGTACCTTGAAACAAACTTTATATATTAAGGTATTAAACAGACATGTTTAGTTCTACAAACTGACATTCTGCAAAAAACAAGCTACAAGAAGCAATATCAGGAAATTAAATGAAATGATATCCCTTTATCAACCCAGGTGAAGTATAAACTGTCTGCAATTTTTTGTAAGTGGGGCATCAATGATTGTCGGGATATGTTCTCTTTCCTGGGCCAACTCTAGAGGAACCATGAGGATGCATAAATATTACTTCTTCCCCTGATGTTGCACAGTTGTTGCCTCCCATTTTTGGTCATACATGCATACCCCATATTTCCCAGGAACTGTATCAGCAAGACAGACTCCTGATAACATAGTAGTTTGTTCCATCACTTGTGGACGATTCCCACTGAAGTCCACAATGTAACTAGGGCCACCTGACACCCTGCTGACCTGCAGATGGTTTGGCATCACTCAGATAAAAGACTGTGAAGAAAAATCCCTAATATATATGAGTGGAGAAACATAATGATTAAACATACAAGACACAAGGGCTCAATGAATGGTTTGATGATAAATGAAAAGATGTGAATCATATGCTGTAGCCTTCACAGTCACTGGACCTCAACCGAACCGGGCATCTATGGAGGAATTTTGGAGCAACATCTAAAGCAGTCAGAAGTTGTCAGATCCTTTACCAAAGGAAAGGTACCAATATCACAATGTAAAAATACTTTGACCAAGGCAAAAAGTACACAAGTATTATCAAAATGCCCTTAAAGAATCAAAAGTAAACTTTCTTGTTACATAGAAAAATTCCCCTGTGACTGATATGTTAATATCCTTCACATTATTATATCGTTAATGCTGATGCATCAATGTGTACACAGCATTTCACTGTTTTACGTGTTCAAGCCTAGTTTTAACTACTTTATATACAGTAAGTTAAGTTAGTTCAATGCTTCTCAGCCAGGGCTTTGGGCTCCTCCAAAGGGTCACAGATAAAATCTGAGGCATCTTAGGCAAGAAAAAGAAAACCTCTGCTACATAAATATATGTTTTTTTCTGTACTTATCTCCAATCCTTACTTTTGGTTTGAAATACTGGGTAGTTTTTCCTCTTGAGAGTACTTGAGTTAATGTACTAGTTCAGAGACTTTGAGAATCTGAGCCAATGAGGATTGGAGCTTGAGTTTGGTTTTCTCTTTCATTTGTCACCTGTCTGTACATACAGCCTCTCAAAAATTAAAACCGCCTATCTGTTAGGTGAGGTATATTTATTGAACTTTCCCATTTTGAAACTGGCAACTCTATAGTAAGCTACCTGAGCAACTGTGTTAGATGGGGCTGCACTTTGAGGTATTTTTTCTTGCTGCATTGCAGTTTAAATTTTAACCAAAAGGGGGCAATGCTACACAGATGAGGAAATAATGTAATACACTGTCAACTGATCATTTCTGTCTGCAACTCAGCATTTATCAGAAATGTGAATAATATTTTCACATTTCATAAGTTTGATATGAGATTACGATTCGAATGAATAAAACAATGATTATCTTTAAATTTCATAGATCTACATGCATTATCTGTCTATATGTGTCTTTAAAGTTTTTAGCCACAGGTCAATGGCGTTCCCTTCTGGCAAGACAGTGATGGTGCACAAACTCCGCAAAAGTTATCAACCCGAGAGGTATTATATGAACATCTCGCTGAGGTTCAAGGACTTTTCTATAGTTGCAGATGAAAAACACAGAGCTCAGACCAATCGAGAGTCAACAGTGAAGCCAGGAAGAGAAAGTGCGAGAGTCACTTCCCTGGTTGCCACGGCAACACACCTGCTCATCCCAGGGATGATGCTGAAATCTGATGTGGAAGAGGCAAGAGAGGGAGAGAGACCAAGAGACACACAGAGAGGCAGAGACGAGGCATGCATTTTAACGGTTTCCCATCACATTACACACAACTGCTAAAATACGGAGCAACATCTTGCAACTTTACATCATTTCAGATGTGTCAACACTGACACAAATCCAAACACACACATAGCATTATGGGTTGAACTCACATTCCAGAAAAGCCTTCAGCACAAACTACAATTGCAAAGAACCTACTCAAACTCACCACACATGTGGGTGGACCTGAAATTCAATGAGCATAAAAAAAAAAAAAGGTTATTCCACCCAGGGCCTCTAACACTCAACTGGAATTATCAACAAAAGATTGTTGCAGCACAACGACAGAGTTTTGTAGCTATTTTAATTCTATATCTTCAGGGTTACTGATTTGTTGAGCTACAAGAGCAATACACTTTAACTACCATCCCAAAGATTCAAGCTGATGAGCAGTGACAGCTGAACATCAAATCAGCTGTCAGTTCCTTTACGTATGAAATGTTTTTGAACTGATGTAAGCTGAAATAGGAACATTTTGGCAAAAATGTTTGTCATGTAACCAAGCAAGTAAAGGGCGCCTAGGTGAAATTGGTTTGAAGCCAACACAGTGCCACAGACATTTTGAATTGTTTAATTGTTTTTTTTTTCTGCAAAGGAAACAAGTCCAGTGTAAAGTCACGATTTCAGTCCCGAAGGGCTATAATGCTCATTAGCAAATGAGCATTATATTTGTAATTAAAAAGCCTGATGGTCTGAAGGTGGAAGCAGAAGAAGACCGTGTTGTTAACTAAGTTAAAAGCGTTAAACTCTGAATGGTGGCCATTTTGGAAATGACAGACACTGACAGACCAACTTAAGACAGTTCTTCAGGTGTAGCTTTTAACAGTTAAATACTGACCCTCTGCGATTTTCAGAGGCAGCTTTAAAAATTTTGTAGCTAAGTCTTTCATGGCCACCTTTTGCACAATTGTGAACTTATATAACCTCTAAATGACTGCAATTACCGATTTAGTATACTCATGTAACCTGGACACATCAAAGCTTTTGAAAAAAACAAGATTCTTAATTGTGATTAAGATTAGTGCATTGACGTACCGTAAATACCTGTGAATACAGTAACTTCCATTTAAATTTGGTATCTCACTTTTAAATGGAAGAAGGCGATTTTTGAGGAAATTGAAAAAAATGGTTGAATGGGGTTCATTAGGCTGATGAATGAATGAACTGTGATTACTGTGGTTCTGAACCGTGAAGGAGCTGGCAGACTGTATTCTAGTTTTCAATTGCAAACCAATGCATGGACCCGCTCTTGCTAGCATGTTATAACATTAACAATAGCATTTCAGCATTAGCATGTACATGAATACATATGTTCTCCATATCAAAAAGTGCTTCATTATGTCACCAAACTTTGTGGTCAGAAACTAGTTTCTCACTGAAAAGCCTCCTTCTTTACAAAAGTCACAGCAAATCAGAGTCCTCCACCACAAGCAGAACAATAGTGCATTTTATATTTGTATTTTTCGCCCTGTTATGTCCACAGCTCAATGAATTTACCCGAGTCTGTATAGGATGTTAACAACTGCACAGTTAAAAAAATTAATGAAATAATTAATTAATTAATTCCACCTGTATTTACTTAAAAGTTGATTTTCAACCAGCACTCAAATGCCGAATGGGCTTGTGGATGAGAAAAACTAAAATGGTGTCAAAATTGCATAAAGAGTTCCACATGAATCAGCTGATCTATGTGTGCATAGAATTACAACGTGTGATGAAAGGAACCTCTAGGGATGAGCATTGCAAATTAGCTTAGCCTGTAAATGCTATGCTAGCCTGTAAATTCTATGGTATTTGCTATACCTGCTCAAAAAACTTTTAAAAATGTATATGGATAAGGTGTATGTTTGTTTCTTTGATATATGATCGTTATGGAAAGTTGCCAGCTAATCAGAAACACAGAGAATATGCATAATAAAGATGATTGAGTCTCTAGGTATTGATCCTAAATCCCATGAATTTTTATCTTGGAAGCTAAATACAGTAATACTTTTCCTCGCATGGCAATGACTGCACACTTGCTGCAGTCTTAGCAAATCCCAGGTGGCCACCATTTTAAGATCCAGGTTCTGCAACTGTAGTGGAATTAGATGTCCGCTAGACTACAGATTCACATATGCTAACGGAGTTATTCCTCTTTACTTCATTAAAACTTTTAATATTTAGCTGAAAAAGAGAGATTCAAAACAGTGTGCACACTGTACTGTATATACTGTGCAGTACCATTTATCAATCGTAAAGTTATTATACAGACTCCTGTTTATCCTTTCATACCAAAGTGTGGAATCAGCAGCATTAAACCCAGGTCAAGACCAGGGTCATGCAGCGGGACCTATCCGGACAAACTGAAAATACAACGCTATTCTGGATCGGTGTATACATTTGCTAAGGACAGCAATCTTTTTAATGCAAATGTTTTTGACACGATAAGAAATATGATAGCATGAAATTTAGTTATAGATTCTCGTTACAGTCTGAAGATGAAAATGGCCCAATCCTGTGAAATCTATCCTTGAAATACAGTGTATAACGTGTCACTGTAATGTTATAGGCTGTACAGCTGTAGAGCCTATAACATAATGTAGAGTTGCTATAGATACAAGTGCGTGCAGCCTGCACCTCATGCTGCAGTAGTCTGCCAGGTGAAACAGAAGAAGGCTTGTCTCGGTATCAGCAAATCCACAGTAAATCTGATCACCGCAATATCATACGCTACCATACCATGTGCACGACGGCCGTGCACGTTGCATCCTATAATTGCAATGTTGCTTTATGGTCTTTTGGGACACTCACTGAATTGAATGTTTGCATCCAACCTGAGGCCCTCTTTTTGTTTTCTTAACAGTGCTAACTCAACCTAGCTTGTTATCGGGGGCGGGGAACTAAGCGCTAAAAGTCTTCCGACGAGCACCCGCGGCACCCAATCAAAATTCAAGTCGTCGTTCAAACCGGCCAATGGCAGCGGGAGGGCGCCGCGATGCTCCTCTCAGGGCCCCGCGAGGGCGGTGCTTGACGTCGGGGACCCACCCCTCAAGGCCGCGGGTTTGGTTGCACACAGGCTGCAGTTTCAGTTTGTTTTATTCACCATTTTGAGTAGCTGAAGGTAAAAAAATAAGAATATTTGCGTTTGGAGGACAAGTCGCTGTCGTAGTTTTAATTCCACGCGTTAGCTCGGACGGTGGAGTGGTGCGT
The DNA here is from genome assembly GCA_016859345.1 of Istiophorus platypterus. NCBI lineage: Eukaryota > Metazoa > Chordata > Actinopteri > Istiophoriformes > Istiophoridae > Istiophorus > Istiophorus platypterus. The sequence continues at coordinate 3,750,742 of CM029117.1, forward strand.
CAACCTCGCTCCCCCCCCCTCGGTGTTTGCAGAGCGGGAATCTATATTTCTTTTTTTCCCCCTGTGCTTTTTTTCTTCTCCCCCCTTTCTTACATCCTTAACCTCTACAGTATTCCTGCAAAATGTCAAGACCAGTGAGGTAGGTGTGCTAAATCTGTCCTCTGCTCCCCGCGACTTAATAACTACACCGCGCTGGCAGGCGTCGCAGTTAACATGCACGTCTCGACCATGTTGTGTTTTATGAGCTGGGAATTTGTTTATTTCATGAAAAAATAATGGGAACGTCTGCGTGTGTGCTTCCGACGGTGTGTGTGTGTGTGCGTGTGTGTGTGTGAAGCCTCTTTTTCTAACATGGATCCCAGCGGTGTGGACCGTTCGCCATGTCTTGTGGAGATACGCGCAGCCCGCCGCCGTGTGTCGTGTCTATCATGCTTTTAAATGGATTCGTGATGGGCATTGTTGGCTGCTATGTAGGCCGAGCGGAAAATTGGTCGGCGTGGTCTAACCAGCTACGTTTCGCGGCTCGCTTCGACCGGGCCTGCTGATATTTTTCCCTCTCCGAGCTGAGAATGAGAATATGGCCACCCATTCATCCAGGGAGGCTCTAAAACGCTAGTACCCCCCCACACAAAAAGGGGGAAAAGCGAGCGGAGGAGGTGGCGGTCGGCCTCGGGATCTGCTCTGGTTACCGCGCAGACGGGGCACGTCCCGCCGTAGGCTCCATTACATCGCACCGCACTGCGTTTAAAGCGTCTGTTTTTGTGGTTTCGGACGGACAGATATCCGTTTAGGAGTCAGAGAAAATGTCGCTGTCGGGGGGAGAGAAAACGCCGAGGGAGAGCGGATCTACATTTTCGGTGCTGGCAGTAAATTAGCGCTGCTGGCTGATGTCAGAGGAAGGCGGAGAGCTAGAGAGCCACCACACCCCCCCTCCAGACCCAGACCCAGACCCAGATCCCCGCTGGGATTATAACACACGGGGTGTCTACGGGCGCCTTTTAATCCAAATTAAAATGCCCTTTGTCTCTACTACAACTCACTCCGTGCAATTAAATCTCACTTAAAGTTGGTCCTCGAAATCTCGCGGTTTCTCTGCAACCCAACGCCTCATTTTGGGCATCGAGGGGAAACGCTCCACCGAGCTGCTCCTTCTTTCTCTAAGCGAAAATGCTTTTCATTATTTGGACCAAGGCATTTCTGTGGGGGCTTCATGAAAGTTAGGGAGGGTGGGATGAGGTGTGATCAATGACATAGATGAGCATGTGTCATTAACGTGTATTTTTGGGATGAACAATATATCTACAGTAGAGTTTTTGGGAGGAAAATGATTACACATAATGTGTTTAGTACATCACAGACGTACCTCATGTTTGGGTTAGAGGCTGAATGCTTGGTCACACCGTTTGCATCATCTACCAGAGTCTTATTTAGAAAACTAATGTTCACATACCAACAGTAAATCATTGCCTTTTTATTTTCATGCCCAGTTACATGTGTGTTTATATATATATATATATATATATATATATATATATATATATATATACACTGTACACACTTTAGCTGACTACAGATGGACTAAGTTTGTGGTAAATGTGAGAGTCACTGAAATAGGAAGGAATTGCACAGACTGGACTGGACTGGACTATCTCCACAAACGTGAAGCGAACTTCAAAAGATTTATCATTGACCACAAGCTAGTGTTCAGACACACACTTGGCAGTTGTATTGCAACTGGATAAATGACTGTTGTAATGATACCTTTCCAGATCTGGATAATCTTTCATCATAGTGACATTATTAGAGATGCACTGATCTGACTTTTCCCAGTACCTGTTCCAGTACCTAGACTCAGTGTATTTACTGTTACTGAATACTATCTTGGTATCTTTGTGCCACTTTGCATTACATCAACTACAACTACAAGGGGGAGTGGACCGAGTGAGTGTTTTTAACACCTGAATGGGACAGAGCATTGTACAAAACAGGAGATAACCTCAGATCAGCCACCACACAAGACCTGTATGAATACAATCTCATTAGAGGGTGTGACTGTGTAGCTTATGTGTTTAAATAACCTTACGGGTAAAGGTCAGGTCTGGATTTGGTTTAGAGATCTTTGCTGGTAGCAGATTGGTTCTGGTACCAAACTTTACAGGTACAGGTTTGCAAAATTGGATCCATGCAGGGCTCTTGTATTTGGAACTCACTGTGAAAAATAAGACCATACTATGCACGAGGGATTGCTATGACAGTAAAAGCTAGGTTAGCAACCTACTGTGACTAATTGGATGTAACTTTTGGGACACAGAGTGATTTTTTTTTTTTTTTTTATTGTTACAATGATGACAAATGTTGATTGGTCAGGGCTGGCCAATACCTGATCTGCATAGCAGTGTCAGTACCTGGGCTTATAACAATCCAACGGATCAGATTGGTGTATCCCTCATTATTAACTGCCGTGCACGGTTTTGTGTCTGATAGGCCATGTCTAACTTGTCATTGAACCAGTGCAGTGCCTTTACTATTTTTTTTTTTTAATGCATAGCTGAGTTTGGTCGGACAGACTGGTTACCCCCACTTGAAGAATAGCTCTCTGCATTTGGTCGGCCATTTTCGACATTCGCCACTGTGTTTGGAGCAGCTGTTTAAAGTTTTGAAACAGGTCATGTGAGCTGCTGAGAGGATAATGAGTATAACCACATGTAATGATTTATACTCCAAATGCCCTTTGGTGCATAGCGCGCTTGTGTTAATACATGAGTGAAATGACAAGTTCTTGGATATTCTGAGTAGCCAAGTAAAAAGGCAAGTTGAAACAAAATATAAATCTTAAAAAAAAAAAAAAAGCTTTCGCAATTCAGACCACCCTCTCTTCAGCTAAAAGGAAAAAACACTGCCCCAGTTTCCACCGTTCAGTTTTGCAATTAAAACCCAGCAGACTACTCTTGTCTTGCTGTTCTGTAAAATGTAATTATAACAAATTATCTTACAGAATGATCAGAGCTGCACTTAACAGCTGTTGTCATAATTAATTTAAAAAATAAACACACATCACAAGTTTGCAGAATTATCACATGATTAGCTGCAACTTGGTATTTAAACATTATAAGTTATTTTTAGACATTTTCTTTTCCTTTTCACGATGGCATATCAGTTTATTACAACAAGGATCACGGAAAAGATTTTTTTTTTTTAATCTTGTGTTCCAAAAAATCAAGACTTTAGTTTCCCCCTGAGCGTGTAGTTTGGTGTGCAAATATGGTAATACAATACATCAGAAGACAAAGAGGCTGTGTGTGTCATGGAACAAATAAAGAAAAAAGCAGGATATAATTATCTTGAGCTGAAACAATTGGTCAATAAGTTGATAGAAGGTAAATAAGTATTCCAATATATAATCAATCTTTGTTGGTCTTAAGCAAATGTTTCAAATATTAACTTTATTCTATGAGCTTTCCCTTGTCTTCTGTAAGAGTAGACTGAATTGGTCTCTCGGTCGAACAAAACAAGGCATTTGCAGTCACCTCGGTTTCTGGGAAATAGTGATTTGGCTTTTTTTTTTTTTTTTTTTTTCCCTATTTTCTCACATTTCATATTGAAATTTGCAACTTGGTCTTCTACAACTCTGATCAGTTCTCTTAACTACTTTGCTACAGAGTTAATATTGCACAATTGCAGTATATAAAATAAAAGGTCTTCCACACAGCCTCTTTTGTGTAGGACTTTAAGAATGCTAGTTTGCAATGTTAAAGTTTAGTAAGCCTAAATTTCTTTTCAATCCCCTGTCTTGTTTCCCTGAATCAAAATTCTATTTTTCTGACTTGTTTTTAGCAAGCTGGAGTAGAATATCAATAAATGATAATTAGAAATCAGCAAAATAGTTATCAATTTATTTTCTGTCAGCCTATTAACCGAATAATATTCTTTGCTTTTATGAATTGTGATAGCTACTTCACAGTCTCTTCACAGGCTCATGAATATACTTTTGATGTTTTCCCATCATCTGTTTCAGTTTCTGGTTGAAAGCAGTGGTTCAAAAAAGGGCAAAGCACATTCAATGTAATAACCAATCAATACTGATTGAAAACTGTACTCTAAACTTCACAGATAGTTGTTAAACACATTCTAATCCTTCGGTCCACAACTTGAGACCAGCTGCATCTTATATCGATCCCCTACATCATAACTTGTGTCATCAGATTCATACACCATCCTGTCTGTAGTTTGGGGACCTATTAGAATTGAGCTGGTTGGGAAAATAGTATCTTTCTCTCTGTGATATCCATGAGATGTGAATGGTAATATTTGGAAAGCTTGGTGGGCGTGTCACTGGCTGCTGTTGCACATAACTGAGGTTTTTACTGTGCTGGGTGTCAGTGTGTGTGCGCGCCTGCTGTTTTTTAGCTAAGTACTTGACGGCACTGTTACCCACCCCCCCCTTCCTATCCCACCACCAACACACTACATTGCTTCGGTGTGGTATTTAACCTGGTTAGGATCCAAAGATATGGAGTTAGTTTTCCAAACAAAGCTTGTGGCTAACCTTGGGTGCAACCACTTGTTAAGTGTGATCACTGCACAGGATACATTTGTGTCAAGTTATTTTAATGTATTTGACCCTATGTTTTCTTTTAATCCTTCAAAGTATATGTATGGTATATGTCAAGCACTGTAAATTGTTTTATAAAAGTGCTGTTCAAATAGCCTTGCCTTTCATTAAGAAGTAAGAGGAGAGAGGGATTTTCTGTGGTTTTAACTCGAACCATTGCTCCAGTCTTTGTCAGCCTGGTCATGTAGTTTTCTAAAGGTGTGTTACCTGAACTTGAATAGGCGGCTGTCACCTGAGGCTTCCTGTATACACTTTTCACAATTAGCCGTGGAAACTGTAGAAGGTAGACAAGTGTGCAGCTCAGTGGCTCCAGCTAGAGGCTGTTTGTGGGGGACAATCCCGACTGATCCCGTCAGTCAGTACAACTCTGACCCACAGTCTTTTGTCAATGTGTTTCTGAGAGTGAGAGAGATGAGTGAGTATGGGCTGAGTGAATAAATGTGCTGTGCACAGCTTTACAATGAACCAATGGCACAAAACATTATATTAGAGATCTTTTATGTTATTATGAGAGGTGTGAAAATATTTTCAGTTAACTATGAAAGAATTGGGGGGTGAGACTGGCTGGCTGCTGCAGTCTATGTAGTAAATGAGAAACATTGTGTGTTATATTGGTTTGGCAAGTGTGGCTAACATTTGCAGTGCTAGCAGCAGCAGCAGCAGCCTTCTTTCCTTGCAAGTTAAGTTCACATCTGTGCAAAATGTGTTTGTGGACATTGCTCTGTTTGGGTGCTTAAATGCCAGTTTATTCTGACACAGCGTAATAAAATCTTATGTAAAATTTGTAGATCAAAGCACTGCCAAACCACATTGGTTTTACAAGCTGTCTTCTGTCCCACTTACCACCTTGATGTGGCAAACATCTGTAATGTCATCTAATATGTGTACTTCTTCACAGGAACAGGAAAGTGGTGAACTACTCGCAATTCAACGAGTCTGACGATGCAGGTAAGAGAGGATTTACATTTGTTGGAATATACACTGATCAGCCACAACATTAAACCACTGACAGGTGAAAAGAATAACATTGATTATCTCATTAAAATGTCACCTGTCAAGGGGTGGGATATATTAGGCAGCAAGGTCACAGTTAGTTCTTGAAGTTCTTGTGTTAAAAGGAGGACAAATGGGCAAATGTAAGGATCTAAGCAACCTTCACAAGGGTTAAATTGTGATGGCTAAACAACTGAGTCAGAGCATCTGCAAAGCAGCTGGTCTTATGGGTTGTTCATGCAGTAGAAAACACCTATCAAAGCTTGGGCCAAGGAAGGATAACGAGTTAACCAGCACCAGGGTCATAGATGCCCAAGGCTCATTGATACACGTGAGGAGTGAAGGCAGGTCTGTCTGGTCTGATCCCTTAGAAGAGCTACTGTAGCACAAATTCATGAAACTTAAGGTTGGCTATGATTGCAAGCCCCTGTCCACTGTTGACAGGGGTCGTCACTCGACCATGGAGCAATGAAAGAAGGTGGGGTGGTCAAATTTTCTTCTACATCATGTGGGCGGCCAGGTGTGCGTACATCGTTTACTTGGGGAATAGATGGTACCAGGATGCTCTATGGGAAGAAGACAAGCCGGCAGAGGCTGTGTGATACTCCCATTGAGCATCTGTGGGATGTGCTGGAAAAACAAGTCCGATCTATGGATGTCCCAACTCACGACTTGGAGGACTCAAAGGATCCAATGTTAACATCTTGATGCTAGATACCACTGGACACCTTCAGACATCTTGAGGAGTCCATGCCAGAGCTGTTATGTGGCAATAGGGGGATCTACACAATATTAGGCGGGTGGTTTTAATGTAGCTGATGGATGTATGTGGTAAAGGAGTGGGCAATATGGATCAAATCTTCCGTCACTATCACTTTGTATGATGTTCTACATCATGATATCAATATAATCATTGATATGATACATTTTCCTTCTCCATAGATGAGGAGTATGGTGACGATAAGCCTAAGAAGGTGCGCACAGCCCCTCGTGAGCCCAAGCACAAGCGCTCAAAGAACTCACAGGATGACAGGTGAGCCCTCAGCAGGGGTCGGTATAACCATGTCTAACAGTTAATTAAGGACATTTAGTTCTGTGATCATTTGAATAAATTTGATGACTATATGGTCACCTACTTGTATGTACAAACACAACACATTTATAAATTTTGCACCGACATAATTTTGTGCCATTTTGTTAACCACATCAACACTGTGATGCAGAAGGGAGCAGCCTTTATGGGGCGCTGGGGGGGGGCAGCCAGGTGTGCTGAAGCAGTGTGACGGACAGAGTAGGGCTGGTGGGTGAGCTGGAAGAGAGCGAGAGACAGAGAAAAACTCAGCTGGAGGACACTGTGAAGGAGGGAGACGAGCTGCGCTCCATTTATCATGGGTGCAACGTGTTAAGCATTTTAACCTGTTTGCCATAACTGCGGTCCTCATAATATACACTAAGCATTAATGGACAGCTAGATAGAAAAGGGAAACATTTGAACTAAGGAAAAATGGAAAAAAACACAAATGTTTTATAGTATTGAGATTTAAAAACAAAAATACATTAACTCAATGATTTATAACATCGAAACCAGCCATGACAGCATGACTGGTATTGTTTTCACCTTGTGAGTCTGTATGTGCCATCTTGGCAAAATGTGGTCCTGGAGACACCTACTGTAAAGGGAACTACCACAGAGGCAGCTTGGAGTACTTTAGCACATGTTTACATGTCTGCCTGCCTGCCTGCCTGTCTGCCTGTTTCCCTCTCTGTCTGCCTGTTTCCCTGCCTGGTTTTTAGTTGAGATCAAAATGAAGAATTTGGGCGTGGTCCAACCCCTGAATACTTAGTACTCTTATTATAATGTAGTAATGGCTACTGCTTACTCCTGTAATAATTTAGTAATGAATACTGAATACTCAAGTAGTAATCTAGTGATGGTTACTAATAACCATTTTTCAGATATTAACATGGTTGTGGTCTACAAATGTGCCTCAATTGGTCACACAGACCCCTCCTAAAACACAACATGGGGTCTCAGCACAGAACGCAGAGCCAGTATCTGGTGTGACCACCATTTGCCTCATGCAGTCAGAGATGCCTCTGTCACTTGGGGTTCAAAAGGAGTTGTTGATCATTAATTGTGGAATGTTGTCTGTCTTCAATTCCCATGTGATGTTCAAAGATACTGGTGCAAACTGGCTCCTCCGTTCACATTCTCTGCTCCAGGACATCCCAAAAGTTTTGAAATGATTTGGGGGTGGGGGGTAATTTGAGAGAATCGATTTTGAGAAATTCATTGAAAAAATCTGATTGTTTACATCATCTTGTTTTAAAAATAAAAATTGTCAAGAACTTATTGATAAACATTTAGGAACGGCTCTTAGTACCCATCCCCCCACTGCATGTTTGGTGAGTATTTGTTTACTTTATGAAATGCAGTTAAAATCTGTGCCTTGATCCTTGTTTCCCAGGCTACCATTACTCTAGTTGCTAAGACTTTGTATTTTTGTTTTGTTTTTTTCTATTCTGTGTTCCAGTGAGGACTCTGATGACAAGCTCTCTAAATCCAAAAATGATTCAGCAGGTAAGTGAGTGTTTTCAGACTTTAGATGAGAGGGTTGGCTCAGGCACTCTGTGAAAACAGCTGGACCCTGATTAGTGGAGACCGAACACTGGAATGCCAACTCACTGACTTCCCTCTGTTTTTGTTGCTGTAGATGACTTTGGCAGTGATGATGAAGACAATGACTTTGGAGAGGAGGAGGATGAAGATGGAGGAAGTGACTATGAAGAAAAGAGAGGGAAAAAGGGAAAGAAAGCCAAGGTGGAGAAGCCCAGCAAGAGGGGGCCAAAGAGAAAACGGGCTGCAGGTAGCAATCTACTTTCTTCCCTGTACATAGTGACATGGTTATGTTTAAACTGAGGATAAAATGAAATATACTGATTGTATGAGGAATGTGAACTATACAGTCAGTATTTGAACAATGACACAGTTTTCATAATTGTGCCTCTGTACACCATCAAGATGGATTTAAACCAAAATCATCAAGATGAGACTGAAGTTTAGACTTTCACCTTCAGTTCAAGGGGTTCATCAAAATATTGAATCAACCGTTTACTTAAAACAGCCATTTTTATACATTGTTCCTTAATTTTCAGAGGCCCAAAAGCAACTGGACAGATGACTGGTATTCCATGTCAAGGCCAGGTGTGGCCTGGTCCTTTGTTATTCTGTGTGCTGAGTTTATTCCTCCATATCCAGCTGTTTGCTACTGACTTGAGTCGTTTGCCTCTAATTATCCCAGACACTGTGACATGCAGCTTTGATTTATCACTGTGAATGAAAAGTGCTCTGGATCAGCCTGATCAGTCAACCACTGTCATCAGCTGAGCAGAGCCAGTGGGTTGAGGGCATCTCATCATTTGTGTTTAATCTAGTTATAGTGATAAATAAACAATATACAAAATCCTCACTAGAAACGCCTCAATCCTTCTATCCCCGTAGGTAGCAAGGTTTCATTTTAAAGCTGCTGGGTTTGGATGATCTGCTCAGTCGGTTAAGAACAACTGCCTTTTAGCATTTCTCCCCTCATCAGCATTAAAATCAATCACGTAATTCATGGTGTATGTTATATGTTCCATATCAATGCATTGTAATCCAGTATAGTACTTTGGATTGTAACTGTTGTCAACAGGAAACTTAAATCTAATACGGTGGGTTTTTTTTAAATCTATATTTTAGGTATACAAATTATGTATTCTCCAATGCATCAGGAATTAAAACAAAGTAATGTAAAAAAAAATTCACCATAGTTGTGGTTTTACTGACGGGTGACTTAGATGGTTTCTAAGTTTCTTTGAAAGACTAATTACATGCCTCTTAAAACCCAGAGTTTAGACTAAAATCAGTGAAAAGTCCCTTTATAAGGTCTGAAATGGGAGGTAGGGCAGACAGAAAATTAGCTAGAGTCAATTTTGATAATGGATCAGTCTTTAAAGACATTTATCAAGCAAAAATAGCCAATATTTGCAGGATCCAGCATCGTTATTGTGAGAACATGCTGCTTTTATATATGAAATGAATATATTTTGGGGTTTGGAATTAAAGAAGAGTAGACAAGTATTCATAGTTTATACAATTCTAGAAATTGATGGCACTGCCACCAACACTATTAAGTCAGCTACCAAATTATGAGTATCTGAGTTTCCAGTTTAAGTGTGTTCATGTGTTACAGCATTAGCGGAGGCAGTCAGTAAATTTTGGTAGGACTTGCATGCCAAAAAAAGATGATATATTTACACCTGGTTAACTCTCAGAGACTCTCTGGCCTTTTTTTTTCGTCCCGTCATTTTTTAACCTGTAATGTTACGAAACATTGCGTAACTGTCTGTGTTTTTGTTACGTAGATGACAGTGACGATGACAGGGAAGTGAGTCGAAAGCGTACAGTGCGCCAGGCGGCCTCCAAGGCTGTGTCCAAACAGAGGGAGATCCTTCTGGGCGATGGCGGCAGTGAGGATGAGGAGCATGAAGACCAGGAGGAATCCTACATGGACCGTGTGTACCTCTGCACTCTACACTGATGCAGAAACACTACCTACGCCAAACACTTCTTATGAACCATAAGCAATTATAAAGAGAGCCTGAATTTCCTTGTCACATCAAAACACATTAGAGCAGTGATTTTCACCTTGAGGGCAATGACCCCCAAATCTCAAGGGTCCCCAGATGATTAAAGGGATAGTCAATTTTCTTTTGAAATACTACAAACTTCAGGGTTCTAAAAATCTTCCAAATGAAACAATCTGAGAAAAAAAACTTTCACTTCAGCTGCTCAAAATTTTTCTCACTAAGGCTTACAAGGAGACACTAACCCATTTTAAATGCCCACAAGCCAAAAGGGTTGGGAAACACTGTTTCAGGGTAATAATTATATTATATTATTTCAGGTGTCGATAAAATGTCCTAGTAAGCAGTTAAAGGCTGACAAAGCTGTCAGACAACATTATTTACACTTGACTGGAAACTGAACACTACACACTTTGACATTTGTATTTGAAATTGCTCTGTATTCCTCCTGGTGCTATAATTTCTCCAGGCAGCCTCTATGTAAACAGTAAAGGTTATGTCAGCTAAATTAGTCCAGGTACAATAGGAACTCTTACTCACAATAATTTATCAACAAAGCCTCAGTGCTTTCGATTGCTGGACAGGGGAGCATCTTTGTTGAAAGGATTGTTACATGTTCTGTTTCTGTGTGCAGCCGATGAGTCCGGCAGCGATGAAGACTTCATGGTGGAGGACGATGATGACAGTGACTATGGTCACTCCAAGAAAAGAAGCAAGAAGGTGATTCGACGGGGACGGACAGACAAGAAAGAGAAGAAAAGCCCCAAACCCCGACTAAAGGCCACAGGTGAGATGTCCGTTCATAATGCAGCTCTAGCCACAGACCTCAAGGAGAAACCCTGCACTCGTACATCTACTCGTCTATTTTTGCCAGAATCTCCCAGTTAATCAAAATTTCACATCTTCTGCTTTAGGATGTTATCTACAGGTTCTTAATCAGGCTGCCACTCAAAACTTAAAGTACAAATCAAATGTATGTGTTGTACTTATTATTACTGAACCAAAATTCATCTGATAGATCGTAGTTTCACCTCAACCCTAATGACATGAATCACATACCAAGGCACATCTTGTGATTTTCCTTTTGAATATTATAAAACTTATTTGAAATCAATGAATAAAAAATTAAAAAAAAAAATTTCTCTGAGTTCATAAATGCAAGTGTTACTCTGCTGGAAAAGTTGTGAAGAAATGACCTGTTTAATTTCCCTAACATAGTTTAGGACTTTTTCTTGGTTTGGAATTTGACCCCATAGCTAAGACTTGTAACTTCTTTACATGCAAAACAACTTATTCCCATCTATGATATTTAGTAACAAAATGTGACACGATGCCAATTGTAGTATTAAAAAGTATCCTCCTTTCTTGAAAACATAAAAAAAAAAAAGACAATGCAAAATTTTTCAGACGCATCTTTTTTTAACTTCGAAATGTGACAACAGGCTTATTAATAATGTAATATTTAGTTTGGGGAAAGAGGAGCTTAGAAACAGATCATTTACTCTCATCTTGAGTAATCAGCTTAGGTTGATGGTTACACTTCAAAGTTCAGAGTGGTTCTTTGGTGTCATGTATTAAAGGAATAGTTCGTCATTTTGAGAAACGGCTTTGCAGTTCTGTCGAAGATTGATGCCACTCTAATACCCGCCTTTTAATATTAAGAGATGCCTACCAGCACCTCTAAAGCTAATTAATTAACATGTTATATCTCATTTGTGTAATCTTCCAAAACCCAAGTGTATGATGACAATTCACTGTTGTACAGGGAGTTATGTACCAGAGTGTTTTTAGTCACGGACGACTTGCCAGGCGATCTTGAAATAGGGAAACAGCCTGACTCTGACGAAGTCTAAGAAGATCCAGGGGCTGTAAGCCTCGTTAAGTAGCACGTTATATCTTGTTTCTTCTGTACACAAACAGAACTGGAAAAATCCCCCTTATAGAGAATTACATCTCATAACTACTTGTTGACAAACAACAGTTTATTCTCTACTTTGACGTGTCTCCACCAGTTGCCTATCACACTCACAGTGATGACAAGACAGTGAGAGGTCACAGGGTCCAGCTGTTGTTTGTCAAGAAAGGATTCCCGTTTGTTGTTTTTACACATCTGTGTGACTATAGATTAAACAATATTGCACTTTAATTAGTGATCTGCAGGGGTGTTGATAGTTAGATTCTTGATTGATTCTTCTTTCGAAAGGGCCAGGCTTAGTTGTTTACCCCTGCTTAACTAATCACCTCTCGGTTTCACCATCACACACGCACAGACCTGACAGTGATATTGATCTTCTCATCTAACCCTTGGAAACAAAGTAAACAAGTGTTAGTTCCCAAAATGTTGAACTGTTCCTTCTAAAGATTTGATCGCTTCATTAGATAAGGGGCTGGCTGAGCTTATTGTATTGAGAGCTGTCAAAAATCTATATGGGTTTTCAAGATGTTAAAACATTGAGCCCCCTTAAGGTAAAAGAACAGGCCAAAAAAGGCTTCTGTAATTTCACACAACTAATCTGAGGGTAAAAATCACATTAAAACTATTTATTTATGGTATTAATTAACGAGTAGTCAGATTGAACCATAATCTGATGATAACAAACTGATGTGTGTTTCCTCCTCACAGTGACCCCCAGTCCAATGAAAGGAAAGGGGAAGGGACGCCCTAGTACCAAGGCCGTGGAGAAAAGCTCACCCAAAGAGGAGGAAGAGGAGGACCCTGAGAGTCCCTTGGAGGAGGAAGAGGAGGAGGCTGAGAAGAAAGAGACCTCCCCCGCCCCCAAAACGACAAAGGAAGCTGCAGGAGGAGAGGAAGAGGAGGAAGACGAAGAGGAGGAGGACGGCTCAGAAGAGGAGGCACCCTCTGGAGAAGACTAGAAGATGGTACCTGTTTGAAGTCCATCCTCTGCGTCTCTCTCTCTGTCCCTTCTCTGTTTTTGTTTTCTTTTGTTGCTCTGCATTTAGAGTTTTTTTGTTTTGTTTTGTTTTTTTGTTTTTCTTCTTTTTTTTTCTTTTTTTTTTCTCTCCTGGTGGCCTGGCTCAATGGTTTGGACTCGATGTGCTTATTCTTGTTTGCCTGCCCCATCCCTGACTAAGACATTGTGCTCATGTGACCACACGGCTTATATAAGGAGTTTTTATGGTCAACATTCAGCCTCACCTACCCTCCTGTCTTCATCATTTTCTTTCTGCATTTTAGTGTAAAAACTCAGAAACATTTCTGCCTTTCCAAGAGCTCAGTGCTAGTGAGCATCCGTCCTGAGTGTGAACAGACAAATTTACTAGTGTTTGCGGAAGGGTTGTTTTTTGTTTTTTTTTTTTACTCTTCTGGTATTATGAGCTGTCTGACATGACTGGCCAGACTACTTTTCCCTGTTTACTTTACTGGTGTCTGCGATTACTGGGAGTATTATTCAAAGCTTCCCAGTAACAGTAACTAATGCGCTGTATTTACAAAGCGATGTTCAGTCAACATGTGCAGGGCTGAAGCCTTTTTCCTCTCTGGTACTTGTGCTTTTAAACCAGGAGCATGTTTTAATAGAGCAGCATTAGTTTTTTAAAAAAAAAAAAACTTTAAAATTGTTGTTTAAGTTAAAGCAGCATCTTTTAATTTTATTTTTAAAGAACCAACCTCTTTCAGACTATGTTCCTGACCTGAACTCATGTGTGGCCATGTTGAGAATGAGGTAAAGCACATTGTTTTGAGAAGTATTCCACTTGTAGCTGCTGCTTCTTGGATCAAACAGTTTGAAGTGTGTTGCTGGCAGAGTGGTGGGTCACCGCTGAGTGTTTGCTCCACGCCGGACCGCCACTGTCACGCATTTCAAGCCAACAGTCGTGTGTTTTTATGTACTTGTTTGAATTTGTATGCCTGTGGGGTACTTTGTGTAAGAGGGTGTGGCTTCTCTTCTCTCTCGGCCGATCGTTTGCCTCTGTGAAAAGGTTTCTGTTGTTCTATGTTGGGCCTTTAATGATGCACCATGCTACGTGAAGCAACCCCCAACCTTTTCAGAACACCCCCGCCCTGCATGGCTACAGCATCTTTTTTCAACATTCAACCTGTTGTGCCAGGCACCCCTGAAACTTTTTGGTTTGTTTCTAAGAAATGTTTATTTGTTTGGGGTTTTTTTTGTTTGTTCTTTTGTTTGTTTTTTGAGGTTTAAAGAAATGAATGTTGTTTTTTTTTTTTTTTTTTTTGTTTTTTTTTTTTTTTTCTCCTGTTGGTTCGTTGTTCTAATTCTCTATTCAGATTTTTTTTGTAATGTTTGTTTTTTAAGAAAAGAAATAAAATGTATCTTGATTTTAAAGAAAAAAGTCGACCCTATCCAATCTGTTCTGCCTGATGGTTGGACCTACCATCCCTCCCTTATTTCCTCCTGTCCTTACTCCTTTCTTTCTCTTCTCCCTCTCCCTCTCCCAGTCCCATCAACTTAATGGTTACTGTTGGTATCCATGACTATTTGTTCCTTAGAGCTTTTTGTTGCTCACATTAGTATTTCATGGGCTGATACATTTTTAAATCCAGAATTATACAGTACTGAGGCTCAGAAAAGAATTGAAATGATAAAGTGGGCAGCTCAGTATATATCTGGCATTCATTTGTCTATTAATGCCTTAATTTTCATTGAGTTGAGTTTCAGTAGTGGCTCTGATATCATCACTGGAGGCCTGAGAATGTAATCTGTCCTCATGTTTTAGGTCTTTGCTACAAGCAGCAAATTAGGCTTAGAACAAGTCAACAATTTGTATGATCAGCAGACCATCCAAAGCCATAAACGATCTCAAAACTAGTGACTCCGAGATCAGGTGCAGCACTTGTGAGATTGTCGTTTTTTGCGATAAGTAGTGTTTGATGTCAAAGCAAAAAAAAAAAAAAAAAAAGACAGAAAAAGTTGCTATTATGATCTTGGGAACTAAACCTCATTTATTAGGCGTTGGTCAGGAGAAATTCTGATTGGTCCCAAGACTGCAACAGAAATCAGTCCTGGATGTGTACAGGACACACTCGAACCTAGTCCCTGGTTCAGAAGCACATTTGATTGTTTTATGATTGTCATTAGCAGGTTAGTGTGTTTTTCTATATTCAGGTCCTAAATTGGCACCCGGTCCTTAATGTCATTTTAAGACAATTGGATACAAATGAGAAAATAAATAGTGGAAAAAAAATGTTTATACCAATGTAAAGCTCCGAGAGCTTTGTTTGCAGTAGGATCAGATACTGTCTCGTAGTTAACAGCACTGAGGGCTTGAATGAGGTTTCCTCTCTATCATCCCACAGGAGGCACATGGCATAAGGCCATGAATTTCTCCTTTTTCATCCATTCTACGATTTCTTCTGTTATACTGTTTTTTGATGTTTCTTTTCTATCTACCTTCAGTTTTACTGGCAATGTAAAAATGTACGCCAAGTTGTGATTCTTACAGAAGACCAAGCGGAGAAGCTTTTGTCACTAGTGTGGAAAAGGAACACTGAACTCTTGAATCAATTGCATGTTGTGGAAAAACTGCAAAGCGATGATGATGATGATGATAATGATGATGGTAAATGCAATGGCAATATTGTGGTCTTACAAAAAAAGTATTAACAACGACTATGTTGATAATGTTTTGGTTTCCCAGCTTCTAATAAAGGCAACCTACTTTTTATACGGATTTAACTACTTGTTTTGTGACGTTGAGCTCTGTGTGCTGTACTGGTGGCAAATGTCATGCCAGAGGTTTTTGTGCTTGATTGGCAGTACTCAATGTCTGCCACTCAGTGGTGCTGTGTGCAACTGTAGCATGCTGTGTTCCTACTTGAAGTCCTCTGATCTGATGAACAGACTGCAGACATAATCATTTTTGGTGAGTTTAGTAGCAGTACTGCTCTGACACTGCCAGCCCTGATTGGTAAGAAAAATGTCGCAACATCAAAATAAAGAGAAGAAAGCAAAATAGAACACAGTTTTAAAAAAATCTCCAAATACCCAATTAAATTCATAAAAAAAGAATTACGACTAAATGAAATTAGATTCCAGGTTTATCCAAAAACATAAAGGAATTGGCCAAAACACAATCTTTATCTCAACAACAGTTTCAAAGAGACATGACACAACGAAACGACTTTAAAGATAAAGAAGTCAAATAGACCATATGGGATCACTGAGTAAAGGACGGGTTCACAGTTTTATTTTCAAAAGTTTCATTTTTTACATATCCATACAATACTCACAGGTCCATATGTAAATTGCTATGGTTATTAGTCACTGTAATCGTTCGTGCTGTCCATACAGGCCATACCACTCAGAGATCCCTTCCTTATATGATTTTAGTGTAAGTGAGGTGGAGCTTGATGTAGATCATTCAATATAAAAAGACATTCTGAAGTTCAGATGAAGCTGATATGAGACTCCTTCAGTCTGAATTGTTTTAATACCTCTTCACCACACATCAGTGACACCTTTTCAAGACCAATGAACCCTAAAGAGGAACTGGTCCATTGATTCCTTTCCACAGAATACTTTGTTTTTAGTTCTGAGTGCAAAAAGGACAAAAGAACATATAAACAACCCTCATAGAATCGCAGTTAATAAATTGTTTATGGTAAAATATATTGATCTCTAAGTATTTGCAATCTGTTGTATTGTTGTACAAATAATGCACAGAGCCTGTTATACAACTGAAGACATTGGAACCATTAATCATGATTTGCAATATTCCTGTAGAACTGACAATTCATCATGATTTCCTCCTGCCCTGCTCAGCAGATATTATTAGTGTTACAGATTCATATGCAAACATTCACCGTTACACATTACAAATCTTTGCTGTCCCACAACAGGCATTACAAACAGACATTACAAATGTGACTATTAAACACACAATAAAATACACTGTTTAAAGTCTATCGCAAAATGGAGCAGCCTAGTACCCAAATGGTTAGAGCACATGCCACGTTGCCCCTTTATTGAATGTCATGCCCCCTCTCTCTCTCCAAGTGTTTCCTGTCTGCCTTTTCACTGTTGATATAAAGCAAAGATGCAAAAAAAAATTCCATGAAACTGCAAAATGTAAGAAAAAGGATGAATTAAGTTATAAGCTGTGCAAGGAGCCCAAAGGTAGCTTAAGGTACATTTGTATTAAGCATGTTTATTGCACAAAATAATTTATGAAATATTCAATTTGTTGCACCTGATTTTCCTGTGGGCAGATGTCAAATTAAAGACACACTAAAAACTATTTTGAATACCAACAACAAACAACATTTTGGTGAATGTGAAAGGGGGCTCTTGTAGTGATGACCGCACAGATAGATATCACTTGACTTTGCATTTCCCCTCAGCTCTACACAGTGTTTTAGCATCATATCTAGGTAGCCAGTTTACTGCTTTTGTTCACTCATTTCCAGCAGCAGTCAGCAGCTACTTTCAGTGAAAAAGCTTTGATAACCCGTGTGTGCACTACGTGCTCAGCACTAAACGGCACATAGACAACATTGGTGACTCACTGATAAAAACAATGAAGCACATAGTTGCTAAAAAGCCAGATTTTTTTCTTTTTTTTATTGGGCTTTGCTGGAGGGTAAAAGCAGATCTAAAAGGGAGAGTACATTTATCAGGTGGCTATAAACATAACATTGCATGCTAATGTTGCTCAGTGTCTGCTGAATGTGTAGTCATTATTTTTCAACACACAACAATTTTAGTAGAAGCTAATATGTTAATGCTTTGTTTTGCTTCTCCCACATGGACGAAAAAATAATTTAATGCAGCTTTTACTAGTAATGAAGTCAAGTACTGAAAGTAAAACTACAGATAGTACAGTCTCTGTTGCTGTTTCTTACATATTACCTCGCTTTTGTCAATATTCTGTGAGTACCAAGATACATTTTTATTTATTTAATGATCTGATGAGAGTGTGTAAGAACTTACACAACCCTCACACTAGTATGAAATTTCTGCATATGCAAAATATCCTGACATTCTTCAATCGATAGTGGTGTGTCATTTTGGTCTCAAAGTATCTGCCCCCTTAACTTCCTTTTTCTCACATTGTATATCTGCACACTATATCTAGGTTCTTCAACACTTTTTAATTTCTGGTGTGTTACCACCTCACAAAGAGTATTACACATACTAATACGCACACAGAGAACCGAGGGATGTCTTAAGTCACCCAAGGACAAACAAAGCTTCTTCATACCCAGAAAAACAAAGCTAGTAATTCTGATTTTATAATATCAGAGTCCTCTGTTCAGTCAGTTCTGTTTACGGAGCTATTTCCATTCCTGCCATTCATTCATTCTTTCAACATAAAAGTGTATATTTTATAGCCTGACTCACTTCATTACAATGGTTTCCCTCCCCAGCCACTTTTATTAGCAGAGTTTGACTGTAAGTTTTATGATGGCTTCAGGAAACAACATATTACATTATGGGTCCTATTGTTACTGACAATTTAGAAACAAACAGCAAACAGCAGAACTTTCATTACCCTCTCATACTTAAGGGAGCGAGATGAGAAAAAAAATAAAGGAAAACATCATGTAACATATAAGACCAAACCCTCAAGCCGTCATAAGATGGTTGAAGGTTTGACAACAGGTTTGACAGAGTGTGATGTTATCTGTAAACAAGAATCACCCCGTTGGTATGTGACCAGTCCTCATGATTTCTTGATAGGGATTGTCTGCAATGAACACACACAAACACACATGCACACACACCATGCAACACGCTGCTGAGCTTCAGAGGAAAGTTGTGATTTGACTGGGTAAGCTGCTGCTGACATTTCTAGCCACTTTAGCTCTTTGAGCCGAGACCAAAGGAATTTTACGATGTGAGTGAAGGAACTGTGAAGTTTATTGCTTAATGCCTAGTAATATGTCTGAGGGGTGTTTAACAGGAGGTTCTCATTTCATGAATCACTGAACTAAGCAAGGATGCCGGTGAAAAGGAATTAATAAAGGTGTTAAAGTAATAAAGTAATGTTCAGTATGTGAAACAAAATACTTTTATTTTTAAAAATATCTGTGTGGCTTACCATTGGTCCTGTGCATGTTATTGATAGTTAAGAATATATGTTTTGTTAGCAGTAAAGTAAGAGCCATTGTGCTCTATGTTCCTTACCAGCAACATGTGGTTAAGACTTATAGTAGATGGACTATTCAAACAAGTCACTGGTGGATAAGTTAAAACCAGATTATAGTGAGTCATCTCAAATGCCTACAGGCTGTAGTTTACATTTTTAGCACACTTACATGAGGGTGGTATCAATCTTCTAAACTAACTCCTGGCAAGAAAACCAATGAGCACATTTCCCAAAATGTAGAACTTTTCCTTTACGAAAAAATGATCTGCCAAGCAAGTGGAAAAGCCACCTAACTCCAGCTCCTTCAGCTAGCTAATACTGCCTGGCAAATAGCAACAGGTGCAGAAGTAGCAGTACCCATGAAAAACCTACCCAAACCTGATCTGACGGGCAGCAGATGACAGATAGACTGGATAGGCCCAAACATAATTAGGCCCAATCCCGATGAGTGTTGACCCAAACAGACGAGAGGAATTGTAAAGTGCCAGAAATGGGTTTTTGTCATCAAAGACTAGATCATAGAAATAGAGTATAAAGTCCTATTGTCACCCAAAAATACACCAATCTGTACCCCACTAGATGATAGAAAGAATATTTATATATAATAATTATTTTCTAAGCAATTTAATGTCTGTGAATAAAATGAAAAAAATATTCATCATTTAATGAGAGGAAATGTTTTTTACATAGGCTTCTGATTTCTTCTCAGTGGTGATAATGATGTACTATATGATATGAGCTAATATTATGATGCATACTGATGCTATAATTTGGCGCCAGTTCTGACACGGTTCCTGGTCTGATCTTGGTTCCTCTGATCCCTGATCTTGGGATGAGTTATCCTGTCACACCCTCCAATTCAGGGGGGTTTTGTTTACATTTTTTTTTATCATGATTTAGCAAGTACCTCTCAAGTTGAATGTTTTCACTTTTCAGTTTTCATCCCATTGGTTATTTAAAAATGCTTGAAATTATTTTTTGAATGAATTTTTTTTCTCTTTTTCCTTATCTCTCAGGCCAAACTCGTTTACAGCTCACCAGACAGTTCTATTCTCTATCAGAACTATGCAAAAAGACACCATGAAGGCAGGAGACATCCACAAGTTGGCCTCTGATGGGATCCTAAGAGAATGACACCTAATGGTGACAACAATAAGAAAAAAATGTCTTAGTCTTTTGCACCACATCACACATCGTGTGTTTCAAAACTGACAATCAGTCAGAATGCCTCTGGGAAGCCTCTGGGAAGCCCTTATATTTAACAGCTGTGCTAACACATACCACTTACTTCATATTGGCACTGTATTGTGCACAGCAAAAATATTATTATTACATCCAAACAAGACTGCAAACCTAAGTGGCAAGTGAATAAACAGAAATGCAGGTAGAAAATTCAATGCAGGGCCTGGTGTGGAAGGTGTTACTGGTGAACACTTTATCATGTGGGCTGGAGGTGTGCATGGTTGCTGGAACGGTCTTCATCCCATCTCTGCTGTTGAAGGCCGGAATGGAAGAACGCTACATGACTATGGTGCTCGGTGAGTGGATAAACCATACACACTTGTGCAGAACGGGTCGAAATGCATGATGGTGATGGGCAAGAGTCGCCACTGAAAGACATAGAAGCAGTTGTATTTGTACTGACAAGTATAGCCCAGGATGGCATAGTGGGTTAGTGATTAGAACTGTGGCCTTACAGTCCTGCGCTTAAACCTGACCCAGTGTTGCATGGAGTTTACATGTTCTCCCGGTGTTCATGTGGCTGAACTGGAGACTTAACACTGTAATTCTAAATAAAGGGTGACTGTGACTTAGGATGTGGAGCAGGTCACCCATTAAGCAACATACCGAAGCCTAATTTCTCCTGATTGTTTGGATAAAAGTTATATACAGTTAATACAGTCTGTTTACCATTTAATTAAAGGTCTGTCTGTCTACAACTGCCTAGGTTTGCAGAAGAGTTTTTAAATCCAGCAGACCTGGTTGCTGGACACGTGCCACTGTTGAGATTAAAACGTCACCAGAACCAGCAGCCCTAAACTTTATATTTGAGGTGACTGTTGCCACGAAAAGTCCACATCTTCAGGCAGTAGTAGATAAAAGCAGGCCTCTCTTTTCTAGACTGCATTCCTTGAATTTGAAGGCTGAATTGTAGCTGGCAGATTTTCACCGATAACATTCATTCTGTGAATTGGTTGTAAACTACATATCTGAATGACTCTTTATTGGTTGAAATGGGAAATGTACAAAATTCTTAAATATGCATCAGTGTTATAGTAGATCTAATCTGGTAGTCAAAAGAAATAGGTCAGAAATTATTCATTTTTAGTAGGTTTCATAAAAGGAAACTGACTGTTCCTCTGTTTTCATCAAAAGAAAATAGCAACAAAACAAAAATACAAGTTGTATTTCTGTTTTTATAATTTTCTGACTCCTTCCCCATGCAAGTGCACTTTTACTGTCCAATTCACCATTTTGACAGGGGTTCTGTTGCCTGTGCATTAATAATATAAGCATTATTAGACCAAAAATATCACCAAGTTATATGCTGTAGTGATAAAGAAATCAACAACAGAGCTAAATTGTGACAGTATTTTCCTCACTGTCAAAAAAGAGTTACACATCAAACATGATAACTTTTCTTTTGGAGAGGGATAAGAGTTTTTCCTTCTATGTAGCTTATGCGTGATGTCGGTATGTAAAGATGCAACACTTACAATATCTGCTTATTCCCAGAAGACCCTTTTCCTACAATAACACCCATACACACACTATGACGCAATCCCCCTGCAACACTGCTTTAGGTGTGGATGACCGTCAGTGGGGTATCACAAATATAATTCATTCATCAAAAATTGAGTTTATGGTAATAATGATCTTACAGGTGGTAAATTACTAATGAAGCTGCTTTGAAGACCTATGGCCACTATATGTTGCTGTAAAATGTGAGCGTGTCGAATTATTTGCTGATTAAGCAAATTTCCATCATAGAACATAGAACAGAATAACTCTGAACTTTTATGCTAAAAAACAAATATGTGAGGACACCAAGTGGAGTGCAACACAAAACGGTTTAAATTATTTAAGCTATGCACTTTTTTTTACATGCAGGAAATGCTATTTTTGTGAGTCCTAGATTGTACTTGGTCTCGGTCATAACCAGCTAATCTAGATCAGTGGTTATCAGAAATTAGTGACAGTACTTAGATTTTTTCTGAATGCTTAAAAAAATTCCAAAAATATGTAATTTAGCATTAAGTTTCAAAGGACTGGTTGTTTGCTTTTGGTTTACTTGTTTATTTGATTTCTGATTTTAAAAAAATAACAGGAAAACACACAGTTATCCTGCTTTGGAGCGGGTTATGTTTGAGATAACAGATCAACTTTTATAAAACATAGCCTACCAACCAATCAAATCTCTTGGAAAATGGCATCACCATTCGTAGAAGCTCCTTTGGAGGTCGGTGCACCGATAGTGAGAGGGTCTCTTGGTCGACAGGAGTGGGAGGGCCCCCTCCTGTCATCTTCATTCATTTTTTTTCATTTTTTTTCCAGTTGACTGGCAATGACAAAGCCTCCTCAGTGTGCTTCTATTTACCAACATAATCCCACAGCAGAGACTGATTTAAGCACTTAAGTTTCATACTTGTTCTACTTATAAGATATGAAAGTAAGCCTAATAGCCCCTTTGAATTATGATTTTATATCAGTTTTTATTTGCTATCGAGTCCGTTTGACACCACGACAGCTGCAGTTTAAAGGATAAAGCTAAAATTGTCACACGCGCCATATTAATACATTTAAGCAATACACTGATTTAATGAAATACAGAAATATAATTATAGTCAGATCTTCTTGTGCTCTAATGATGGGATGTTATATTATAAGCCTGCTAACCTACCTTTGTTTTTTGACAGCTGTCCTTCCTGCATCTGTAAACTGCAGCTTTAACTGTTGCTTTCAGCCTAGGTTATGGGATTAAGTTCGATATATTTGTCCAATATCATAGTTTGCTCTTGGTTTGTAAAATATTAAGCTCTCCTGCCAGTAGACTTTTCATGTTTGTGTATCATATGCTGCAAACACCATCCCTTTCAGGAAAACCTGGTTGACTTAGCATGTTGTCAAACATCAGTGTGTGCTTAGCACGATTGCGGTTGTCAGGCATATTGTGGGCAAATAACAAAAATATATCCTGGGTGTGCTGAACTTGCTTCATAGCACAGGCCCCAGATTGAATGAACAGATGATACCTGGACACAAACAGCACAAAGTTTAGATTGCTCCTCTGATACTAGTATTTTAAAACAGTAGGTTTCGCTTTGATTTGAGGCTGAGGACTCCACTTATTAGTTGTGGGGACAAGGTCGTCTCGGGCAAGCTTCAAATCCAACACAGTGCAGAGCGTCCAATGGTTCCCCAACCTCTGATACTGTAGCATCCAGAATCAATGTTACAGCTGCTACATGGACGTCGATGTGTCAGTTCTGAACAGAGCCTTTTCTAAAATACAACCTCACCTAATTATACCCATACTCTTTGTCTTGAAAATTATGCAAAGTTGCCTCTGCACCAAGCAGTGAGATAGCCAGGCATGCTAGTGTTAGCAGGATATACATCAGAGCACAAAACACTTTTTTTTTCTTTAAATCCGTCCCATAAAATCGAGCATTTGTATTTTTCTGTTTTGAGGAGACAATAAAAAAAAAGACACAACCCAGAAAACTCTTTGTACACCACGGACAGATCACTTTTACTAGGACTGCTGTGATAGTTATGGTTGCTAAGCTATGAAAACAGGATAATCACTGTTTGGGGAACAAGTTTAGCAAATGCTCAATTGATCTTATGGTCGTACTCAGTTCGTTACCTGATGGCATCTTGGCTTCATTCTCTGATAATCCTGAAAAGGGTAAATGGCTTGTAGAGGACAGGTAGATTGACATGTAGAACTACAAACAAAGGTATTTTTTAGAGGGATTGAAATGTCTCACAAGACAGAGATATAAGGTTTCACCTACTAACAAGCTAATCAGTTCTCACTGCTGTTTTTGGAACCAATGTAATAAAATTAACAGGCTTCCTCTTTCTGCCAGGAGCGGGTCCAATTCTGGGCTTGATCTTTATACCGATAATTGGCTCAGCCAGTGATTCATGGCAAGGCCGTTTTGGTCCACGGCGCCCCTTTATTTGGATGCTGAGCCTGGGAGTTTTGCTCGGCCTGCAAGTCATGCCACAGACCTGGCGCCTGGCTGTGCTGATGTCCCCGCAGCACCCTCACTGGCTCCAAGCCGCCCTGCAGTCCGCGGTGGTGTGTCTGATAAACGTCTGTGGAAACGTGAGTTAGCTTCTACACAGGGCCACATTTACATCTTGAATTGTGCCCGAGGTAAATCAGCCATTTAAGATGTGAATGAATCACTGTCTGGATAAAAGACTTGGTTCGAATTCAAAAACCAGGCATGTTATGAGATTTGTTACGGTAAAATTAAACACATGAAAGTAGTGCTGACATGGCAATTTATACAGCAACAGATTTTAAATGCAATAAATGTAAGTGCTAAGAATGTGCTTTACTTCATAAAAGTATAACATTAAAGGATGTGGATTTCCACCAAGTGATTTCTCAGCAGCACAAATAACACAAAGCACAACAAATGTGCTCAAACAGATTTGTTAAGGAAAACAGACATGATCACTGCTCAACAACCACAGTATCGCACTGTCAATAGACTCTGAACAAGAGAAAAAGAAACAAGGCGGAGATAATCAGCAAAAATGGGAGTTAAAGTTGAGGGGGTATCTATGGGTGCTATGTTTCAAGAGTTTAAAATAAGACTGAAACCTTTGTTGAACTGTGACCAATGTGACAATCACATAGTATCTACACTTTATCTGCTGAGTCTTAACTGGTTCGTCTGAATCCAGCTATCACCTCTACTTATCTACCTCTACTAGTCTTACAGATAGTTACTAGTTATATCAGGAACAATTCACATCCCTCTCTGACCTACTGCACTTTAAAGTTACCTAGATTCCTATCCTCACCCTAGCAAAGAGCAGATACTCAGCAACATAACCTGGCCTTATATCTACTAGGGGTTGACCGATAGGTCTTCCTCAAAGCTGATTCTGATTCTGATTATGAGTAATCATGGAGACCAATGACCAATATTTTTCACTGATATGCATTTGCAGTAATGAAAAATCTTGGTGACAAAATTAAGAATCAAGATTGTACAGCTGAATGAACAATTCACTCAAACAATTGTAATAAAACTGAACATTATAACCTTCATGAAGGGAGGATTTATTGCAGGACTATTATGTCAAGCTGCATTAGTTTTAGTTAGGTTTACCTAGTGTATTTTTGTAATCATTAGTTGTATCCACAGGCTGCAAAGAGCTGTGCTGGAAATTATCGGTTCCTTTTAATGCAGTTTTCACCAACGCCAATGTATCAGCCTTCGTGGTGAGATATACTTTCAACACACAGCTCCACTCACTCACCACAGCTGCTCCAGCCTGCAAACAGGGCCTGTAGCCTTCAGTGTCAATAGGCTATTATTCACAAAGTGTAACCAATCAATCAGAAATTGCTCAAGACCACAGTGTGATGACTACACTGAGAGAGGTGGCTGCAAATTATTGCATTTCCAAATTAATCTATTTTATTGGCAGATTAAAAAAAAACAACAAAAAACAACAATTCCGATAATTGTGAAAATGCTGGATATCAGATCCAGTAATTGTCCAGAACGATGATTGGTAGACCTCTAATATTTATATAACATTGTATTCATGCTAATCTATAGTTGCAGGCCCAGCTGGCTTGAATAGGCAGTTTCATCTGAGTGTCATGGCTCACTCAGTTGTCCAATCACCATCACTCTAATCAACAAGCATACACGTCTGTCTAAAACAAAAAACCCCAACATGCTAGCTAATCAATCATAGTAATAAGGTGATGATGAAGATAAAGTTCTTAAAGGTCTATAAAGAAAGTAATATAACTATCACTGTGGCTGTGATTTGGTGTCAGCTAAGCCTTGTGTTGGCTCCTCAGGCCTCTCTCACGCTGTTGGTGGCCCTGCTTTCAGACCTGTTCCCCAGGGAGGAGGAAAACCGCAAAGCATTCTCGGTTTATGCCATGATGAGCAGCTTGGGGGGATGCCTGGGGTAAGGCACTTAGTAAAGCTTTCGACCTAACTGGTTCTGTCACTTGCTTACGGTCTTTCACTTTCATGTCACTACAAATACAAATGGCAGTTTCCAGATTCAAAGCTAACATGCCTCAGGGAGAAACCTAAACCTACAATGATTTAATTTACTGTCACCAGGACCTGTGAATATTAGGCATTTTTCTTAAAACAGCCATAATTAATATTTCTATGATTAAAATGTATCATGTCCAATGTTGACCAGCCCACCAATTACAGCAGGGGCTGACTTGATTGTCATAGTTATATGTTTTTTTTTGGTCATAAACCAAAGTACTGGAAAAATGACATTTTGAACTGATGGTGGCTCTAGATGAGAAGTTAATGAATCACCAAAGTTGTTCCTTTTCATCCTGAGGTTGACACGAATGCTTGTAATAATTGTTGAGACATTTTACCTAAAACCAAAACCAAATGACAGACATGGAAGCTGCACAGCTACTGTGGCTAAAAGAAAGTCTGTAAACAATCAATTGATAATCATCGTTGCTGTAAATGAATCTTCTGTTAACTGAGTAACTGATGATTTTTTTCAGCTCTAACTGATATCTTACTTTCTCTGGTAATCATGTAGTGTATTTTGTATAATTCTATGGTTTATCAGTGAAGTGTATGGAACTACAATGCACGTTAACATCATTGGTCATAGATTGACCTTTGACAGTTTTCTTGCATTAATGAGTCCAACAGTCATCGAATGTTAACAAATAAACTCAGGCTGTGGATAAAGCACAATGCAGGGACAGTTTCTCAAGCTCAACTTTTTCTTTTGACTGGCACAGAGTTGAACAGGACTTTGATATTAGTCGTTTACATGGATAAAGGAATTACGGAAGGACTGTATCCTCTCTCAGTAACTTAAAATCTGAATTCAGGTTCTTGCTCTCTTCTTTGGACTGGAGGCAAGTTCCTATGGCGACATACCTAGGAGGCGAGGAGGTTTTCATCTACACCCTGCTCACCTTCCTCTTCCTCAGCTGCCTCCTAACTACAGTATTCATCCCAGAGGAGACCGGAACCAGAGAGGTAGTGAGAAAGACTGTCGTCTGCAGCTCTTTAAAAAGCTGGAGCAGCAGATACTGCCCTCACATGCTCCTGCCTTGGCCTCAGTGTCTCCATGTTGCACTTGGCCAGTGTGCATCAGCATGTATGTCAGTGTTACCTCGTGTGTCTACAGCACGTTTGCATGTTCCAGTAGTCATATGGAGACTGTTTTTGGCACAACTGTTTGGCTGGATGGCACTTATGAGTGTTATGTGTTTCTTTACTGACTTTATGGGGGGGGGGTTGTACCAGGGAGTGCCAAGGGCTGAGCCAGAGTCACAGGAAAGGAAAGACTATGATGAAGGTAGGTTAAGTGCTTCTTTGGTTCTGCCCATCCAGATTCAATTCAGCCGGTGAGATTACACACATTTCTGTCCTTCCAGGTGTGCGTGTGGCCAGTCTGGGTCTTTTCCTGCAGTGTGTGGTGTCAGTGCTTGGCTCAGTGTTAATTGACCGCTGGGTTGCTCTGTTGGGAGCCAGGGTGGTGTACATTAGCAGTGCAGCTCTGCTGGTGTTTACCACCGCTGTCATGACTGTCTCAGACAGTGTGATAACCATTACTTTAATGGTGGCTGTGACAGGATACACACTCTGTGTCGTTCAGGTCCTGCCATTCACACTGCTTTCTCTCTATCGCTCAAACAGCCAGGTAAGTTTTAACCACACACTTATGTATATATACAACAATAATCATTAACATGCAAACACACCTTAAGTCAGTTTTCACACCTTGCAATGTTGACATACATTTTTATTTCATGAAATTTAAGAGTACTTGTCTGCCTACTTAAAAGCTTTTAAATATAAAAGGATTTTCAATTATTCTGTTAGGGAAACTACATCACTAGTTACATATCAGTATTTTTATCTGAGAGGTAAATCATCTCAATATAGTCTCACTGTTTGCTAATCATTCATCCTTTTCTCTATAAGTTTTTTTTCGCCTCATCTGATCCAAGACCTTGTTTGTTGAGTGACAGTGATGACCAAACGCTTACCAAGCCCATTTTATCCGGTGGGCCTCATGCTAATGACCCCACCAGGGGGCTGACTTTATCAGGGGAAGAACCCTGTGTTGGGCTGCTTGTGGGTGGAAATGAAAGCGATGTGGCAGGCTGTGCACCAACCCCCCAGAGAGGGATGTGTTTTGACATGGCAATACTGGACAATGCCTATCTGCTCTCAGAGGTAAGATTGGGTGATTGGAACATGAATCAATTATTCAAATAGCAACAATATCAGGCAAAAAATCATTAAAAATACAAATTTCCTTGGGAGGGAAGATAGGCCTGACAATTCAGGAGACATCTGATCTGACTCCCGCAGTCCATCAGAGTTGTGACTAAAGTTTCTGAATAACCCAACAGCAGCTCTGTCACTGTTTAGGAAGTCTAAAATTCTACTCAAACAGTTGTTCTGGGGAAAATCTTTTTGCCTTTTGCAAGTCATTAATACTCTGCTAAAACAGCTTAAACAGCTATCTGCTGGCTCCATAACTGTGCAGCCTCTGCCCAACAACAGACATACAAGATGTCTGTTGTATGCCTAAAGCTTTCTGTTCCATATTTCAGAGTTTGTTGTACCCCTCTGCCCAAAAGCTCTTATAAAGATAGAGCATTGACACATAACAGTTGTGAGTATGTAACTGCAGTTCTACTGTTTGGGGACTGGAAGGGACAGAGTAAAACCTGGTATTGTCTGGGGCATCGTCTTAGCCATGATGTTTACCTCAAGCCAGCAGCAACATGGAATCTCCTCCAAGTCTAATATCCTACATATGATATATTTCACCCTCACCACCACATGCAATACAACAATCAAGAAAAAAAGCAAAGGTATTCTTATACTGCACATGTTAGGTTTTCAAACATTTTTAATGTGCCACCCCCAAACAAAGAATTGAAAATCTGCTCTCGCTCCTAAATTTGTTCAGCAGGTATTTGTATACAATAGACTGCAACTAAGAAACAACTATGTATTAATATTTTAAGTTGTTTTTTTTTTTTAACATAAAGTGTTAAGTCATGCTAGCAGGATATCTCTATGGGATAAAAAGGTATTTTAATCAGTCCACTAATTTAGTCCAGGCTGAAAATTTTTAACCGCTATTGGATAGATTGCAATAAAATTTTGTGCGGACACTCATGTTCCCAGAAGATTAATTGTAACTTTGATCCTCTGACTTCTCATCCAGCACCATGAAAAAGGATTTTTTCCTCCCCAAAGCTTCAGTTTGTTTTCTTATTTATGGATGACTTGGTTTGTCAGTCTCTAGACAGGATGAAAAATGTGTGTAGTAGCTAAATAACTATCTATCATTAGAAAATAGTGACAGAAGAATGACCACAAAAGATTCATTGTGACATGTGTGAATGAGATCATTGCAACTGTACAGGTTGTTATAAGCCAACTTGTAGACATAACAACTCGTATATCAATATATTGCTGCTACAGTAGAAAAAAGGTTCTACATCCAGTGCTCTATTAGCTGAAAATGACACTAGGAGGATGTGCCTCGATACTGATTGGTCTGGGTAAACCAAAACAAAATGACAATCACAAACCCACCACACCCTTCAATGTCCAACTAAATAGATTAAACAAAATGGTCTATATAATTTAAATTTCAATCAACTGAGAAACAAAAAATGCACATTTCAAAATGTTTTTGTTAAACCCTTCGCCATTATATAGAAACAGAAAAAGTAATTTGGCCTTAAGATGCATAGAAATGATCCTCATCACCCATGTAAATGTAATTCTGTATCTTCTGCAGGTGCTGCCGGCAATATGCCTTGGTTCAATAGTACAGCTGGTGAACAGTGTGAGGGCTTACATGGCCTCCGCCTTCTGCTTCAGCCTGCTGGCATTTCTCTGCTCCACCAGGGTCGTTTACACCCTCACCGACCTACAACACTGACCATCTCTCCAGCAAGACCATCGGCCGACAATAGACAGCAGCACATAACCTCTGATGTGCCGTGGCTGAAATGGTTGCTGTGTGGAAGAAATGCATATTGAGAGACAGGGTTGATCTTGTGTTGGAGAAGCAGCAGCGCTCCTTGAGGTTTTAAGAGGTTTAGGAACCTGCTTTAACACATTGACATACCGAACATAAAACAAATTCCTTTAAGTATTGGGTTGTATTGTCATTGCAAATTCAAGACATGCCATTTGAGGCCAGTAAAGAGATGTGAATGAATGCTGTGACTGACAGTGCTTTCATCACCGTTAGAGCAGTCCATTGTAGGTACAAGCAAACACTACACAGACTCCATCTTCATGTATAAAATGAGTTAGCTTTTTTATATTCTTCTATAGGGAGTGATGAAGAGCAATATCCTGCTGTGTACTGTTGCTAAGAAACCCTGGAATCGCGACACTCCTCGTGTGGTGCATTATGCTGCAGTCCTCTCATCCATAAACTATGCTCTGTTTGGCTTCTGGAGGATCGCTTACAGCCAGAAAGCAATGACTAAATGAAGCGTATAACCCAACAGAAAAAAAATCAACCTTTAAAGTAAAGCTACGTTTCCAGCCAGGTGTCCCAGTTGTACTGCTATACTGGGTATAGTCATATTCATGATCTATTTCAGCGACCAAGATATAATTTTATCTCTCCACATCCTGTTCTGCAAATTTTTCCAGCTCTGAGACCAGATTATGTCAACATCCTGTTCTGCAAATTTTTCCAGCTCTGAGACCAGATTATGTCAACATCTCGGGGACAATACTGACTTTTCAAAGTTCCTATCTATCAGATGAATGAACTGGCACATTCAGTATTACCAAGGACACTGAAACTTTTCAACTTGTGCCATTTCTTTCTCATAAAAAGCTGCTTGGAAATGTTGCAGTTGAAGGATACCTGTGAAATTTTAAAGGCACCGTTTTGTACAAGAACCTCGTTTATGTCTTTACTTAAGCTTCCAGACTATAAAATGCCATGCCATGTGGCATAGGTCTGTTAAGCTCAATTAAACTTGAATTCCTTCAGATTCAACCTAAGTAGCTTACATCTAAATCACACTGTAGAACTGATATGTTGTTCAGTTGTTGTTCCTCCACTGCCTCACTTGAGTGACAAGCTGATATGGCTGCACTAAAGCTGCACTAATCAATATGTCTATATGCACAATAGATCAAATAAGTATGTGTAATGTGGATGGGGTCATTTGTAATGAAAAACCAACAAAGAATTATCGGCCAGTTCCTGCTCTACAGTTCCCCTCAACTCTACATAATGTTTTACAGTTTTTAACTAGTTGTTTTGATGGGATACTCAGCAGTTTCCAGCTTCAGCAGGCAGCCGTTTTTGGTGAAAAAAACTCCATTAAAACCTTTGCACGCCACCTGTCCAGCACCAAGCAGCAGACAGACACAGTTGGCTTCTACAGAGCCCGATATTTTCTTCAGGAGTTGGTGGAGACCAAAACGACACTTAAAGGAGAGTAAATATTGTAAACTCAATAGAAAATGTAAAATTCAGTGTAAAATGCAATGTGATTAGAAACTCCAAATAAATGGCCAGACATGGCACTGATGGCTCAGACGCCCCAAAACAGATCCATCTCTTAAAACTCACCATTCCCTCGGAGGTCGGCGAGCGAGGTGCAAGCCCATTGGGGTGGGTTGCAGATAGCTGGCAGACCAGTCCCTCTACAGGGCCTACAACATAGCGCATCGTAATGCTACCTGGACACAAGCCGGGGCTTGATCAACCCTGGCTGTGTCATACAGGTGAGGGAAAGGCCCAAACACTTGATGACTCCAGGAAACACCACTGATGATGTGTCCAGGTGCATCACAAGATGATGTTCACCACTCATTTTTAATGTTGCGGCCAATCAGCCGCACTGTTAATTGTTGTGAGTCACATGTGATATGATGTAGGTTTTAATAATACATTTTCAGAATCCCTTCCGTGAAACCTCCACCCCTTTCAAAAGAGTTCTTTTAGGTATTTAGAGAAAAGATGATTATCTTGTCCAAGGGCTCTGAGATTCTGAGATTGTGAATCATGGATTCATTTCTATTTCATCTATTCATTTCAAAGAGGAGATTTATTCAGTATACAAGGACTAACATGCTTGCACTGAATTCAGATACAAGCTTGGAATTCTTTCAGGTTTCATTACAAAATCTGATAGGTAGGTTTAAGTAATAACAACTATGACATGAAAAGTATAACTCAAACAATAAAAGTAAATGCAAAATAGGATAATAGTAGTATATACATGTGTGTATGATATTTAACTATTTCAATTTTTTCCCATCTGTTATTGTTGAAAACATTCTGTATTTGGAGTTTGACTTTTTGTGGCTCCGCTGAACCACCAGAGGGAACCTTTGTACAACAGACCAGTGGCACATAAACATCAGGTCAAGACTGGTGAGGTTTTTTTTTTTTTTAAAAGCACCTTTCTACTTTGTAAAGTTCATCATGGTAATGGGCGTATACCATGATTTTAGCAGGAATTACTTCCTAGCAAGAGTTTTATAGATATACATGTCACATTTTATCTCTAACCCACCTATTTGAGTATCATCATTCAGATTTCTAGTAGAGTTTTTGTGTCCTGGCCTCTGTTTCAGAGGAAATTCAAGAAAATTATGGGTGGAACAAAGCTTTCTGCTACTATACTTCATCATACCTTCATATCGACTCTAATTTTATAGTCTACAGATTGCTTGATTTATTTAAATATATGGAACTTTTAAGACTATTGAAGACAATTGTATATTTTTATTGTTTTCAAATTGTAAAACACTGGTTTCAGACTGTTAATGTCTATGAAATACTGTATCACTTAAAATTGTCACCTTTTCAAATTGTAGAAAGAGAAATGTGTCATCTACTAGTTAATTTTGACTATTTCTATAGCTGTCCTTTTATTCCAGCAATGATTATACTGCCTGCAGTAAATATTTAATACAATGAGTTACACTTGAACCCCAGGTGTAAACCATCTCTCTTTAATAATCCCCCATATATATATATATACTCCTGGAATAATCCAATCTATGACTGGTAAACAGTGGAACTGCACCACTTTAGCCACAACCTGCATGTAATTCAGCACTTGTGACCTCCAGGCTACTCATTTTCCTCTTCATCCTGTTACCCTGACATCATTTGTACCAACACCAACTACCACATCACCATGTCTCCTATTGTAACTGGTCATCAGGGCAGCATTTGTGTTGGACCTACAAGCTCTAGTCTAACCCTACATGTCAAAAAAACAGTTACAATGATATTTCAGATTTGAACTGTTCCACTGGGAGAAATATTTTTCATCAGTCAAGGATTCATGATAAGAAAGAATCTTTCATAACTTCTTTAAGAAGAGCGTCCTTCTTTTAATAAGTTTTGAAAACAAACATGTCCAAGTGTTACAATGCATCTTAAGAAACACACACCCAGTAAAAGCCTGTGAAATTAAGACAAATGTTTGCAAAATGAGTTAATATTGTAGAGTTGGAACTGTTCTTGATCTTATTTTCTGTGAATGAAAGAGGAGAAAGATGAATGTCATGTTCATTGGAGGCTTTCAAGAAAATGTTGTAAGTCATAGCAAGGACAAAGCCAGCAGCATCATGACTGACCTAAACTTTAACTGTAAAGTAATGCTGAGACACAGCTTCATTTAGGCTGGATCACCAACCAGGCAAAGCAAGCAGCTGCCCCATGGAGGGCCCCAGACCCTCAGAGCCCCCAAAGGCCCAATGTATGGCAATTATATACCTGCCTGCAGACACTCATGAGTGGAGGCTACTGTTTAAACAGATAATGGATAAAAATATAGTAAAAATGAAGTATAAATAATATATGTGTCTTTATTGAAGTTATAAACATTGACAAAAACTGTACATTAATAAAGAAAAACAATGTATGTGATGTGCACATGTCCAAATTCAAGTGTGTCACAAACCATTTATTAAATGTTTGTATACTGTTTAAGGTATATTAGAGGGTCTTAGAAGTGTGACAGTGTCTCTGGCAAAAAAAAAAAAAAAAAACAGCGCTCATTTACATGATGAACACAGAAACTTCAAAAATAAAAGTGAAAAAGACACTATAGACTTTCAGTTGGTGATGTGTTATGCATCATTCATACTTTCCCTGTATATTTGAACCCCAGTGTGGATTTTTGAAACATTTCCTTGCTGTCACTGTACATCACTTACTACATCATTGGACAGTTTTTCCTCTTTTACTCAGGTCAGGAAGGTGGTTGACAGCGTGTCACTGAGGTGTTTCCTTTCAGAGACCATGAGTATCCATGGAGGCCAGCACACAGACAAACAACCACTGGAGCCAAAGGAGGAAACGTCCAGCCCCAAAACGGGGATCAACACTGCATATCTGTTAAATAGCAAATAGCAGGTAGCACAATACCAACGAAGGTCTCCATAGACTGCTGTAAAAATTCAACAGGAGTAGTTATGAGGATTTCCACCGCTCTCTCCTGCGGAACAACCGCAGGCTTTGGAGCAGGATGAAGAGCAGCGAGGCTGTTCCGACGGAGCGGCCGGAGCCCGCCTATAATCGGCTTGTTGTTACATTAATCGGTGTTTCCATGTTTTCTCGTCCGGCCCCTGTGTCTCCGTCAATAGGCCACATTGTGCCGCGCTGAGACTCGCCACACTGGTCCCCCGTCGACACATGGCAGTCACGATTTATCGAGCGGCGACCAATCAGAGCGCTCCTCTTAGGGCGAGCCTCCGCGGCCAGCGGCCAATCAGAGGCGCCGGACGGGACCCGTGCCTCCGAGTAGTACAGCGACGCGGTCACGTGACGCTGGGAAAAGGAATGCCAACATGGACCCGTGGCAAGGACGGGACGAGGCTGCGCTCCCGCGGTAACACGACGAGGCGAGCAGCTCGGCCCCACGCCGCTCCCCCGGCGAGCCTGCCCCGGACCGCACACGGTAGGTCGAGCCGCACGTCCGGGCTTCTCCCGCTGGGCTCGGCCGGAGAGACGGGGCGGTATAAATAGAGCGTTTTGTGACCCAGCCGAACTTGAGACTCGTGGATTCCGACGCAGGGGCTGCTGCGCTCCGGCCGAGTGCCATGTTGTCGGCCGCTCCTCGGCTCCGGGCGCGGCGGAGCGTGTTATCCGCTTGCGCCGGGAGATTGTTTTCCCGGGGAGAGTTTTCCTCGCCGTACGCTCATGGGCGCGTCGTGCGGGCCGCGGTGTTTCTACGGCGCCTCGGTGGTGCGCT
The DNA here is from genome assembly GCA_016859345.1 of Istiophorus platypterus. Lineage (NCBI taxonomy): Eukaryota > Metazoa > Chordata > Actinopteri > Istiophoriformes > Istiophoridae > Istiophorus > Istiophorus platypterus. Next base: position 3,786,531 of record CM029117.1, read on the forward strand.
GGGAGAAGTACGAGGCCCCGCTGCAACATGTGCGCGACGGTCTGACAGCAGCGCACATCCTTTACATAAGCAAAGGGGGATTACCTCAGCTCTTTGGACCGGTCCTGTTGAGGACCCAGGAGGGCTCCTGGGGGGCTGCCAGCCAATTCAAGTTCAACTTTTTATATCTATGTGTATATATGTATTCAGGGAAAAGAAAATATATATATACCCACTTCATCTAAGATAGGGCTGAGTAATAATTCAATGTAATAGTTTATCAGCGTATAGCAGAGGTTTATCATGAGGGTATGAACATATTATATTATTCTTTTTTTTTAACGAATTAATCATTCTGAGCATTTATTAGTCACTAGGAAATTTGTTATTCATGTTTTTACATTTGTTAAGAGTCTGTCTTGTTACACAAAACAGCAGACTTTGATACACTGAGCATCAATCTGGCAATTTTTGTACATGAATTTCTCTGCATTACTGTATTGCCAAATTAACATTGTGACCCAGGCCTAGTCTGTGGTTTAGAAATGACTGGAACTTTATCATCTAAAGGTGGGAAAATTTGAAAGTTATCCAAAATTAAGCAAAAACAAGATTGTAAACAAGGTGCCTGTGCAATTAATTTATTTACTTCACTTCACTTAAATGTAAATAATACAGTTTTAAAAGGCAAAACAAAAAAATACCTTCATACAATAGCTTCATACACTTTCACTTCTTGGTGGGTAATGAAATCCCGTCTCAATGTTGCTTTGCAGGTTTTTGTGATTCCTTTGCTGGGTAGAGTTTCCTCAACATCCTCTCTTCTGCATTTGTCCTGGATCAATGGTGTCTCTCAGCAGCAGAACGCTGAGTTTGGAGAATGATCTGTTCAGGGACAGCAACAGCAGCAGCAGCAGCAGCCTGTTTTCTCTGGGCCTGGCAGACAGAGCCTGCAGTGAGGGGGGCAGTTTAGCTTCCTGCGGCAGTCCTGAGGCGGGGGACGTGGGGGCTATGAACAGCTCCAGCCCTGGAGAGGAGGACGATGAGGAGGAGGAGGAAGAGGAGGAGGAGGAGGAGGAAGAAGATGAAGACGATGTGGCACGTCTGCACATTTTTCTAGGAGCAGCAGCAGAAGAGGAACCTGCGAATCAGGAGCCCAAGCTGCCAGAGTTCCCTTTCCATCCCTCTTCCCCATTCTCCCCGACACTAGAGGACATAGAGGAGTTCTTGAGGGAAAAAATGGAACTGGTCAAAGACGAGCCAATGGCTCCAGAGGAGGAGGACTCCCCTCTTCCTCGCAGCTCCAGCGTGTCTCCATCCTCCACTGCACCTCTGGCCTCCCCCTTGGAGACTTGCAGTGACCCAGGGACTAGTGCCTCCCACAGCACTTCTAGCCCAGACACCCCACAGAATGAGCGAAACAGCCCTAGCCCAGCTGACCCTTCCTCTTCTGCCCAAGTAACCCCATCACCATCCACCTTAACCCCACCAATGCTCCTTGGTGCTCCGTTGGTTCTTCAGCTCCAGCCCCTACCCCTGGCTCAGCCTCCAACCCCAGCAGGCTCTCCTCCGACGGCCCAAAATGGCATTTGGCTCACTCATCTTGTCATGGGGCTCCAGGGTGCTTCAGGACAAAATCTCACCCTACTCGCCCCCCAAGTGCCCTCCACCCCCACCACCTTTTTATCACTTAATAGTGGAGATACAAAGTCAACTGACCAGAAGTATGTGAAGATAGCCCCTCTTCCCATCACAATGAGGACTGTAGAGATTACAGGTGTGACTGGTGTCGGAGCTCAGGGGAATGGTCTGTTGAGGGCCATGGCCCCCCGGGTGACCAGAGTGCCACCCACAGAGAGGGTCCATAAGTGCTCCCATCCAGGCTGTGGGAAGATGTACACCAAAAGCAGCCATCTAAAAGCTCACTTCCGCCGGCATACAGGAGAGAAACCCTACACGTGTAGCTGGCCTGAGTGTGGCTGGAGGTATGTGGCATAATGTGAACTGTATCAGGTTTAAAAGTAAATACTAAGTTTAAGATCAATATTACAGGAATACACTGAGTTTTTGGAAGATTTTTCCACCTGTGGAAGCAAGGGTCCGCATTGGTAGTTTTTGTTGTTTCAGGTACTAGGGAAATGATGTGACACAATCCAGGAAATACAGTTTGATAATACACTAAGGCAGGATTTTACAAATCAAAAGAAATTTTTCACAATGACAATCTTCTTTGTTTACCTAAGCAGTCCTGTATATATAGATTTCCCTTTTAGCGTATACATCATGTTCTCTTCCAGTGTTAACAGGATATGATTTTCCTGCTAGTTTACTTCTGTCATTTGTGTATTAAGTGTACTGAACCACAACAAAAATTGCCATATTTAGCTTCACATCATACACCACTGCTTATCAAAGTATATGACAAGGATTCAATGTTACACTCACCTGGGGTAACACAGATTCAGTTCACTATAGCCTACTGTCACTCAATACATGCTGATCTCTCCCAGTGTTCACTCCCAAAAGAAAAAAGTCTGTATTTTACGATATAATTAGTAGTAAATTGAGATTCCAGGCACATAAATTATCATTGTGGATTTGGTGTCATATAGTTGTATTTTACTCATCCATGACATGCATTGCATTGTGAGACTCTTCCAAAAAAAGAGTAAAAAATATAATTGCTGAAAGTGAATGTACAGTTAGGTTCATAAGGATTTTGATTGTGGCACAATTTTCATAATTTCAGTTTGTACACCACTGAGAGGGATTTTAAATAAGGCCACCGAGATCTGATGGAAATGTAGATTTGCAGTTTTAAATCGGGGGGAATTTTTAACAAGAATTTAACAAAAATAAAACACACATACTATTTAGGAGTTGCTGCCATTTTTATTCATAGTCCCTAATTTTCAGAGGATCAAAAGTAATTTGACAATTGAATGAGTATCATATACAGGTGTGGCCTGTTTCCTTGTAATTTTATGACAGATGAAGCAGGTAGAAGGTCTGGAGTTGATTCAGAGTTCTTAATTTGCATTCGATAGCTGTTCATGTAAATGTCTTTCTGGGGACAGTGTTATGACATGGGCATGTATGGCTGCTGATGGAACTGAGTCACTGGTGTTTATTGATAATGTACCAGCTGATAGAAGCAGCAGGTACAGATGGATAATGACACAAAACATACTCCAAAAAACCCAAGAACTTCACAAGGCAATGAAATGTAATATTCTTCAATGTTGTAATCATTCACCTTACCTCAACCCAACTGAGCATGTTTTTCACTTAGTGAAGACAAAACTGAGGGCAGAGAGACCCAGAGACAAGCAGCAACTGAAGGTGGCTGCAGTAAAGACCTGACAAAGCATCTCAAAGGAGGAAAATCAGAATTTAACGATGTCCATGGGTTCCAGACTTCAGACAGTCATCGTTTCAAATCATTTGTGGTCATGTACAGGTCCAAAATTACAAAAAATATGACTGTCCAACTACTAATGGACCTAAATATATGTGGTAAATGAGGCATGATTCCAAAGCCACAGCCTAGTAGGGTAAACATGGTGAATCAAGGGTCTTCAAAAAAGCCAGAACCCCAGAGCAGTATTCTGTGGGCCTAGAACTTGTAGCTATGCCCTTGAACACCAGTCATAGCATATGCAGGGGACATGGACAAATTTGTTGCCTGTTTATTTTTATCACTTAATTCTCTTTGAAACTGCGTTCCTTACACCACCCATCTGCTCTTGTGTCGCCAGGTTCTCTCGCTCCGACGAACTTTCTCGTCACCGTCGCTCTCACTCTGGCATCAAGCCATACGAGTGCTCACTATGCGAAAAGAAGTTCGCCCGCAGTGACCATTTATCTAAACACACGAAGGTCCACCGCAGCTCCAGGCCCAGCAGGATTATCAGAGCCACTGTGTGAAACCTTCAGTTGTCCTAAACCTTGCCCCGCACCCTTCCACCCTGTCTGCCTGCGCTGGCTTTGACCGGGGTTGGGTCCGGGTCTCCCTCAGGACTTTTGGTGCTTCACGAGCAGAACTTTCAGAACAATCTTTAGAGCTGGCTGCTGTTTCAGCATCATCATTTCCTTATTTCCTCTTCTCCCTGCTGTTTACTTTTTGCTGTTACTTCTGAGCAGACCGTCTTACACTGAGCTAACGGTGACCTCAGGAAAAACTGCTGAAAGTGGATTTCCTGGCCTACACACACACACACACACACACACACACACAAACACACACAGAGTCATAAAACAAAACACAAAACAGGAGACAGTCTTATGGAGAGGCCCCTCTTACAACCACTGCTTGCACGACTGCTCCTGTTTCCAAGCTACCAGCTGCTGTTGAAACTAGGGTGGTAAAAGTAATGGGAGGTTCTGTAATTGTACTGTCTCCTGTCTACTCTTGCATTCACCTCTCATTCTCAAAGCCACACTCAGGGTCCACATGGATAAAGCTTCTCAAAATTTTGTACATTATTAAAGAGAAAATTTGTTCCTTGGCATTAAATTTATGCCATGTGCTCCAATGTGGAGGCTTGCAATTGGACACAATTCACGTGGCAGAGCATTGCAGCCATCTTTTTGGGGTGAAAATCTGATTAGAGCAGCAGAAGTCTCTTTTAAGTACTCAGAGTTGCAGTTCACTCTGAATAAATTGTATGATTTTTGGTATTTAGAGTAAATGCTGAGACACTGATTCAGTCATACTAAGCTTGTACTCACAATTCAGCCAAGATGAGAATTCCTCCTCAACCTCTGATGTTTTATGCATCCAAACCTGGCCTTTTATTGCATTCGTCCAACCATAATCCTCCCTATTTTGACCTGTAAGCCTTTTCTCAGTCCCAGTATGCCCTAATCTTTTCTCGATGCCTTTGTCCATATCACAGAATCTCACTTGATCCTTCTGTTGTACTGTTATCATATGACTGCTCTTATTTAACTGTGATTGAAGTGGGGGTTGCCAAACCAGAAATCCCTGTTCTGGCCCTGTGAGAGCATGAAAATGACACCCTCGGTGCGTGACAGTTTATAAGCTGTTTGTACTCTGAAAATCTCTTGAAAACCATTGTGCAGCTGACTCATGTGGCCTAGAAAATGACTCTGTCTTTATCTTATACTTTGGCTAAATGGTTCAAAAGTGCTGTGAATCTCTGCTCTTTCTTATTTACAGTAGCAGTTACTGTAAAAAAAAAAAAAAATTAAAAAAAAAAATTCTGTTGGTTATAGCAACAAGAAAAGCTAATAGTTTAAACAGCTGGAAAGGCAGCTAACAACTATTGAATCATCTGTATTAGCATACTCGATATAATGTGTACTGAACATAAAGGACAAAGATAACGTGTACAGCTTGTAGCCTTTATATGTAGATGTTTTTTTTTTTTTTTATCAAAGAGGATTTTCAATCAGTGCATTAAGCTATTCAGTTGTGTTTCTGAAGAGGTCTTTTGTTCTGTTGGTTCGATTGTAGTGTGATCAATCTTTGGAATGTCAGACTGATTATGGTCTGGGATTTGGAGTCCCACTCTACTCATTCCCAAACCATCAAGCTGAATCTGCTGGTCTCAAGTGCACTTGTGTCAGTGGAAAATTAAAAACAGTCCTGCCCTTACAGTAGTTCCATAAATTGTATCAGAAACGTAAAAAGCCAAAAAAAAAAAAAAGCATATTTTCAAGGGAAGGTTAAACTGCACTGTGTTGTGCAGTCACTGTTACCATTTGTTCTCTGATCTCAAAAATTTGGTGCTTGTCAACCAGTACTTCACACAAAAAGACTGTATAACTGAAAGCTTCACATAACTGGATTGTCTCTATTAAACCAGCATACATTTATTACTACAAACTGTAGGCTACTGGCAATCTTAACTTAGCTCAATCAACATTGGTGCTTTTGGATAAACTAAAAAATAGAGCACTTTTGCATGTAGCAGTGCACAGTCATTTTCATAGCAATCATCATCATGTCTTTATCTCCTAGCATTATGGATACACTAGGTTTAAATCTTTAGAAAATCATGCTTAGTAATGTAGTAACCCTTTCAAAGCAGGCAGACGGACAGACGTTTTTATCTGTCTGAACCAGTGTGGTCTTTGTGTCTGAGCCTCCCTAGGCTGCTTCTACTGACCTACATCCAGACCTGTATTCCCTAATCATCGTTCAGTTCTCTCTCCGTTTTACTCTGAGTCCTGCCTGTGTATCTGGTTTAAAACAGGCAGTTTTTTGTTTTGAATACCAGAAATGCTATTTTCCTATTTGCAAAAATAAAAATGAAAATACTGAATCCTTGGATTTGTTGTTAGTTGAATGATGTTTATTGGAAATATCTTCTATTCAGACACAGCAGATTTTTGATGAAGATACAGTAATGGCTGGGCTTGTGCATGGGTGAGAAAATTAAAAATTACAGTAGGGTTGAGAAAATTTACACCTGTTACCATTTTATATAATACAATAATGATCATGTTCTGTGGAACGATATGGTTAAGTTCTACCAGATAACAATGAGCCAGTACTGTACAAATTAGACTTCATGCCAGCAGAGGAAAGTACAATTACTCAAGAGCATAAACCTGCACAAATAACTATTTTTACATCAACAATCTCATGACAAAAAATGTTCTACAGAACATTTTAGCATCTTTTGGTAATTATTTGGTTTCATGGATGGGGACTCTACTTATTTGGCTCAGTGTTACTAGTCTCATCAGACTTGTTTCCAGCTTTGGCGGGCAGTTGTTTTCAGCAAAAAAGCTCTAACAAACTCAATGTACACTGCCTGCCCAACACCAAACGACTGAAGAGGTTACAGACTTGCTAGTGAACATGGAGTATTTAGCAGTGAAAAGTCTGATGATTTTATTTCAGGAATTTGTGGAGACAAACAGAATTTAAAGGAAAGTGAATATTGGACTTAGTCGACTTAGCTGATGAGAATCCTGACTCCAGTTGTATTCTAATTTTGCTCTGTGTCCAATGGATGTGAAAATGTTTGCGAACATGTCAATGTCATTTATGTTTTTTTCAGTTTGTTCCACTGCCCTGAAGTGACCAAAAAGCAGTTAATGCAGCTTTAAGTACAATCTGATATACTTTACCTAAGTATTTCCATTTTCTGATACTTTTTAATTTTCAATACCTTTCAAAAATATTGCATTGTCTACACAGCATTTATCTACCCATGGTTACCAGTTACTTTTTTGATTAGTTTGACTAATAAGGTACCAATACATTTTACTATGTATTTTAATTTGACAAGTTAAACACTGCATTTTTTTATATACTGTATGACCTTACAAAGTTAATATGGCTAACTTGTTAGCAAACTGTTTACACATTCAGCTTATGTAGAGCAATATATTTCTTTTTTTGACCTGACAAATGAGAGTTCAATAATCTCTCCTTTTAATGAGTTTTGTGAAATGCTAAATACTCTGCTATTTGGTGTTTTTGCAGGTAGCATGTACTGAATTTACCAAACCCTAATTGTAGAAAACAGCTGCCGGCTGCTGGGAACTGCAGAGTCAAGCAACCTCTCACATTATGCATGTAGACATTTGACCCATTGTTCATACAGAAATATTGATGAATGCAGGTTTATAATTTAAAAACCCTTTAATGAGTCTAAAAAGATATAAATCCAACAACATCCTCTAACTCTACCTCAACCAGACAAAACTCTAAATTGCTGCTTACACATACTTGCATTAGAAATACTCATTCAAAATTATAATACATAGCAACAAATCATATACAGACACGACTACTTTAGCCACCAAAGCATTTTGTAGAAGACTGGCTAGCTTTTTTTGTCATGGTAGACAAAGTTAGCAGCCTTCAACCTTTCCATTGTCTCTTTAGTCGCCTCCTCTCTTCTAATTTGCCCAGTGACTGTCTAACCAAAATGACACCAATCTGAATTTCCTGCAGCACAGAACGACAGCAGCGATTACAGCACAGAGTGGGTGGCAGGATAACCACATCAAGGCCGCTCCACTGAGTCTCTGGATAAAAACATGCTGCAGGCTTAACAGTACTGATCTGACTGTAGTAGTATGGTATAACATCTCTTAGTTCAATATCAAGAAAGCAGAGGAAGCTGCAGCTTTATTTCCATGCATACCAGGTTATAATTCTGGCTGTTGATACTTTCCAGTTGTGTTTGGCTTGGAGAGAGCACCTGGAGGAAACTGGGACCAGCTTCAAAGCAGGAATGAGCATTGTCTCCTTCCATACTCCTCTCTTTTACACTGTTGCTGATCTGGGACTGTGCAGTCTGACAAAGCTGCTCATGTGATTCCTGTCTTGTTGTTTCGATTCATGAACTGTAACTGAGGCAGGCGCCTGAGAAGAAACTAGGCCGGACCAGAGGGACAGAGGGAAGAAGGGGGTTTCCTTTTAGTAATGAAATGTGGCCACAGGCTGTAATGTAATAAGAGTAGCTGACCAACAGTTGTGACTAGAGGTTACTGTAGGACAGAGCACTGTTTAAAAGGGAACAATACTTCCTTTAAAAAGAGCTATAGATTTATGCTAATCAGTAACTGACAAGAACATCTTCCTTCTGAAGCTGAAACCTAGACAGGAATGTTTTTTTATTCGGTTTTATTGGATAGCTTAAAGCACTTACTTTGACAGTAATTAAGAAGATTATTCTTGGGGTTTGTAAAATGTTTTCTCTCTTCCTCAAATTACTTCCTTCTTTCCCTCTTTCCTCTCTCTCTTGCCTAGCTAGTGCCGAATTCACACAGGAACCAGAAAAGCAGCCTGTGAGAGGTTTAAAGTGGCACTGATCAGTATTCTTATATAAATAATGGATCAAAAAACACTGTGTAATTTGAAAGAATTGACAGGAAGTGATTAACCCACAGAGAATTATCACTCTGCAGTTCATTTAGACCTACATGGAAGTCCTCATTTTTAATCTAATTGTTAAAAATATTTTTCTACCTGCATATTTACTATTTTCACTCACTCTTGCCACTCTCAATGACCAGGTGACTATTTTTTTTTATTTATTTATTTTTTTTTATCAATAAAGCTCTGTTAAACCCACTGTCCACTACCTGTTCAACACAAAACAGCAGACAGAAACAGTTAGCAACTAGCTGGCAAACACAATGAAGCATTTAGCAGCTAAAGAACCATATACTTTGTCAGAGTTTGGTAAAGACCACAAAAGAACTGAAAGTACAGTGAATATTTGACCTATATCTGCTAGATTACCAAGGACACAACTTCAAATAAATGCCAATGTTGCTCTGAGTCTGGTATAGGGCTGCAACTAATGTTTGATTTCCTTTTCGATTAATCTAAAGACTTTCTTTCAGAATGATCAGTTACTTTTTCTATGAAATGTAAAATTATGAAATATGCGCCTTACATTTTCAACAGCCCAAGGTGACATCTCAGGTGCCCTCTTTTGTTCAACCAACAGTACTAAATCCATCATTTGCGATGAAGAAAAACATCAAATTCTCCAATTTTGGTAAAGAAATAATAAAAAAAAACATTATTTGATGAATCAGAGTTGCCAACTAATTTCAATTAATCAAGTAATCATTGCAGCTCTTGTCCATGCAATGTGTACCTTTTTAACTGTTTGTTAACTTGTCAGCCACTACACTTTCATGAGGTGATAAAAAATTTCCGTGTTGTGTTCACAGCGTTCTGCTGACCGCAGGTCCCCAAAACATAAAATGCTGCTTTAATACTAACGGATTTTTACATAAAAATAGGGGGGAGGGATACAAGAACGTTTCAGCTGGGATCTAGTGATGCACAAAAACAACATGACAGGGACTGACTAAGAAAAATACACTAAGAAAAATGACAACCAATTTGGTAGTTTCTAACTGATTAACTAGAAGATACAATATATTCTTAGACAATTAGGTGCAGCTAGTAAAGTGTTGGCCTCCAACAAATGTGCAGTATATTTACTCTATATGAAACAAAAAATAAACTTGTAGAAGATGTTAATCTATCAGATTTCTCCCTCTACTGTGATGAATCACACTCAATCCAGCACTGTCCCTCTATCACCCTCTGGTCTTTCACTGCATCACATGAGCAGCTGAATGGTCCTGAGATTTTTTGGCTGAATGTCAGAATCATATTAGGACTGCTGCTTTGTTCTGATTGGATGGCATCAAGTGCAATCGAAAGTCGCTGCAGCCACTCAGATTTGATTTTTTCTTATAGTGAGGCAATGGAAAATACAGTATCCTCACAAATTTAACATGTGCTGATTGAATTCAGTCCTTTTTTAAAAATGAATTTAATCTCTAGCTGATTTAAGGCATATTTTAAGGCATATAAGGCATATTCTTTGTAGATAATAAATGAATGTGTGAAATAAGTTGGACTAAAGTTTGATGAGTTGGATGAGGTTAGCGTGACATTGCTGAGATTTGCTACCACCTGGTGGTTAATCTAAGAACATGCATGGAGTTTCTACTGTAGAGAACATATTTAATGTTGAGTGTCTATAAAGAAAATTTACTACAGTGGTGTTAATAATGTTTTAATTCCAACTTGTTTTTTTACTTTTACTGTACTACTTAAAAGGGTTGCTATGCATAAGAAATCTGACATTAAAAAAAATTGAGAAGGAAAAGTGGGGAAAAAAAACAATGGCTTGAACTCTGTTTTGCAACTGGTTTTCATTTGATTTAAAATTTATAAACAGTAAATGCAATGTGTGTTGAATTAAAATGCATGTGAAACTATCCAGTCACTCAAGGACAGCAAGGAAACAACACCCACCACACAAACATATACCCTAGACACACAGTGTGTCTATAAGTGGAAACTGCTGCTGCGTTTTGAATGAGCTGGAGCCTTCATACAATCCACAACAATGAGTCAAACAGTAAAGTTTAGTTATGTTGCTAAACATCCAATATTAATTGAGAAATTTGATTCAAATGTTCTATTTTCTAAGAGTTCAGATTGTTTTTATTTAATATCATGATACTAATAATGGCTAAATGCATAACCAAAGCGAATTTTCACAATTTTGCCTGTCAGTTTACCTGTGGGTAATCTGACCCACAGGTAAACTGACAGGTCATTACACTTGTCCTGTTAGGATGGATTCATAACCAGTCTGTGAAAAGATCTGTGATAGTTATGGTAGTTAACCACCATTACTTTCAAAGCTAAGATCAGAATCCAAAACAACTGATGTACCCTTCTGACTTGCTGTATTCCAGACAGTGACTTTTATTTTACTGAAGCTGGCAGGTAGTTAAAGGTCAAACGTAATACCGAAGAAGAAGAAAATCTCCACCATATGAGGGGAAAAAATTTGAAGCCTGCCAAGTGTGTGTTTGAGAGTTATAACCCAATTCCATGGAAAGGATTTTCTTCTAATTAAAAAAATGGTGATTCGCCGCATGTGTGTTTTAGCCCCGTTATATCGTGCTGGAATAGGCTGAAATCGTAATGGGTGAAGCGGAGAGAGATGCAGTGTGGTTATATACTGTTTAATGGTCCGGCATTAAGCTGCCTCCTCCGCTCCCCTCGTTGCTTAAGTTGTTTTCATACTTCAATATCAGCAAGTTCCAACAAGATTTCCACACAGTACCTCTGCCTCCAAAGCGTAAATATATTAAGATATTTCTTCCGTTATTGTCACCAGATCAAATTATTTGACAACGTATCCGCGCATCTTTTATTACCTGAAGCAACACATGAATTTACTCGATTTCATAGAAATCTGAGAGAGGGTTTTCCTCTTAGACCCTTTACTTTCAGTCTAAAAGTTGTGTTCTTATTAACCTGAGATCACTGTTTTTATTTCTTAGCACGTCGTAACTTGACGCTGTTTGTTGGCAACGGAGATTGTAGCAACGAGTAAACCGCGAGGTTGCACTGTAGAAATAAACAGATGGTCGTGTAAGTCAGTGTTATAACACACCGTTGCTTTTTTTCGAAGAAAATTTGCAACAATGCAATGAAGCAACATGATGATAAACACAACAACGAAAGAAACGAGAGGAAGTGACCTCAGCCGCAGTTTAATGACACGTTCCGGGCCATCGGGAACGTCGGAATTTTGACGGACTTACAGAACCGAGCAAAAACGAGCGGGAATTTTCTCCCGCAGGTTGCGAGAGACGCAACGTTGAAGGTTAGAGAACAAACGATCAGCAACAATGAGTCAAACAGTCAACTTTAGTTATGTCGCCCAACATCCAATATGAAGTGAGAAACTTGATTCAAATGCTCTATTGTCTAAGAGTTCAGACTGTTTTTATTTGATATCATGATACTAATAATGCTAAAATGCATGACCGAAGCGAATTTTCACAACTTTGCATCGCAACTCGAATCAAATGTTTTCTGAATATTTTTTTTTTCCATTTAAAACAACAGCCTCGGACGCACAACCCCCTCGGAGGCGCGACAGTTGTCGAGTTAGAGGTGTACGAGGAACCGCGAATGGGACATTATTTCCTGTTCAAAGGATACAGCGTCAGTGGCAGCTGAGGGAGTTTAATGTATTTTATACTCCGATATTTCCCTGACACCCTGTTAGAAACTCGTTTCCTGAACTATGGCGGCATAGAAAACCTTCCAGCAATGTTTTGGGAATATCTGGACGCGGCTCGACGACTTGGAAATTCAGCGGGCTCTACGACCGAGGTAATGTTAGCAGACGAGCTAACGTGAAGCTAGCCAACAGCTAACTTACATTTCGCTAACTAACGTGATCGCCTTGGTTTGTTTGTCTCCTCGACTGTTCGCGCACAAGCTAAACACTGCCAGCTCCACCTTGCAACTTTATAAAGACGGGACGTGAATGCTTGCCGGTGTCTGACGGTAACGAACCTAACATTACCCATCAACAAGTGGTCCTTTATTTTGCCCTGTGTGGGTACCGGGTAATCTGATGGTACAAACCAGTAACTCAAGCAAGATTGTTTAACAGTGCATGAGTAACGCAAGCTCTGCGACCGACTTGATCTAGCTCACGTTATCTGACTGCTCCGCAGATAATGTTTGCTGCAAATGTCAGACGTTACATAACCTTCATCGGTAATCTTTTTCCCTGGCAGCAGTTTTGACTCTGTCCTATTTTTTTCCCCCTGATATCACAGCTTTTTACATGACAGTTTCTGTGACAGATTGTGTATGTGGGGGGTGTGTCTTCAACCCAGCAGGCCTGGATGAGTCGGGGCAGATTTACTCCTCCCGATAAGAAGCTTACACACACAAACACACATGTTGACAAGATACCGACGGCGAGAGCACAAGGCACAGTCAGTCTGTAAAAGTGATCGGACAAAATAGCACATTAGAAAATCCCAGTAACACACACTAGTCGTGTTAGAAGTCATGTCAGAGTTTGTGTGTGCCGACTTGTTGACGACAACTTGTGCAGCTCTTCAAGGCAATGTGAGAAAACCTCAGTAGTTGGCGTGTGAGCTGCAGGATTATTGTGCACAAAATCAGAAGACTAATCACCAGAAAAATATAAAATCCTTCCCTTGCAAAAGAAGTGAGCCCTCCCTGACATTTCTGTGTGTCACTGCATAAACAACCCCCTTGCCACACTTACGTTGCATGTGAGTGTATTATTGTCTCTAAGTGTGATCTAATAGTCTTTGAATAACAACATGGTCATTGATGACATTGTTTTTTACATCACAACAGAGTTGTTGGGGCATTTCAACAGTTGCAATACCAAATGTTTACGATAACTGGACAGGAGAACAGGACTCCTCATCAGAACATCTGCCATGTGGGAGGCAGCCTTTCATAGACGATGACTGGTGTCGAATGTTGGATGGCTTACATCACAGTGCAACTGAGGGATACTAGCACCGCTAGACCATACAGATAGATGCACATGTTGGTTGGGGAGTTGTTACTGCTTGGGGTGCATTCAGCTTGCATACACTCAATGCAATCCCTGTAAATTGATGCCTTGATTACAGCTTACCACATCTGACTGCTAACCAGTTTCCCGGGGGAAACCCTGCAACAAAACATGTCTATACAATGTCTTTGTATTTATTTTTATTTGCAGCACTGACCTGCATTCAACATCTCTGGTATAGGTCATAAATTTAGAATTTGCAGTTATCTTGATTATTCACACAAGCTTAAACCTGTAGTACAGACTTTTTTTTCTCTCCCTTCTGACAGTGAGAGTAATTACAGAAATTCTATTGAATGAAAAAAGGAAGAAAATTCACAGTTCCATGACAGTAATCCATTATTTGGGTAGAGTAGATTTAATTAGCCACAGAGCTACTTGCAAATGCCAACCTGTCCAAGAGCAGTGAGCTTACATTTGTGTATGCCCTCAGTCCCCTCTCTTTGCTTTCCAATGTTGAAAAGCCACAACAATGGTAATCTGTGTTTGTCCTTGATGTTGATCACTTTCTTTTATAGACTGCAATCTTCCCCTGAATGTCTAGCTTCTTCTTTTATATCTTTCTCCTGGTTGCTGTAGCCTCTTCTGTCTCTGTTACTATGGTCGGACCCCTATTCATCTCTGGCCAGCCAATCATTGCTGGTTGATGAAAAACGTATCGCTACTAGTTTGCTATCAGACAGATGTCACCGCAGACACCAGATTTAAAACTCTGACATGATGTTGAATACACAAAGATTTACCTGAAGCTGATATGCTTAATCAGCGATGTGAGGACATTCATCTATATGTAAAAGTAATGCAATCCAATTTTAGATGAGTATCATTAAATTAGGTCTGAGTTGACTTTGTGGACCAGCTTGGAAATTTATTAAAATCAAGGTTCAATAACAAATCCCACTGTTTTTCTGCCTCCTTTCTAGAACAACATGCTGAAGTGAGGAGTACAAAGTGGTCATATCAAGGTCTGGGTATCAGACTTCTGAACTTTTTTGGTATTGACCAAAATGTGTCCAAAGCATCTTCAGCTATCAAGTACTGAAAGTTGACATTTAAATCCAGTCAAAATCCTAGTTTACATATTCTTTAATCGGATATTTCCTGATTTAAATAAAAATTATTCTATTACTCGACAGTATTTTTTTAATGAATATTTTATCAGATATCTTGTAAAGCTGCTTAAAGCTACCACAATTAGTTGATTAATCCATTTGTCAGCAAAAATTTTGAATTTTTAAGAGAAGTGCCAAACATTTGTTTGAACTTCTGGAAGAAGGTGAATATTTTACGCTTTTGTCAGATGTAATAATAAACTCAATATCTCTGGAATTTGACTGTTGGGTGGACAAAACAAGACATTTCAAGACTTCACCTTGGGAGTTTTGCACATTATAAATTTCACCAATCATTGTTTTTTGATATTTGATAGACAAAACTATTCATTGACCAATCAGGAAAGCAATCAGTAGATTGATAGATAATAAAAAACAGTTTTGCTTATAAATGTTGCTTTGTTTAGACAACAAGTAAACATAGATGAATTTGTTTGTTACAAATGTTTTGAAGAATTTGTTAAATAAAAGAGACTTTTGTTCAAAATTATTTTTATTTTCATTAGTGTATAAAAAAACAATGTTAAGGTGTTGGTACAGAAAGGCAGGTATTTTATTGGGATTGGTATAGAAAATTTAAAATGATACCTAGCCCTTAATGATCTCAAAATTAGGAAACCTCACAAATTTGACTGACTGACATATATAACTTAACCAAGTGGCAAGAAAACAGAGACAGCAGGTTTTTAAGTTTTTTTTTTAAATTCAATAGTTGTAGTTTTTATCACCAGGAAGTCTTTCCTGTGGTTAAAAGAAGAACCCATCACTTTTCACTGGACAACATATAATTATGTGACCCCTCATAAGTGCGCCCAGCTGAGGTGACAGGCAAGAAGCATTGATGCAGAAGTTTAGGTTGACTTGTTTGAGACTCTCAAGTAGTTTGCACCAGTTTTCATTGCTGTTTTTAGGCCCGTTCCCTGTCCAGATGGGATTGGGGTACATTAGTCATTACATAAGACAGGTGTTTTTACTTATTTTGTCTGAGAAGACCTCCATTCTGATTGAAGATGAAAACACCTGTGCGGGTGTACCACCAGCGGTTAAGGCCTTTAATCTCTGCATAGGGTAGTACGCTAAAAAACCTGCAAAGACGGCAGCAAAGCCCCTCAAAAACATCAAAGAAAGTGCCAGATGTGAGTTTACACTTTAGCCGAGAAAATGATAAGCAAAAGAGAACTTTTTAAAAAACTTTTTTGTTCATTTGTCATTTTGTTATCAACAATCCATGATTCACTAGCAGCTAACAAGATTGCAAAATAGATGAGTATCTGATAGCAAGGGTGTAATGACAGCACATCTGCAAACAGAATTCCCCATCTTTTGCTCGGTGGTGTTTCCAGCCTGTGTTTTAGACAAAGACAGACATAGCTATGTCAAGTAATAGCTTCTGGTGGCCCTGCATAATGAAATAAGTAGGTAGTAATGTCAAATAAAATATTTGTTGTGACATAGGTAGGTGCTCTAGTAATGATACCACAGTAGTTAAGAAAAATGCAATTAGGACTGCAGCTACCAATTATTTTACCAGTTATTTCCTTGATTAACTGATTAATCATTTGATTTATAGTCACCCAATAGCAAAAACTGCCCTTCACAAGTTCTCAGAGCCCGTGAGGACAGTTCAAAATGTCTTGTTTTGTCAAGACTATCAGTTAAAAACACAAAGAGATTCAGCGTGCTATCACTGAAGACTCTAAGACAGCCAGAAAATATTTAAATTTGAGAAGATGGAACCAGTGAATTATTTATTTATTAGTGAATTTTGGTTACTTAAATAATGAATTGATTATCAAATTAGATGGCAACGAATTCCTTGTGATTATTACTACCACACCCAGATATTAGTGCCATATGCCAGGTTTACAGTTCTTGCATGATGTTTTGGGATTGGCCTTCCTTGGGCCCAGGTTTCTGAATTTACATCCACATGAATATCATTCTTTACCGCAAACTGTGAGAGGGATTTCATCTTTCATCTTTCTTTGGGTACTTGGGTACTCGGTATAATTTTCTTATCTCTAAATAACTGGCTTAACAGGATCAATGTGACATCACATCTTGATGTCATCATGGACCTATCAAGAACAGGGCCACGCTTTACCCTCTGAACAGCCTCACTCCTTGGAAAGCTGTCATACTCACCCTGAACGGTGTGAATAGGACCAGTAGTATTCTTCAATAATAATTAATTTCTTCTTTTATGCACACTCCAGATCACCAAGGGATGAAGAAAATGGAAATTTACACTTTGGGCAACAGAAATTCCAAAGAAGGGAATGGCATGGATGGTGTTTGACTTCGTCCAGCTGTTAATGAAAACCATTCAGTTTATCCAGCAGCATATGTTGGCATTATCATCCTGGAATGTGGGAACCACATTAGGGAACAGTGTTTGCAGCAGATGGAGCACCTGGTCCTGTAAAACAGCCTCATACTCCTTGGCTGTTTAAATAACCATTTACAGCAATTAACACCAGATTTCTTTTCATATTTTTAGGTCTCTAGTAGATGTTAGTTGTCTGTGGAGTTAACTTTTTAAAAAAATACAGATGAAGATGAATAAGATGACTAATTTTCCCATCACTCCTACTGGAATCAGATTTTATGATCTATACAGCAGAGTATTGTTAAGACAATCACATATACTACAGTTGTGCCTTGTGTCTGTGTGCTGCTAGTCATGCACATACTGTGTGTTGGAACTTACATCCACGCTTTGGTTGATGAAATGAAGGAGGCAAATCACAGCATAGAAAAGTATAGGTTAAAGTGAACTGACTTAGCAGCGTGCCCGAGGGTCTTCTTTGTCATAGGTTTTTGGAATTCCATATTGTTATGGTGTGAGTACTAGTTCCTTGGTTCATGAGACTGATATATATTTGTATGTATATACATTTTTTTTCCAGTGAGAGACATGGACAACTCTGTCACCCTGTGGCAGTTCCTTCTCCAGCTCCTAATGGATTCCAGTAATGAGCAGCTGATCTGCTGGACCAATGAGGAAGGGGAGTTCAAGCTGCTGCAGGCAGAGGAGGTGGCCCGGCTGTGGGGTGCTCGTAAGAACAAGCCCAATATGAACTATGACAAACTCAGCAGGGCCCTCAGATACTACTACGACAAGGTAAACACAACTCTTCTCTGCTGCAGTGGTTATATTTTAAAGTTGCTGCCTTGTTTGTAATGTTGCAGTTCAGTCTTCTGGTCCTAAGATTTCACTGGATACAGGTAGCTAGAGCAACTAGTATCTATGCTCTCAGTATAACAACACAAGTATAAGTCTGTTGCCTGTCTTACATTGTCATTCTCACAAAGAACCTGACTGGACACACATTACATCTAACCCTGAGTCAAACTACAACCATGTGTTATTTTTCAAGCTGTTCCAACATTTGACCAATCACAGCCTTTTCAGTTCTTCCTAAAAATCTGATGTTGGCCTTTGTGGGCAGAATACAGTTGGGAAATACCTTTCCCTGACTTGTGGATTGGTCACAAAATGTTTGGGCTTTAGCACCCCCGTAAGCCCTAATTGAATTGAATTGAATTGAATTGAATTGGATTGGATTGGATTGGATTGGATTGGATTGGATTGAATTGAATTGAATGGAATTGAATTTTTTATTTTACTGCTATTTTCATGTTTTCATCCACTCCTACTGGAAGTCTTATATAGGATGAGAGGGGAAGATTTATTCACTATACATGCTGCTTAGTTTACTGAGGAACATCTTCACATAATAAAATTCTGCATCCCATTTAGAGACTGTTCCTGCCTTCTTTTCCAATCAGTTTTGAAGGTTTAGTATTAACATTGCCAATGAATGAATGAGCTAGGCATACATTTACAGCACGGAGGATGCTTAGGGTTTGAGCAATAATAATTACCCCCCACACACACACACACACACACTCCCAGATTCCAAAACATAAAAATGAATACAAATTCGGTCAGGCAACCTAATATGTTTCATTGTCAGTCATTACTTGATGTCTCTGTTAACATAACTGCATGTTTTTTGAAGCAGCAGCTGAAGACTTAAAAAGGACTGCTTCCCTTGACAGCTGCACCAAAGACCGCACCAGCAAATAGCAAAATACAACTTAATTGCATCTCAGAATGGCGAAGTCCACTGCTCAGTAACATGAGGAAATAGGGAAAGTGCTGTCTGTCTCCCACTCTGCTTGTGGTTTGGCTGAAGCACTGCCTGACCCTGTGGGCGTTCTGGGCAGGGCTGCTCTGGTATGTTTGGCTGCAGCATTAGTGACTGCTAGCTTGGTGCAGACAGGAAGGACAGAGCTGTCTCATGTGCAAGGCTTTTCTGTGGTCTCACAATTCTATTTTTTACCTCTAGCACCTCTTTGGTAGAGGCATACTACATGATGGAAAGTCTTGTCTCTGATCTCACTATGTGCTTTATTCCTAGATGATAATGATGTAATTTTTTTACTTGCTATGTTATTCAAAGAGAGTATAAACATACGGTAGAGTTCATAAGTCTTTGGGCAGTGACAAAACATTTAAGATTTTTCCCCTGTCCATGATTTAAACCAAAGCCATCAAGATGTGATTGAAGTTTAGACTTTCAGCTTTAATTCAAGGGGTTTACAAAAATTTTAAATTAACTGTTTGGGAATTACAGCCTTTTTTTAGGTAATGCCTCCATTTTAAGAGGCTCAAAAGTATATTGGACAAATCAACATAATTATAGATACAAGGATTATTATAAATACTTGGATAAAAATCCTTTGCAGTCAATTACTGCCTTAAGTCTGGAACCCATGGAAATCACCAGATATGAAGTTTCCTCCCTTGAACTGCTTTGTCAGGTCTTTAATTCAGCTGCCCAACAGTTGCTGCTTGTTTTTGGTTCTCTCTTCCCTCAGTTTCGTCTTCAGTAAGTGAAAAACATGCTAAGCCCTACACACTACTACCTTTTTGAACCTAAACAGGTAAAGTGTTATTTTTCTTAACCCATTTGAAGTGAAGCTGAAAGTCCTCTGGCTGATGGCTTCATTTCAAATCATTTGTGGTGATGTACAGAGTTAAAATTATGAAAGCTGTTTCATTGTCAAAATTCTTATAGATGTAACTATATTTTATTCTGCATTTGCTTTTCCATGTCTTACAGAACATCATAAAGAAGGTGAATGGTCAGAAGTTTGTCTATCGCTTTGTGTCCTATCCTGACATCCTGAAAGGAGATGTTGCTACCCGAACAGAGGGTGGGGATATGGGTACTGGGGGAAGGGAAACAAGAAGGGAAAGCACCCTACAAGAGGGTGAGTCTGCTGACAGAGCCAAGGTAGGAGGCAGTACAGCAGCTCTGGGCTCGAGCACCAAGCAGTCAAACCGTAATGACTACATCCACTCTGGCCTGTACACCTCCTTCACACTCAACTCACTGCAAAATGGACGCCAGCTCTTCAAGTCCATCAAAATAGAGAACCCAGCAGAGAAGTTGGCAGACAAGAGGAGCCTCACCGCCACAGCCCAGAGCCAGGAAGCAGTGCCTCATCCACAACAGCCAACTACTTTGCCATCCGTCATCAAGTTTGGAAACACCCCTCCAAAGCCAGCACCAGCACCGCCTCCTCAGGTTGCCCTAGAGTCGACCCTGATGTCCAGCCACTTAGATGCTCTGCAAGGTGTTCCCCCCAGGGCTGAAGACATCAGCACACACTCCTCCCTGCCGGCCCAGTCCGTCTACTCATTTGAACACATCCGCCCATCAGAGCCAACGTTCAGCTTACCAGACCTGACATCAGCCAGCCCATCTCCAAGCTTAGTCCCTGACTCCTCCCAGGAATTGGTGATTGACAGCGACATTGAGTCAGGATCATCTCAGCCTGCAGACGCTCAGGCACCGGAGCCCACAGATGCTCAGGCACAGGAGAAGGCTAGTATACATACAAACACATCTCACAATGCTAGTTAAATAATTCAATTTTACTTATATAGCACCAAATCATAACAGAGGGTATCTCAGGGCACCTTTAATATAGAACAAGTATAGACCGTACTCTTCATAGTTATTATTTACAGGGGACAGGAGACAGGAAAGAGAACATAGCACAATACAGGCTCAACATAAAGATGTATAAAAAATAATTGGACAAATAATAAAACTAATAATTATTATAATAGGGTTAAAATAATAATAATAATCTGAATAAATGTAATATTAAAAATAATGATAACCATAATGATTTAAGCACTAGTTGTTGAGCAGGATGATGGGGGCAGTAGATGGTCTGCAGTCAAAGATCCAGACTCTGCAGCAACCCCAGAGCCCTGAAAACGTGTTTTCTCAGTCAGCTTCTTACTATAGCGCCTGGGGATCTACTGAACAAGAAATGTTAAGCCAACACTAAAATAATTATTTTTTTTTGTATGCAGTACTATGACTGGTTTGAGATTGGTGAGACTTTTAGTTTAGCAACATTTGAATGAAAATCTGATGACAGTTCTAAGGTTGTTTGCTTACCTTTCCAGTTACCTTCCAGTTTGCTTACTGTCACTTATATCTGATCAAAACACACATGAATGATGAAGCTAATTAAACTCTTGATAAATAATACTTGAGTTAGTATGTAAGGATGCTAATTTGATGATTTTTTTTTTCTTTCAAAACTGTAAACCTGCAATGACGGATTTGTTTTTATTTTCCCTGATACTGTTAACATATTAAATTAGCTGTGTAAACTACCTAAAATACACATTTTGCTGATTTATTGAACCAGAATTTCCAGAGTAAGACAAGTATAAAGTAATGAAATCAAAATAATGTATAAATATTGTCATCTGTCTCTCTGTGTCCACCAGGTGGACAGTGGCATCGGTCTGTCTGGAGATGAGATCAGTTTGGTGGATGCTGAAACCAGTTCATCCTCGGTGAGCAGCTGCACCACAGTCAGCACTCAGAGCTCAGGAAAGACACGCAAGCCCCCGAAGATCCTGCAGATCAGCCCGCCAACTTTTCTGGTCACCACTGACTTCCCACCCATGAACCAATGCAGTCCCTCACTACCTACTGCCTCGCTCACACCAGCAATGCTACAGGTGGGAGCCCAATCTTATCTTTATGTGGTTGTAAAGTGGATTTTACCTGAGGTTGCAACACACTTGAGCAAAGGAAAAGGGAGTGGCCTGACAGATAAGTATAAGTAGTAAGGCTTTTTAAAATAGATTATAAATGTGGAATAAAACCCCTCATGATAACAGTTTGAAAGATAAATTGTATTCATTAAAAACAGTGAAACAAGGGATGGCAGCACTTTTAAGCAATGGCAGTTAAGTGATTTTTCAACACAAACAAAAATGACTATGGCTGAACTTGATGAAAGAGGGCAACACTAACATGGGCAGCATTTTTTTTTTCAGGCATATGGGGAGAGAGATTTTGGATGCTGAAACCAGTGCTACAAAACTTATCTTTAGTCCAGACTGAACAGGTTAATGAAAACTATGTGATTTATGCTGTGTATCTAAATGCTTCCAGTAATAAATGAGGCAGACAGATGATCCTAATCCCTTTCTGCCTTGTACATTTTTTTTTTTGGCAACAACATGGCAGCATCCATTCCCTAGAGCACTTACTGTAGTGCAATAGCCTGAATAATTTGTGAGAAAGACACAACATATAGTCCAGTAGTCGACAGCATGGGCCTCAGTACGCCATCAAGACTTTTAAAGATGGAACTTCAGGCCCCCAACGCAAAAGGAGGAGTCTCATATTCAGCAGAGACTGATGACGATAATGTTATAAATGAAAATTGCTCTTTCAATGCTGGAAAGCATTTAGTAATTAGCTATGGTCATTGTAGTACTATACTCCTACTAATACTCATGTAGTAGGTCTTGTAGCTGCACATATTCATTTCTTGGTAATGTTTTCTTGCAGCTCAGGTCCAGTCAGGTTGCTAAACCAGGATCAAGTGAACACAGTAGCATTGAATTTATTGTTTTGATTGAGGGTTAAGGTTCTGGATAATGCTGTTCTACATTTAACCCGAAAATTAGCTTAATGACATGGTAGGTAATAAGTATTTCAGTGATCATTTTACTGGTTAGTCTTAATCATGATTTAGCTGATATTGAGTCATACTGCATACTTTTTGAATTTAATTTAGTCTGTTTGATGAAATAAACATGCCGTATGATCAGGGCACAGTGTGTCACTTTCATCTCACATTTAGACGAGACACATCTTTTAAATGAATTCATTGCCTTGCTCATCTGTTGAGGCTCTGTCAGATGTTGTCCAAGTTCCTTGTCAAATGTAACTGGAGGATTGAGTCAAGGGGGGTAGAGTGGTAAGATCAATTCCAAGTGTTATGGGATTCCAAAGGTAAGGAGAAAAGTAAGCAGAACAAATAAATTCCATGAATTAAAATCATATCAGTAATGAGAAATGTATTAAACTTTCTTTATTTGCTGTTTATCAAAATCGTTTTATTCCTTTCTCACATAGGGTTACAAACGTAAAAAGTAATGACAGGTTTGACTTTTCAGCATAGAAGTTGTGCAAAGCCCAGTGCTGCCTGTTGAGGCAATACTGCAGTTAAAGTAGTGACTGAAAAATTATGGACCTATCAAAGAAAATTAAAAGAGAACAGGCATTGTATTTTAATTAAAGTGTTTTCCATGCAGTTATTTGCATCTCCATTTTAATAGGTGTAGAAACATAGTAATTGCTTTCAAGATAAAAAAATATCATATACATTATAGACTGTAACAACATAGAAAACAGATTAATAAGCAGCAAGCATTGTTATCTAACTGATGAGAGTCAAGAATTGATATCGTACAGAGAGGCCTCCAGCATTTAGGGATGGTGACCAGCAGGTGGCAGCAGTGCAGTGCTAATTTCTGATGCTGGGCTGTTTGGGCTTGTTTTTGTGGGGTTTAATTGTTACTGGTGATGCTGTGTGCAGACCACATGACTATGTGCTGTGCTGCTGTGTGGAATGTCTGAGTCTATTAGATCTGATGGTTCAGTGTTGTTTTTTATATTCCGTCCTTATGCAGTAGGTCAGGTAAGGTTTGGTCACGGGATCCAGAGCTCAGACTGCCAGTCTGCTCACAGAGGCATGAGTTCTGACCTTAAGCTATTCCTCTTCATTGTATAGGAGGATGGTTGGTTTCTTGTTTGTCAGTACAGATAAATGTGGATTGAAGTTACTGCTAGCTTGCAAAGTTCAGTGTCTTAGAACTTGGCCTTACCATTCATTCACAAAATGAAACAAATTGATAAATAAATATTCAGAGTCAGACAAACTACGAGATATTGAAGATTGCACTTAAACCTTAAATAATACACTTGTTAATAAGCGATCACAGACCTACTGTCAAAAAAAAAAATGACAATTCATGGGATGATGTGCAACAGGTTTTTTAAACTGAATATTTACACAAACCATGTGACAAAGTGGTGCACATGTACTGCAAGGCTTTGGAATACATTGTGTAATGGAGACATTTCTCTATGGAAAAGTCTCATTACTGATTGTCATACATATATGCTGGTATAATAGATCTGTAAAAACCTGACATCAGCCTATACCAGCCATGCTGTGGGTTTGTTTGGGCTGTATCGAATGTGACACGAGTCTGTATGTCTTCCTCTTCAGACTCCCACTTTATTGCTGACGCCCAGTCCTCTGCTGTCCAACATCCACTTCTGGAGCACGCTCAGTCCGGTCGCTCCACTCAGCCCAGCCACACGACGCCAGGGAGCCCACCTATTCCAAGTTAGTACATAGGAGTACATATGTACCTTCTTTCTCCTCTCATCTGGTATCTTATACTCGCTCTGTCTAGATTTGTCCTAACACTCCATTCTGCTCTGTTTTAGTTTCCGTCGGTCCTAAATCCCCAGTTCCAGATCCCTGTACATAGTATGGATGGGACCAACACACCTGGCCCCATTTCACCAGACCCTCAGAAGACATAGGATTAACCTCCCATAGCATCACCACATTTGGACCCAGTCAACCAGACCATTTCCCCCCTCCAGCTCCTTCTCCTGCTCCCACTTCCAGGACAGTAATGTGGAAGCTCAGTCATTGCTATTCTCCATAACTCTGGTGCTTTAAAGTTTGCTGCCACAGAATTCACACTACAGTCTGCATTGTGGAGGGAGGACCTGGTATGACATTGGCAGCCCAGGTTTGATGGATTAGGGTAAAGCACTCAGTTTGTTTCAAAGCTTTTCCACCCAGAGGATGCTATTCTGTACTCAGATACAGTGATGCCGTTGTTCCATATGCACTTGTGAATTCATTTTGTCTGGCTTTTTGGGATCCTCAGTCATAACAATTCAAAGGAGGGAGGAATTTCCATGGCAACAGTGTGTACATGTGGATTGGACCCTCAGAAGCCACAATCTGTTTCATACTTGGATACAAAGACCAGTGGGCTGGCAGTTATCTGAATCTTTCCTTTTATAGAATTTCCTTCTTGTACAACAGTGTTACTGCCAAAAAAGAGACATTTTTGTTTTCTGTTATTCCAGTTTCTCCTCTGCTGACAACGATTCTGTTCCTTATTGTGCTTCGTCTTTAACTCATACTCTTGTTAAAGGGTAGTGCTTTAACCTGACAACTTGCATGTATGCCCGCGACTCTTTTATCTTTGCTCAGCTCTCAACCTGAACTTAAATGTCAAGCCTTGTCTCAGCTGCTCTGAAATGTTGGCTAACTAGCCTTATCCAACAGGACTTTAACCTTGACTGTCTTATTGTGACTTGTGGCCATAATCCGAGCTGAACCTTGAATCCTGCCTCTGTGTAATTGTTCTGAAGTGTGTGTGTGTGTGTGTGTGTGTGTGTGTGTGTGTGTGTGTGTGTGTGTGTGTGCGTGTGTGCGTGTATACACGTTACAATAGCCCTATCAGCCATTTTGGCCTGGTCTGCCACCAGCCGGTGAAGCCGGCTGAAGAAAGTGAAGCCATAACGTTTTCCGAGCATCAACTCTGCAAGTAACAACTCAAACCCTGTTTGCTCCGATGTTGCCTTTTATATCTTAACCCCACATACTTAAAGGCAGCCACACTTCAGTTATCATGTTGAAGATTATTTGTAGTTTTTCAAATAAAAGTTGTAGTCAAATGATAAATTAAAAAAATTATTTTTTATAGTTTGATATTTTTAGAAATGAGGATGAGAATATCAATACCACTGTCATGTTTGTATTGGTAAATATATAGCTGGAACTGGCAATTGGTCAACTTAGCTTAGCACAAAGATTGGATTCTGGGGAAACTGCTAGCCTGCCTTTGTAAAAGGTAACAAAGCTAGTATACTACCACCTCTAAAGCCCATTGGAGTGTCCGGTTGCCTGGCAGCTACAAATTATTTAAACTATTATTTAAAAAAAACAACCACCTATGAAAATGACAAACGAGATATGAATTGTATTATTAGTGACCTTCAGGCTTTAGAGTAGCTGTCTCCCCCCTGTTTCCACTCTGCATTCTAAGCTAAGATAAGTGACTGCTGGCTCTAGCTATATATTTACGGTACAGGCATGACCGTGGTATTGATCTTCTCATCTAACTTTTTGTAACAAAGTGAGTAAGTAGATTTCCCAACATGTCATTACTAAACTATTTTTTCAAAGTGCAACTGGAACTGAAAGCAGATAGAATTCCTCCTTGTAAAGCAAAAACACAGCAGACCTTGAAACCTTGCTGATTGTCCATAGGTCAGCTCAGTTCTTTGTTGTAAATGAATTGGCTGTGATGACTTATTGCTTGCAGTGTCAATGCTGTTATTTAAATCCAGACTGAATCTCTGAACCGTAGTAGCTACTCTTAAATAGTCCAGCCTCCACCTTGTCTCACTTGAGCTATTAAAAATATTTCAACTTTTAATCCCAAGGACAGTAGAAACCATGAGGAACTTTAAGCACCTTCCTTTTCCCCTAAAACCTCCTCCTCTAGATTATCAGCCATGAAAGGATTGCACCTGTTTTGTATATGACTTTGAAGCCATAAGTCTGAGAGACAGACTCAAGAAGTAACCCCACCTTTCTGTGCTATCAAACACGGATATTGTGCATCACACTTGTTTACACGATACTTAGATAGGACATGCTCTTGTGTGTTTTTACCTAAGTGTCACTTTCTAACCCAGGGATTGATGACCAGCAAATTTTGTAGGGGGGAACCTATGCTCACTTTTACTTAACAAACAGACATTGCCCCCCCCCCCCCACCTGTAGTCCATCACAGTGACATGCGGTGCCTTACCACAGCCAAGCCCAAGTTTCTCTGCCAAAAGTGGGTGGAGTTCTATCATTTAAATGTTAGTAGAGATCTAAGAGTATATGACAGCGTTCTTGTTTGTTTTATGCCATATCTTTGCGTAGACCAAACCACAGCCCCAGAAGTTTAGAGTAAAACTTCACAGGGATGTTTTTGTGCACAGTACACTGCAGCTCACATGATCTGCCACAGCCAATGGGCTGTAGGACCTTGAATGGGCTGCAGTGCTCCTGAGGTTGCATTACTGTACATACAGGCAGCAACGTGGGTTAATATGCATAGCATGTAAAATGAATCAGGCCATATTTTAAGAGTTGACGGCCACGTCTCTTTCCAAACTGCTTATAAATGTTTGCGATAACAGATCTACTCAGAAAATATATAAATATATATAAATATATATAAACCTGTTTATCATTTTTGTGTAATCTTTTATTTTCCTGTAACACCAATAGAATTTTAAGATTAATTTCTATTTTTGTAATGGCCAGATAGTTAGATGTCTGCTATTTTGGGTTCTCTGATTTAATGTTCTCTTTGTGTGTTTCTGTATGTCGATTTCCTCTTGTGGAGTTAGGCGGTGGTTGCCCCATGGTGGCGTTGGCTTTTCTGGGAATCAAAGCCTTATGGGGAGAAATCTAAAACTATGTTTTATATGTAAAGTGTTTTGATATAGTGTTGATATTGTACATGCAGATGTTGTGATGAAACGTTTGCACTTAAAATTTTGGGGTTCCTGTAGTATTGGATTCTGTCGCTTTTCTGTGACTCAGATTTCCTCTTTGATGACACATTGGCGTTTGCTTACTGAGAAATGTATATTTTCCCCAAGGGAGGATACAATTATGCACTTCGTATTTTATACCACAAAACAGTTATATCTAATCTTCTACAGTACATATCAAATAATTTACAATAATTTGTAATTAGGCACTACCACACAATATTTATTTATTTGAATTTATAGTTGAGGTCAATAGAATTGGTCACTTATATTGCATTTTTGCATTGAGTTTGATAAAAACTATAAAATATCTGGAAAATGACCTCAAAATCCATTTAAAACTTTCCTCCATCAAGTCATGTTGGACTTGTCATTAGCATATTTCTTCATTTGTATCTTCTGATGATGTTTCTGCTTTAACTTACCTTGAAATGTAAAATCTTGTTTTAAAACAAAAATACAGTTATTGCATTTTTCTGTCCCGTTCTCTATTTGTTTGATGCTTTTTCAAATGTTTACAAGCTACTTGTTTGAAGTAGCGTATTGATGTGTGTGAGGTGTAGAGGAAGTGTTTATAATGGAAGTGATAGGTGAGACCAATAATAAAAGATCTCTAACCAACCACGTCTTCTCTATGCTGTATTTTGTATTAATGTGTCCAATTGCTCCATTCTGCCATGAGAAACCAATATCCACTACTGATACAGAAGGGTTTTATTTCAATCATTAGCTGAACAGTTCATTCACTTTCATACTGAATTATTATACTTAAAAGTAGCGATAGAAAATTTTTTCCTTTAACTTATCATTATTATGTAAATTGTACATTTCGCAATATAAATTTATATTGTGATGGCACGTTATAAATTGTGCCATCACAATACTCAAACTTATTACTCCATATAAAATAATGACAGCATCACTTTGCCTCTTCGCTGAACATGTTTCTTCTCTTATCTTTCCGAAGTGCTGTTGATCGTTTCATGTCGTTGGCCGTTGCTTTGCTCGGAGGAAAACAAAGCGATCCAGTCTTTGGGCCAGCGGGGCTAACAGTAATAACACTTGGAAACGCTAGGGTGGGAAACGCTGTCTATTGCCACTTGAATCATTAAAGTGTCTTTTGAATCACGCTGCAGCAGATTTATAATGTGCTAAAGGAAATGATTGTGCCAAAAATTTATTCAAGTATTGTACATCAATTGAACGGCTTGTTGATCATAAGGCTTGAAAGCAGATCTCCCTTTAGGTCACAAATGTTGCGTAGGAAAAGGCCAGGATGAAGCTCATATCCTGGCTCTGTGGGAAAATGAGGGGATGTCAGTTTTCCCTGAGATTGTTCTCCTGAAGCTCCCTTTCCACCATCCTCACTTTGCCCTGTGGTCCCTCAGGGAGCCTTGGATCAGGAGCCTCCTGTCTGTGGCTTCTCTTTCATGTCCATGTTTTTAGATGAATCTGAGAGAAAAACAGTGGTGATTAGTCGACTCACAGCAACAAGTGTGACACAACAGAAGTGACACCCAGTGGGCTGTTGATGGAGTTCAACAAGCCAAACAAATGTAATATTTACATAACATCTTGTTCTCCAAAAGCTATGCACTGCAGTATTATGACTCATTTGGAGACTGTATGGACTGCTGTTTTGCTATACTATTTACTTTGATTCAGTATCAACATATTTGTTGGCAGCTGATGTTCTGTTATATAGAGATTTTAAACAGGAGGGGGTTTAAAGCTTTCTCCTGCAGCCTGTGCAATTACAGCTGCTGGAAAATGAAGCAGCTCTTGAAATGTCAGTTATTCTTCATCATGGCTTTTAGGGACTGTATGAAGAATTATGTGGGTTAGAGGAGAGGGTCTAAAACCTAAGTTTCATGTTTCAAAACAGCAGGTCATTTGGCTGTTTCATTAATATTTTCCTGAGATCCTTCTCTTGACTTGAAATTAATACAATACTAACTGAAAAAGGAAAAACACTTTAAGAAGCTGTACCAAATCTTAACATTTTATACCTTATAATTTTTTTTTTAATTTTGTTTCCAACCATATGCAATTTATAGTTGCCCAATTTATGACAACCAAATTCATTAAGCCTATGGTTGAAAACAAAAGCTGCCAACTGCTAAATTGGATTTTCATCCAAGTATTAACAATAATCCTTGTATTTATACTGATGTTGGTCTGTCAATTTACTTTTGAGTCTGAAGATGAGGGACTATGTATAAAAATGACTGTAATTCCTAAATGGTTCATGTAAAATTTTTGTGAAACGTCTTGAATTAACGCTGAAAGTCTACACTTCAGTCACATCTTGATGGCTTTGGTTTAAATCTATTATGGTGGTGTACAGAGGCACAATTACAAATTGTGTCACTGCCTAAATATCATGAAGTGCATAACAGCAATGTTCGATCCAAGGAAAGAACACAACCTTTCAGTAAACAGAATGTTTCACAAACCAGAAAACGTACCTACTATCTTCTTTGTGCCTAAAACTAATGTCGACAGACTAGTTGGATTGAGGTGCACACAGAACAAAAATAAGTGCGCTTTGCCCTAATTCCTTCTCTCTCAACCTCAGAGTGACATCACCATCCAACTGCAAGAATGAGAAAGGTGGTGATTGCGGATCCCGTCTTCATGGTTTTAAAAAAATTCAAAACAAAAGCCAAAAATAAAATATAAGAAACGTTCAAGGCAGTGGCTTCTTCTAATTTGTGAAATGTCATTGTGTTTTCTTTTTGTGACTTTGGCCTCTGAATAGTAACTTCAATATGGCCCTACAAAAGCAGAGAGCAGTCAATTACCAAGCTTGACAAGATAATAGGGGTTTTGTGGTATAGAAAGATAAGCTGCTATACTGATTCTGACATTGCCACAACAAGCCTGACAAAAGACCAAAAAAAGGAGAGACTACACTCTGCCATTAGACAGATAGATAGAGGGGATGTATCAAGTGACAGCTCGCCTCCCCGCCCTTCATCTCTCACTACTCTGGTCCAGTAATCTCTTTCAGTGAATTCCCACACCCCGGCTCATTCTGTGTACACTGACACGTTTAGTTTGTAATTCTTTGGCAGTCTGCCTCTCCTCCACCCCAGTTTCTATTTGCTTTGCTTTGGTTCTTTTGCACTCTGGAGCTCTCTATTTCCAAGTCTAGTTAAATTTCATGGTGTACATTGCTGCCTCCTGTTGATATGGGATATCAGTGTTTATAACAGAAATACTTGTATAGCCTTTTTCTTTCAGATGAATTTAATTTATATTTCCAAATGAAGTCCAGAGTGTTTCCTTCCTTCTCTCCACTTGTGTCCTCCTCATGTGTGTTTACCTGTGTGGCAGTTTCTGTGGATACGCTGGACATACAGGAGCAGCAGAAAAAGGCAGAAGCCAATGAAGGAGGCTATCGTACAACACAACAGGAAAGCATAACTGCCCTGACTGTGGATCACCTGTGGAGAGAGATACGCATATGCTTACATACATATAGTACTTCTATCTTTGTGAGGACACTCATTGACATACCCTTACCTCACCCATCAAAACCGAACGCCTAACCTCACCCCTAATGTAAACCGCAGTGTAACCTGAACACTAAAACTCGGATTTAACACTCAACTGTCCTTTGAAAGAAAATGTCACCCCTCACTCACACACAGACACACAGACACACAGACACACACACACACACACACACACACACACAGTGAGCTTTTTAATCTCAAACATCTCTGCAATCAACCCTGGAAGGCAAAGTGGTTTATAATGGCAGTGTTTCTGCTGGTCGCCACCACACCAGTCCTCTCTAACAATAATGCCCTGCTGCAGGCAAGTTCTGAACACTGTTGAATCAATTTCACACTGATGTTGAACTCAAGGTCCACAACAGGGTTTCCATACATTTTTGTTTCTATTGATTCTAAAAAATGCATTACTGATATAAAAAGGACATGTTCACACACAGTCATGAAAGATTTCTTACCGATCCAACAAGTAGCTGCAGTATCATCTCTCCTGTGCTGGCACTGGTCACCAGGACAGTTGTGGCACAACCTTTAACACACAAGAGACAAAAGACAGAAAAAATCAACAGTTACAGAGGACTGACTTATTCATCAATAAATAATCAATTAAAGACATTAATAAATACAAGAATAAATTCAGAAATAAATGTATATGATAAATAATAACATAATATTCAAATGAATAAAAGCTATAACATATTCTAGACTAAATGATCAAATTAATAAATACATTTTATAATTAATTCATTCATTGATTAATAAGTAATTTTGAGGAGGAAATATTACCTATACACCAGTTGATAAATAAAAAGATACATAAATAAATGAATTTATATATTGATTAATTATGTTTTTTTAGCCCTCTATATGCAGTACATGACTCCCTAGATGAGTTGATAGTGTATCCCTGAATGTGTGTGTTTTTTTTAACCTTTGTAGTCTAATGCGTCTTCTGTAAAAGCCAGCATAGAGGGAAACACACTGCTGATGCACAATCCCAACACACAAGTACCCATGAAGAGAAAGGCACAGCTTGCATAGAAGATCAACAAGAGGCACTGCACCAGTATGACTCCTACCTGAAAGACAGACAGAGAGAGAGTGAGCGAATGTCGCACAAAAGTGCATTATCAAAGTGCATTATCAAAACCTGCCTACGTTCATTCTGTCAAACCAAAACAAAGGGCAAGGGGAAGGTGAATTTTTGTAAAATGTCTGTGTAAGCGGGCGGGAGAACACCTATGTGAATGCAGGGAGAACATGAAAAGTCCATAAAGAGAGAAGACAATTAATTTTTAAATGAAATGCTAAATGACAACAGAATTGACCCAGAGGGTGATGTGCAACAAATCAAAGTCCATCAGCTGCCAAAACCTGGGACTGACCACAGGCCTCTAGATTTTCAAGATACTGTTCACCTAACAACTCTTAAGCATTGTGGTCATCAGGTGGAAAGAGTGACATGTGGCACATGCAAATTCATTACACCCATGTTTCCCTTATAGATCTCTCTGTTGAAATCACAAAAGAGGGAGCAACATATAATGAAAAATGTTAGCTACTGTATATGCTGTTTCTGTAAATGTTTCTTTTCTCTTTCGTTGTATTGTTATTGATATTGTTGATATGTAACACATTGTGTTTAGTGGGTCAAGGGCACCGTACAGATAAGAACTTCTGCAGGGTTCTCCAGCCATGGAGTCTCCAGCTGAAATCCAGAATAACAATCAAGAACAACAAGAGGTGTGATGGTATGTGCCAAACATGCATGTTGAATAGCCTCAATATCAGTTCACCGTCAGAGCAGTACTGTCCATGCAGGCTGTGTTTCATGAAAAGATGGCATATTGACTGCCGAGACCAAGATCAAATCAGGGACTTCAAGGCAAAAAAGCCTTGAACAGGCTGCCAAGCTGCCAAAGCACAGGATTGAAACAGGGACCTTTAGATCTTTTGTCTAATATGCTCCCAACTGAACTATTTCAGCATCCTGATTTTGCACAATGGCTGTGAGTTTCAAAACGAGGGGAACTTTTCAGTAAATATTTCACGAACTAGAAGATATACATACATTTCTCTTTGTTGTATTCACAGAAGGAGGAACAACATGTTAAGATGAATTCCAGGAGTAACCATGTTAGGAGCTGCTGTAAATGCCGTATTAATGGGACTGTTTTTTTCTCTTTCATTACATTGTTCTCTACATTCTTTATATAGGAGTGTAGCAATGTGCTAGCTTAAGGCCACCATACAGATTAGAGCTTCAGCACAGTTATCAAGCGATTTGAGTCAAACAACAAAGAACAAAGAAGAAGTCTCAAGTGTAAACCTCTCAAAGGGAAGTTAACAGGCACATCGGACTGCATGATTGGAGTCCACCAGTGGTGACCTCAATTGATTGGGCACAGCTGGAAAGGTACACACCTGTCTATATTACATCTCACAGCTGAAAATGCATATCGGAGCAAAGATCAACCCATGAGGTTGAAAGAACTGGCTGCAGAGCTCAGAAACAGGATTGTGTTGAAGCACAGATCTGCTGCATTGTAGGTACCCAAGAGCACAACAGACTCTTTAATTCTTAAACGGAAGAACTTTGGAATAACCAGGAGTCTTCCTACAGCTGGCTGGCCAAAATGAGGAATTGGGGGAGATGGGCCTTGGTGAGAGAAGTGACCAAGAACCCGATGGTCAATGGGTGAAAACTCCCCAGTATCCTGGTCTAGAGCGCTCAGGATCTCAGACAGGACCTCCCAACAGGCAAACAGCCAAAGCAACGCAGGAGTGGCTGAGGGACAAGTCTGTAAATGAGCTAGAGCCGCCCAGAACCTGTATATTTAACACTTCTAATGTGATCAACTGAGTGCAACACTATGAATGTCTTCCAGCAGACTTTCAATGTAGTGTGTGTTTTTTTTTTCTTTTTTCTCCACCTTCAAATGAAAGAAAATCTCTATCTCTCCCCTCTCTATCACAGTTGGCATTTCACTCCAACTTCCAGTAGGGCCATTCACCTTTCAGACAACTAGAGGATGGAGCCCAGTAATAGTTGGTTCTGCTATTTAGTGGACATAAGGTAGAATATTTTATTATTTTTCCCAATTCTACTACATTTCTTTGTACATGTATTAATTTACTTACAGGGTATTTAGTGTTTTATTTTATTGAATTTACAAATTAATAGACAATTAGTGTTGATTCCATCCAACATGCACCATAACCTCTATGTAGCTTGAGGCATGAAAGTGAAAGAAATAAGTAATGAATGGAGACAGGCTGTCAGAACATGAGCAATGCTTGTCCTGGCTTTTAAGCTCTGCTGTTGTTGAATTAATTTTAAACTAAAACAACTGCACCTGCTCTGTATTTCTTTTGTGGTTACATATAAAAAATGTACAGGTAAAACTGTCAAACAAGTGCTAAGGATGACAATGAAGTGTAGTTTGGCCTTCAGATCCTGCTGTCTCTATTCCTAATCCTCCTCTCAATAACAACATCTATATCTGTCAGGTACATTCCCACCCAGTTCAGATATTTAGCTTGAAATATATAACAGCTCTGCAGCAGCTCTGTTGGTTTTAGTAGAAATTGTATAAACCGCTGTGTAAAAAAACAAAACAGACCCATGATGTTAATCTGTTGAGATCTATTGTGACTGCGCTATAATGTTAACTACTGTATTCACTTTGCATTTTTCCGAAGTGAATACAGATGGATTTTTCCTTTAAAAGCGTCTTCATACCAGACTGAAGATGAGCAGCATGGGTGCTGTGTATCTGTAGGACAGGTAGATGAAAGACAGTCGTCCTGCTGTGATGGAGGCCCAGAATATACTGTCCAGACAGCCGGCAGTTTTATGACCCATCAGGAGTGGAGGGGAGACGGCATATGTGTAGACAAAACCAGAATAGGAGCCCTGCAGGCCAGGAAACACAGATGGAGGTCAGCATAGATGAGTCTGACATTAAGTTTAACTGAGTTACGACTTAAAGGAGTGTGATTTTTGACACAAACTGCAGCAGTGTGTTTTTGAGTAACTTGATTGGTACAAAAACATGTGCCTTGTTTTTTTTGATCGCCAGAGCCTTTGCATCATGTTGCAGACCTTTGTACCTCAGTGAACCTCTCCCACACACCCAACACACCTATACAGAGTATAGTGTTAAATGTCTGTGTGTATATGCTTGTAGAGGTGGCAGGAGGTCTCACTATTATCCCATCAGTGATGAAGACGATGGCTCCACCTAGAGCATGGAGGATGAAGAATGTAGCTGGGCGACCTCGCAGTTTGGCAGGGTTACAGCAACCAAGCAAGCTCCCATGTTCTGGAGGGACAGGGACACTGAACGGTTTGTCAGTTCATTTCAATAGTGTGGTCGCAAACACACACCCAGGCATTCATTACCTTGGCCAGTGTCCCCAGTGGAGCCCGTGCTTGACAGTGAGTCCCTGTCCAGCAGACGTGGACTGTTGCTGAAGCAAGGCATCAGTCTCTCATGGTACATCAATGCAAACACTGCTACTGGCACAGGGAGCTGCAAAAACACACAAAGGGGGTTCTGTTAACCAACTTAAGTCAACACTTCCTGTCAGCTGATTCAATTTGTGAACCTCCTCTTATAAAAAGATATTCACACTGTCTCATCTCCTCCTTGTTTGAGCAGATCCAGTTCAAATAGAAGTAAACAGCAGTATTTCTGCTACAGTGGAAGTGTATCACTTCATCTGAAGGGCAATATCAAGGCTCATAGTCTAAAGAAACATAAATAATTCTGAAAACAGGACACAAGGACAAGTTTCTGAGCAGCTCGGAGAAGCAACAGCGCTGTTTGGAATTTCATTATCTCATTTAAATGCATTCCCTCATTGTGATTTGAACTTGTGTAACACTCGGTAGAAAATCTGGTCATGAGATACCCCAATGATTTAATTATGAGTCAAACTGTGTTTTGTTTTCTTTCTTTTTTTCAATTTTTGCAAATTGCAAAGCCTCATAAGAAACAAGTTGAGTCAGTGCTGTGAGTTTTGTTTTTCCTTGTTGGCCTACAGGTCCATTATGACATCATCAGCTAATCAAACAGTTAAATTATACATGTAAATTTAATCATACACTTTGCCTATCAAATTTTACATTGACAACAATTGCAATTGTTTGACAATGTTTGCAAAATGCAAGGGTAGAGCAAACTACTTGGTAAGTAGCAAGGCATTTTTAATCATCAGTCTTTCATGTTTTCCATCTTCTACTGTGACTGAAAACTTTAAGGTCCTGGCTACATCTGCACTTGGGGCATGTGGTAATGAGAAACAGCCTATAATATAGTCACACAAATACAACCAGACAAATGCACTGAGCTTGTGATTCATCCATTTTTTCCATTATCCTGTTTTTTGGCCATGATAGTGATGTGGTTTTAGGAATGGCAAAGTCATCCTGTCCACTGTTTTAATCCTGATTATTTTGGCAACTGTTGAGCTGTTTTCTCACACGAGCTCTGGTCAATGACGGGAGAATCGGGTCCAGACATTGTCTGGAGCTGCCCTTTCAACATGCCCACTTGTGCGCTGTGAATGCTCTGGACAATGATCTGCTCTATGCACACCATAGGCTCGAATAGACATTACAGAGACTTTACACTGGGGTGTTGGGGGTTGCATTGCACGAATTAATGCACTTTTGGATTTTTTTGATATTGGACTGAATGAAACTTGGTACATTTATGTCCCAGGTTTAGGTTCATATATCATATCATTTTAAATTTATTGTTTTAA
The DNA here is from genome assembly GCA_016859345.1 of Istiophorus platypterus. Taxonomy (NCBI): domain Eukaryota; kingdom Metazoa; phylum Chordata; class Actinopteri; order Istiophoriformes; family Istiophoridae; genus Istiophorus; species Istiophorus platypterus. The sequence goes on from CM029117.1 coordinate 3,823,802, forward strand.
TGAGTCATGCTGGAAGACAGATGTGAGTTTTTTGTCTGTCTGTCCAGATTAAAGAATTCAAAATATCTCTTCTCAATTTCTTTGCATGTTGCTTTTTGTCAGTTGCTTTTTTGCCACTTTTGGCTTGTTGCTATTTTTCCATATTTTACTTTATTCCTTTTCTGTGAGGCCCTTGTGTAGTTTGTCATAATGCCTTTTATTCTTTCACATGTTTTTCAAGTTAAGCTTTATCAATTTTTTTAACTTTCCGTTTTGACAAATTTTGAAGGTTTGTGTGTTTTGGCCAATGCCAACCACTTCTAAAGCTATCTAGCAAAAGTTAAGTACAATAATTAGAGTCCTCGCTTTTATTCGGCTATCAACCCGTCGGAGAGACATGTCGGCTGCATTCCTGCCCAACAGCCTACTGCAAAATCAACTGTCTTGCTGAAGGAGAGAAATCTAACAGGCTTCAAAAAACTGAGACAACAGAGAAACATTGGCATAACCTGTCGCCTAGGCAACCCATGACGCCTCAGGGAGGATCCGCCTGGAGTAATGGCTAGGTTGATGTCAAAATACTGCTAACATCTTCTAGCTTGGATTCTTGTAGTAATATAGCCATGCCATAGCATAAACATATTCTCGCCAACCATTTTCTAATTCATCATATTGCTCATCTTTTCAGCTATTGATTGATATTTTTCTCTTGTCCCACTTTGCATCTTTATCATCAGTAATTGCAATTATGCTGTGTTAGCAGTTAATAAATATTATTATATTAAGCCCCCGTCGTTGCTATTTGTTTCTTTTGAACTCATAGCTTCTGATTTTGACTTTTTAAGTTGATTAATTAAATTAATTGATTAATGAGATTGAGTCTTTAACACCCTGTTGTAGCAGTGTTTTCAGGTTCTCAGACAGAAATGATGTCCGTTGATATGATAGCGTTACCTCTACTCTTAGTCAAATCATACTGCTACACCTAGCATCATATTTAACAGGTAGAAGAGTCACAGTCATTGTCCCATCCACAAGTAATAGACACTGGAGCCAATATATTGCATATAATCAATTATACCAGTGTAAATTGTATTTATTTCTGTGGCAGCATCATTCAAATGATGTAATCATGTAATAGTTTCATGAACTCACATTGATAAGAGCCATGATCCAGAAAGCATAGGACACCCTGGTGATGATGACACCCTCAGTGTGCAGAGGATACTGGGAGATGTTGTGCAGGGTTGTTCTGTGCTCAGCAAGGCTGCTGTAGAGGTGCTTTAGGTTAGAGGTGGAGGATGAATTGGCGGTCCAGTTGGCACCCAGAGCACACCTGTCCTCTGCCAGGAAAGGATCAGCCACCAGGGGACTGACCAGTGCTCCCAGGCCTATGAAGAAATGCAAGGCCTGGAGAGAGACATGAACAAAGATCCCCTTAAGTTTACATAAAAGGGGAGTCTGGTGGCCTAGTGGTTAAGATGCATACCATATAACTGCATGTCATATCCCTTTGTCTGTCTCTCTCCAGATATTTGCTGTTTATATCTACACTGTACTGGCCCACATGTACTGTACATTCACAGCAACAGCTTTAGCTGCTTCCTCTTGAACATTAAGCGCAAGTCAGGCTTAAACACACAGATATTCACTGCTGTCATTTCCCCTCCCTCTCTCCTCTGACCTGCAGGAATATGGCCGAGTCCTTCTTGTACAGTTTGACCAGCTGCAGGTTTGCGATAGTGTCAATCACCCCCATGGCTTCGCCAGCAAGAGCCATGGCGACGGACAACAGAACCACGTGGTGACATAGTGGTATGATGGCAAACACGAGCGATATGATGAGAGTGCAGGAGAAGAGGGCCAACAGGGAGGACAGGAGTCTGGAGAGGACACAGTGGACACAGCACCCACAGCAAAAATACATTCAGTCAGTCATTGACAAGTGTAAGTCTAAGGTAAAGTGATTAAATTTCTATTTAAATAATTGCATATTCAACATATTCTTAACCTTTACTTACAAATCATATTCTTTTTAAAATGACCAGTACTGGGAGAGGGCTGGGATTTCCAGCTTGGTGTTGTTGCCTTAAAGTCACCTTGATGGTCTGCTCCTCTCAACTTTTATTTACCCATTAGGTTTATCACAGCCCTCCAGCCTCAGTACACCTCCTCATTATCTTCACCTTGTATTTTCCCTCTTTCCTGCCAACTTTCCACTCTCCTTTTAACCTTGTCCTACATTACCTTTAGTTTGTTGAAGAGACTGTTCAGCATGTGAAAAAGGGTATAATAAAGGAGAATAGCCACCAGTCAGTTATTATTAGTACATCATCCTTCTATGGTTGTGTGGACAAATTTGGGTGTGAAAAAGTCATTTGACATTCTGGCTGCTCCTCGTGAATAGTTCAAGGGTTCAGATTAGAATCGGGCTCAGGCTGGGGACAGGGGAATGCACTGTGTCAATGAATGTCCTCACAACTAATGTAAGACAAGAAGGTGTGTGTGCCTTAAGATGTTCAGCTACCACAGTAGATGAAATGTGTTGAGTGATATGTGCTTTTTATGCACATATAAAAGGAGCAGGTAATTAGGTGAAAAACCTTTCTAGAGAGCAATTTGTTCCAGGCAAACATAATGTGTCAAAAACACCAGATACAAACATACCCGAGTGCCCACCTGGCTCAAAACACATCCCCTTCCACATAACACAAATACTAACATTTACACCTCAGGTCATTGCTTGATGTGTGAGTTTTGGCACTGACCTGAAACAACTGACTATCATTTTAATATTACAGATTTGCAAGTCAAACTTACAATTCAGCCTGTCACAGGTCACAGATGAAAGTCTCAATGTGGTCACTAAAATATACCAAATGCATTCATTTAAACAGTCACACACATTTTCTTCAACTGCATATTACCATTAGTACTCTATGTCTAAAACAAATAATATAAAACCATCCTCTTTTCCCTATATAAATATATATATATATATATATATATATATATATCCCCATATTCTTTTTAAAAAACCCAGTATGTATAAAGTATTAAATATGTGAAGTCCCTTTTGCCATAAACTGGGTGATAAAAATTGAAAATGACAGTATAGAAATGAGCATAAAGTTACATTATTGCACCAAATATGAAAATATATCCTGTTTCATATATCATCAATGTAGTTCACAGGCAAAGAAATGATAAGTATTTTACCCTACATATTAGGATGAATATTTTTTTTTAATTGATTAATTTGCAGTTTATTTTCTTGACCCATCGATCAGTTGTTTATTCTGTAAAATTGAAGGAAAAATAAAAAATGGCCATCACCATTTACTAAGGTCCAAACTGTCAAAGCTATTCCATTTATGATCAAATAAGACCAAGTGAAGCAGAAAATTCTTACATTTAAAAGGCTGTTAGTGAAAAATACTCAAAATTTTTATCTGAAAATTTACTTAATTGATGAAATAATAATCAAAACACTTGCCAGTTCATTTTCTTTGGATAGACTAATCAATCATCGGATAAATGTTGTGGTCTAACTTCATCTTGAAACATATGAAACACATGAAACATAACAAATGCAAATGCTTCCACACAGGAGCACTGTATAAATATGATATAAATGATATAAAAATACTGAGAAGAAGATGATTTTCTATTGAGATGAAAAAAGGAAAAGATCAAATTGACTTTGAATGAGGTTCATTGTTGGGGCAGGGATGACAGGAGCTCCAGTCTCAAAGACTGCTCCACTGGTTCAATAGGAGCAGTGACTGAAGTGACATCTGTATTTAGATCTAAGGGAAAGACGTCAGTAAATAGGGTCAGATATTGTGACTGACAGCAGACATTAGATGACTGTGATGCTTGTGCATTAGTGCTAATACGTGAGGATAAAACAGAAGAGCAACTCTTCCTCAGGTGACTGAGAATGTCAATACAGAACGTGATCGGACTGCGAGAGAGAACAGTCCATCAACAGTTCCATAGAGAGGGATATTATAGTGGGGCTGCAGTACATAAACCCCTCGTTACAAAGATAAATGTGCATTTAAGAGTTCAGTGGTAAAAAAAACACAGCTGCTGGTCTGCAGAGATGTGGAGAAAGTGATATGTTCAGACGAATCATCCTTCACCATTTTCTCATCAAGTGGACAACTGCACATGCGACATACAGCACGACAACATACAGGCCTGAATGCTGGACCCCCAAGTGAGGGGACCCGGTGGCTCTGTTAGACTGTGGGGGACAATTTACTGGTATGGTCTAGGTCCACTTGTCCCCTAAGGGGGAAGGGCCACTACAAACCAATATAAAGTTGTTCTGAGCCATTGCCTTTATCCTATGAGGAAACATGTCTATCCTGATGGGAGTGGCCTCTTCCAGGATGACTGTCTCCTTCCATAGGACACAAGGGGTCACTGAATGGTTTGATGAGTATAAAAATGATGTGACCAGATTTCAACCCAATCAAACCCCCATGGAGGCACACGGTGGCCTGACCCCTAACCGAGACACTTTGTGTATATACTGATGAATATCAATTGACCCAATAGCAGAGCATATCGCTGTTTATCCTCGATATATTTACAGGTATTACTAGATGGAACAGAGAGTAAAATCTTGCGACTACAAAGTCATGTGAAATAATTAATAAACCAACTGTTCAGTGTGACAAACTGACCTCTGTCAGGGCACAGCGTTGCTGTGAATATTACAGAGATATCATCAGTCATTCATGTTCAACGTGACTTGAATATACAAAGCAACAAAGGGGTGTTCAAGTGACCCCCCCCCGGCCACTACCCAGACTCACGTTTTCTTACAGAGTCCTCCCATGCCGCTGCCCACCAGCAGGAAGAACTGCTGGGAGAAGAAGACCCAGGTGATCTGCTGCAGGGTGGACCGGGTCTGACACTTCAGGTCCAGGATGGTGGGTCCCAGGAAGGCGATGCACAGGCCGAAGCTGAAGAAGACGCTCCAGTAGGTGACGGTCCGCTGCCAGTGGCGCTTGAACAGCGAGCAGACCCGCTCGTCCAGGAGCTTCATGCTGGTCTTCGGAGGAGGTTCCGCTCCTGAGCGCCGCACAGACCAGACCCCTGCCAGCCGACAGCGTGGAGCTCTCTCCCGCTGATAAAACAAAGTGCCAACGGGGAAAGTAAACAGCGCCCAGGACTCATCCCTCCTGGGAGGGTTGCAGCGAGGGGCCAGGCGTCCCGGTGCCCTGACGGACGTGGCCCCGGTTGGCTGCCGCCACTAGGTCCCGCCCTGTTTGTGACAGGTCTCAGATCAGTCTGCGCTAGTTTTGAACACATGGGCTGTGTTTAATCCCGCCCAGTCCTCATCGATGAACACTGTGTAAACGTTCATCAAAAGTTTTATGAAATGTCCTCAACAGCTTTTGGCAGATAGAAGGACGTTTGTAAGTGTTTATTAATATTAGGTGTTGTACAACAAATACAAGTTCTCCTATCATGATATTAAATTTTATATTATTCCAACTGTGCTTTACTATCAAAAGTCATCCTGCAGTCATTTCGCAATATGTGTGTTCCTGAGCCATCAAAAGCAAACATACATGGTATGACCAGGTTTTTAATTTCCTGTCAGCTTGAAGAGAATGGGCCACGGTAGAGTAGTAGTAGACATGTAAACAAGGAACTAGAGCTCATCAGCTCCTGTTTTGCAAAAACCTGGCTGTACTGGCGTTTTTAAGGTCTTTATTTGAACTTTTTAGGTATAGTTGCGAGAATCTATTATTTTAGTTTCGAAAATTTCATTGATGCACTCCTGCTTAATTAGATGGTCTATTCTTATTCTGCTTCTTAAGCAATATTTAAAAAATAAAAAACTAATAACGAAATGAAAAAATAAAAATATGCTCTAGACTATTTGCAGAGTATCTTCAGAGGTCCACCAAGGAAGTAAAATTTCATATGTGAATCAATGAAGATCAAAGGTCTCAAATTGTCATTATTACATTGTACGTCTGAAATGATTATGAAATTAATGAAAATTATCACTAGGGATCAAACCAAAAAAAAACTTGCTCCTTCTTCTCCAAGACTAAACCTGGATAAACAGTCAAATGAGTTTCAGCACTATGCAGGTTTTAAAAAAATTAAGTTTGGTTGGGTCAATTAATCAGCCTGCAGTTTGTCAAGACGGACAAAATATCAAAGTGACATACTGGTGTTGCTGTATTCCAGTTGCTTGGGTTTTAGCAATTTTTGGAGCTACAAAAATATGTAAATGGGAGAAAAAACATCACAATTGTGCATCAGTCTACAGCAAAGAATTCAAATGACCCTCTGGGATGACATGCAGTTGTCTAATAGTGCCACCTTCTGTTCATCTATGTTATTGTACATTTGCCTTTGCACTGCATGCTTCAAGAACTCCATCTTATCAGCTCATAACGGTATAATTTACTAATTAAGTAGCTAAAAAAAAGACTTTGAAAAGGTGAATATGTTCCAGAATTTTAATAGTTTATATAGTCATCATTATTCAACTATTCAATCAATTTTATGCCTGTTGGCAGCCACAGTACATTCAATTTCTAATTTTATAACAGTGTAGACAAATCACGAAAAAATTCACAACTTATACAAAATCAAAACATATCTTTTATAAAACATCAAGACATAATTTAGAGGTTTTTTTCTTTATTATATTTTAAATACATTGCTCTATTGTTTTTTTAATACAGCATAAAACCCACTGAGAAAGATGAAAACATCTGTTAAAGTACACATATATTATTTCTTTTTCATTACAGTATTTAAAATTGCTTCATTTACCACAACTAAACACAAAGTAATACTTCTGCCACTGAGGGAAGGGAGGGGTAGGTCTGGAAGTGTAACATCCACAGATGTACATCCCTCTGAAGTCCCTGGAGGTTTGCCTTTGTTTTCTCGCCTCTCACTGTCGTCGCCTTTACCTGTGCACCCTGACAGGTGATCAGAGGGTCGGACAGTCATTCACTTTAAGAGGTAGAAAAACTTTCAGCAGCCGTTTAAGTTTCACTGGCATCTGTCTCTTCACTCATACACAAACATAGAGCCCCCCCTGGCCTACACACACACACGACTCTTCAGATCAGCCTGGCACTGGATTGCTTCTGGAGTTCAGTGCTTGGGCAAAGGGACCTGAACACACCCTGCTTTTGAGAGTCAAACCAACAACTCCCTGGTTACTAGCTTCTCTACCTCCGGCTTCCCTGAACTTGATTTGCTCCTTCTAGATGATCTGTTTAAATCTGTGGATGCGATGATCTAGAAATGCTAGATCAAAGCACACTGCTCTAGACTTGCTGTAGATCCTCTCATCCAGGAGGCTTCCTCGGTTCAGCTGAGGCTGTTTGGAAGTCAAGCATTTCGACCTCTGAGGGGTCGCTCTCACAATGAGAGCTGTTAAGTTCACATGTAAATCATTAGGCAACAGATGTTGATCAAAGTTATTAAACTCAGCGTGGTTTTTGCAGCAACCTGTTTATTATCTCCTCTGTAGTTGTGTGTGTAAACTATTGCATAAACTATGCACTTGTCCCAGCCACTGCAGATCAAGGGAAGGCTGCTGTAGAAGAAGAAGGCAGGGGAGGCAAGACGTGATGGTTCTTAGTGAAAATGTTTTAAAGTGGCTGCATGCGTCACTGTACAGCACATTGTTTTTTTTCTATTTGCTTTATTGTTTTCTGGTATTCATAAATACATATTGTTATCGAACTATACCGAAAACATGGGAGAAGACAGGAAAGGAACTGATAGGGTCATGGGTACATCATCAAAGAGGTACAGTGCATTCAGAAAGTAGTTAGGCCCCTTCATTTTTTTCATATTTTTTTGTGTTTAAGCTTTATGCTAAAATCATTTGAACTTATTTTTTCCCTCATCAGTCTGCACTCAATGCCCCATAATGACGAAGTGAAAACTGAATTTTAGAAATTTCTGTAAATTTATTAAAAAGGAAAAAATGAAATATCGCATTGGCAGAAGTTTCAAGAGCCTTTGCTATGACACTTAAAATTTAGGACAGGTACTGCCCACTTCTCTTGATCATCTTTGAGATGTTTCTGCACTTTATTTGGAGTCTACCTGCCATGAATTTAGTTGATTGGACATGATTTGGAAAGGTACACACCTGTCTGTATAAGGTCTCGCAGCTGGTAATGCATATCAGAGCAAAAACCGAGCGATGAGGTTGAAGGAACTGCCTACCTTTAGGCACAGATCTGGGAAAGGCTGTAAACAAAGTAATTCTGCTGCATTAAGGGTTTCCAGGACCACAATGACTGCCATAATTCTTCAATGGAAGAAGTGTGAACAACCAGGACTCTTCCTAGAACTGGCTGCCATCCTAATTTCATCTCTAGCCTTTGTATAGACTGTGTGATGTAGAAATTTTCTGGTAATTATTTGAAATGCTCCCTGTGCCAATGGCTGCAACATGAGTCTAAAGCATGATTGATACAGTCACATGCTTGAGAGTTGGAGAGGTTTTTCTTATCATGAAGATCTGCACCTTTTTTTGTTGTCCTAACATACCTTTGTTCATTACAGCAAAAAAGTTCTATTTTAACTTCATAAGTCCACAGAACTTGTTTCCAAAAATGTATCAGGCTTGTTTAGATTTTCCTTGGGAAACTTCTGATGCTGAATTTTGTGATGAGGATGCAGGAAAGCTTTTCTTCTGATGACTCTTCCATAGTCATAATTGTGCAGATGCTGCTGCACAGTTGAAACAGTTCTCCACCACCCCAGAGTCTGAATAATCTTCCTTAAGGTCTATCTTTGTATTGCTCTCGCTTGCTTTGTGGGCATCAATTATTTTAATTTTCAAAGTGCCAGGCAGCCGCTTAGAGGAGTCCTTATCTGCTGATTGTGGGGACAAGGTTCATGGAGTCAGAGAATTTATAAAGCTTTGAAATTAGCATCACTTGTCCTTTCCTAACAATGACTGTGAACATGCCACAGCACTAAGAAGCTAATTAAGGTTAACGTTATGAGAGCTCAAATCTCCTGATGTACCTAAACTTTTGTATAGTACACCTTTCCTTTTCTTCATTTTAAAATTGTACAAAATAAAGCACTAATCTTGCTTAAATGTTGAAAAGAATGTTTCACCTTTAACTTTATGCCATTTGAAGATCGGTTCATCTTCTACTCACTTAATTATTCACTGTATCTGAAACTTGGGCCAAACTTTTTCATGCCACTGTACAACCCAGCTTTTGAATGTGGCTCTTACAAAAGCTGTTAACACTTTTACCTTTCAGATGATGTTAAATAATTTGCTTGAAGCACACTTCAGCCTGAACTTCTCACGAATCAGTCACAACTGAGGAAGCCTTTTGGATTGAAGTCAAAATGTCTTCAAAAATCCACAGCAAGTCTAGTTACTTTTCACTTAGTATTTCTGGATAGAATATTCACACAAATACTTTGGATTTATCATACATACAAAGGAAATAGCCCATTGCCACGCCACCATTTATCTTTCTACATGTAATTATAAAACATATTTCCTCCACATTAACTAAATCTTAAGAAATTAGTAAAGGAATGATGGTGACATCTTTATAAGCAACTTTTTATCTATATCTATCTATCTATGCTGATATTATTCACAGCACAGTTTTAGTGACTGGAAGAATGATTGTTATAGGAAGCCACCATTGTATTCAACATAGACTTTGAATGTCTCTTTCATATTGCACCATTTATTTAAGAGAAAGCCTTGATCACACCCCACAAGTCAGTAATGTGGCCCAAACCCCTTGTCATTTACATTAGGACCCCTCCCCTCCGCATTTAATTTTCTGCTGGAACTCAGCAGCGCTGGACAGAGCGAGAGACGGTGTTTGGACAGATTAAGGGTATCTCAGCCAGAAGAACCCTACAACATTTGTGACTGCAGATCAATTTCCTTATCTAGGGCATAAGCATAACCTCTGGGCTCAATCCCAATCAATTACAGAACAACTGTGAAGAGTTTTAAGCACGACTGGAAATTTTCACATTTGTATTTGTTAACAGATTAATGGATTTTCCTGTGTACTGTATGTATTTTTATACACTGACCTTTGTGAATCTATAGCTGATAGCTGCCCCCCGAGACCCCGAGATTACCGGGGGTAATTCGCTACGAGAAAGCACTTTCCCAGTCACCTGCTCCATGGTTAAGGGGATCTTTGTATAATACAGGGTGATATTTTGAACCATGTAAGGTAACACAGAAAGGGAAGGGAGGAGGCTTCAGAGGACACTTCTGGTTTGTGCAAATAGGAGACTAAGAAATACATACACTCATAGTGAGTTACTTAAAGACACAAAGCAAATGACACATTGGCTACACTAGATAAAATATAGATTCTTCACGAGCCAAAATTATCATGCACAGTTTACTAAGGCAACTTCAAAAAGTGGAGTGAAAGTCAGCTGTTAACACTGTATGGAGAAAAGCCCACACTGCGTTGAAACACACGGTCGCTGTAACAAGGCAAGTCTGTCAACATGAATCCATTTAAGTTTTATATTCACAATGGAGTCAGATTGTATGGAAGGTTCGTGTTTGCTTCATGTGAGTAGAGGTAAATGAACAGTGTGTCGCTACTATTTCAATGTGTTGACTACTTGTGTATTTACAGCTTCAAGACTGTCAGGTCACAGAATCGATTCATCACAGATAAAGCTGATGTAGTTTAAATTACGCCTTTTTTTAAAACTCTTTTAGCTGGCTAACATATCCAGGTAGCTGACCACAGTTACCTAACACTTTAGCTCCATACATTTTGCATCTGCTAAAATACAGTATGCCAGTAAGGTTGAACAATTATTTGTTCGAGAGGTCAGCAGCCTCACGGTATATTTGTGCTACTTAATGAGCCTGTTAGTTCATTTATTACTAATGAAGACAGAAACAGTTAATGTGCTAATTCTTTGTTAAGATACACACATTGAGTTTGTTATTTAGCCGGTGCCTAATAGCACCCAGGGCTGTAGCTACCATTTTCTTTATGTGACTTAGGGCATTTTATAGGATAATTCCAGTATTTTCAGAGTCAGCAAGGTTTGACACAATTAATATGCATACTTTCAGTCCAAAATACTAATGAATAAATTGAGTACTGAAGGTACTATATGTAAGAATCTGAGGCAATTTACATGCATTTGTCATTTCTTCAATGCCGGTGTGTGAGCAGACTGTAATCTAACATTCTATTATGCTGAAACACCAGTAAGATGAGAGTTGTGATAGATACTATCACGTCGATGAAGAAGTGTGGCAACACATTTTATTCCTTATATTCCATCTAGTTCACCAGCCATTGGTGTTATCATCCAGCAAATTTAGCAATGCTGACATTGCTGAGCCTCTCAGTGAAAGCTAGACAAACTTATTGATAAAGCTGACCAGCTAACTAACCCTGACATGTCACACAAATGCAATCAGTGTGTCAAGCAATGAGAATGTATTTGTTCAACATCACTAGCCTACATTGTGTTAGCTAGCAAAATAATGACCATATTACGCTTTATAAATCCTATTTATAAATCCTACAACATATTTGTCAATAATTGTCTTACATAGCCAGATCTATCTCCACACTTTATTTTAATGCCCTGCCAGTAGTGGAGAGTCAAATAGAGCTATAGTCTCAAATATGGTTTACAGACGAACTATGATAACTGTTTAACTTTAGTTACCTCATCTATCCACACGATGCCAACATGTTCAATCGCGTTCAGTCTCATGTATTTCATGTCACTGTTTTGGCCCATGCCAAGGACGCTCACTTGTGCCTACCGACAAAGGGCGAGCAAGCACGTGAGCAACAGGCCGCTGACTGAAGTTCACTTAACAACCACCGGTGTCATAGATAGCCAGGGTTTTCTGAATGTTACACATGGAACCTTTAGGAATTTCTCCCCTGGAATTTTACTCTTTGCAATATGGAGAAGGCTTTGAGACACCGTTGATATTCATGCAGTGAAATAAAATTTACATAAAGCACAACCAAACACTTAAATGATTTAATGAAACATTAAAAAAAAAAAAACCCTTCTCTTTGGTTCCTGGTCAAAATTTTCAGAGGGTTCAGTGGGGCGTTGAGGGAAAGTACCCACAAATCACAGAATGACTCTGTTGAGCTGGGAGCATATTTTGAGGCACCACTGGATGCTAAAACAAAATCAAAGAGTGTATCTTTGAGCTACATCCTGTTGTTTTGGTTTAGAGGTAAGCCTAATTATTATTCTGTACTATTCACTGGGTGTGCTCTGAATAGAACAACTTAACAGTTAACTGCGCCCAGTGCTATATTCAGAGCACTAGGTGTGCTCTGAATAGAAATTAAACATAGCAGTACAATGTCTTGAATTGAAATGTATGTGTGGATTGGTAGGATACTATAATCTCTGGTGTCTCTGGTGCATCTAAGTCACGGCAGCATGTTCAGTGTTGCTGCTTGTGCAAATGTGCGCAAATATAGGTGTGTGTGTGTGTGTGTGTGTGTGTGTGTGTGTGTGTGAGAGAGAGAAAGAGTATATCTCAGCTCAGTCATTACAAGTGCAGTATAGGTTCATTTCCAGAAACCCATAGTCTCCATGGTCAGCTGCCATGGAAATGAGTGAGTGCCCATGAGTTTGTGTGTGGATGCAGGTGTGTATGTAGGTGAGGCATGGTTGTGAATTTGCTGAGCAGTCGTGGACTTTGTGCTGTGGTCTGAGAAGTAAGCTCCTCTTTTCTGAGTGTCTCTGTTCCTCCTCTATTTGACCTCTAGAAGATGCTTTGTCTTCGGTTCTTTCCTCGACCTGAGGAGAGAAAAACTGAGATAGTTCTTACTTAGTTATCAGGACTGTAGGTCTTTAAGCCTTAAAGGGGCCTAATTCAGTCAAATAAATTCAGAGTGAGACTTAATAAGTGTATGAAAAGCTTACAGGAGTGTAAAATGGTGACAGTAATTGGCCTGAATATGTGCACTACTCCTTGTTTATTTTCATTGTCTTTTCAGTTCCTGTGAAACTCCTCTCTGTGGTATTTTAAACAAACTCAGCACGCTGGCTTCTTGGAGAGCTTTGCTAATTAGCAAAGTACGTCTGCAGACGCTTCTAGATATTATGGTCGGGAGCAAAACACATTTCAGACATCTGTTTCATTCCAGACAATTCAGGAAACTTGCAGTGTCAGTAAGTATCTATACCATAGAAGTCACTAAATAAACACATTTTCCTTTGAATCCTTTTCAGCTCATGTGTAAACAAAACTATACACAGTTTAAGGAAAAACATCTCTCTTCTCATGAAGTGATCTAATGTTTTACATACATAATGTGCAGAACATAGTCCATGTGCAGAACTACTATAACTAGTAGAGAAGAAATAAGTGGCTACCAGCAGCTACTGATCAAAGCTTGTATTGAATTCACATTGGGTTGTGTGTGGCAGGTACCGTACCTAAGGGCTGGAACACTGAGCTGCGGTGACCTGGATCCTTCTGGAGTTGCACCTCTCTGAGGGAAAACACTGAGGCAGCTAAAACAAAGAGGGGTGAGACAACAGCTCAAGGGCAAAGGCAGAAATCTTTTTGTGTAGCCTCTAATTTTTAAAGGATCTAAAATGAAAATGCACACATACTACACATTTTATCATACAATCAAGAGGTTCTAAATTGACATGCCAACTTGTGAGACAAATACCTAAATGGGATAACTAATTTGTATAGTTGAAAACCAAAATCAATTATGAACTGTGTGAGTTAAATCTGAAAAAGAAATTTTATAATTCAGCTGTAACTATGTTTAGACTGTAATGTTTAGATAATATTTTCTAAATCTGCTAAATGTAGACCTACTTTCTTTTTAACTGTTAATACCTTTCTAACATTACATAGAGTTAAAAAGTTATATGGCCTCGAGTATACAGTCATTTTAAGGGATACAAACTTGTAAAAAAAACAAATTAAGGTATTTTCCAACAATACATGTGATATTTCCCTTCTCCCTTCCCTACTCTTCATTTTTGAATGTATATGTATGGAGGTAAGGGACATACAACAGGGATTTCATAAACTACAACAAAGATCTCCTCCTTAACAGACATTCATCCACTGTAGATAAACAATAACCTCCTGTCCCATAAAACATAGCGATTTATGACGTTTTTTCCAGCAAATCATTATAGAGTCAAATTTTGTACTCATTTGCTTAAGTTAAACATTTAAGCAAACAAAGTTTTTCATAGGCCCTGCACTGCAGATTCATAACACAGTCAAATCTCAACACACTCTGAGGATGCCTTTCATTTGATGATGATCACATTTAAACCTGCTTATAAGTCATAACCCCCCCCCTTTATTAGATTTTCTTAGGAACAAAGTAATCCAGTGACAGTTCATGGTTACATTTCATACAGGAACTGCTAATTGCTGATTCGACAGACTTAGAATGGTGCCAATTTGTCAAGTGTGAACAATATAGCCAAAAAAAGGGGGAACTCAAGTAGAAGCCCACAGCACAACTTGCTGATTCATGGTAATATTATCTCTCTTTTTTTACAAACCCTATAGTATTATAGGAAAATTACTTCAAAAACTAAACTTGTCTTGCCCCCCCTAAATAGTAGTAAGATGAAGAATAATAATTGGAGTGACCACTGTCCATTTATATATATATATATATATATATATATATATATATATATATATATATATATATATATATATATATATATATATATATATATATATATATATATATATATATATGTATAGATAGATAGATAAATAGATAAATAGATAGATAGAAACAGATAAAAATATCTAAATAGATAGAATAGATAAAAATAGATAAAAAAAAAACCTGTACTACCTCAACTTAAGCACCAATTTTCAAGAAGAGATAAGTCTCAAGAAGATTTACATTCATAATAATGAAAGTGAAATATTTAAAATGCAGAATATATAAAGTCAAAAGAACTGGATGTTTTTGTTGCTTTTTTAATCATCTTAAATAACTAAACAGACCTACCACCTAAATGGAACAGAGCCATTGTTCATATATTCAGCTTCACCAGGTCTTTTAACGGCTATGACAAGTCACGATGATGCCAAAAAAAGGGGACTGTGCTTCCTTCTGCTGCCTTCAAGCCTCTGTATATATTTTAGGATTGATACTCCTAGCCAGATAATTTTCAACAAAACTCACAGCGTTTTTTGTCCATTTTTTTTTAAATGTGCAAAGTGACTAAAAAGCAAAGGTTATACCTGAGATAGAAAAGTAGCTCATTCACAGTGAAATTGCAGTCTGCTTTTCAACTGTGGACCTCAAATACCAAGAGAGGTTTTTACTGGGTGTCTACAATGTATCTCTGTGTCTTACTGTCTGTCAAATTGTGTATGTTATCCCCCAGACTCAGGAAGTAGGGGTGTCGTAGAGCGGCTTCAGATGAGATTCTGCTCCTGGTGTCATACTGCAATCATAATACAGAAATAGCTGATTAGTCTGTGAAATCACTGTTCAGGTGTGAGAAGGTCATTGTGCTTTTGTCTCATACCAACAGTAGAGCAGACAGCAGGTCAATCCCCTCTGTGTCCAACCTGATTGAGATAAAGAAAAAGGGTCAGTTGGTATAAGGACTTTTCAGAGGAGGATCTGTTACTGATAATTAAACAAATTAAGGAAGGGATGAATACCTTAATAACATCCAAACGGTCTAGATTTTTTTTTTAATTAAAAAGCAATAATTCAGTTTTATAGTTAAGCTGAATCAACAAAAAAAGAGCACAGAACACTGGAAATTTCCAAGTCCTGTAATAAAACAGAATCAACTTTATTATTCAGCAGAGTGGAGATTTCTTTTTGGCTCACCAAAACATTAATATAGCATTAGAAAAAGTAATACACATTATTATAAATACAGATTCAGATTCAAAAAACTTAAACAGAATAAAACACTTTGCAACCTATAGAAACACTCAGAATTCAGTCTTCTGCTGTGTTAATAAAGGATGAAAACTGTCTTTAAATCTTATAATTTATTATATCTCTTGTCCTGTCAGTGTTAAGTCAGCTGGAGTTTTGTAAGCTGTTCCTAAGATTGTAGACTAACATGAAATCTGTTGACTGAGCTAAGAAGATGAATCTGTGTGGCAGATTCCTGCTTGGCACAGTTAATAATCTATGTAGTCCAAGTAACATTAATCAACCATATAGCTACTTTTGGACCAAGCCTGCGCTTGAGTTTAGGACAGATACATAATTTCACTTAAGGGGTCTGTTTTTATGAAGATGACCAACTAAGGTCATGTTATGAGCATACTTAAACAAACAAAGACCCTGTTATTTAATTATGAACTGATGTATGTACAAGGAGAATAGTACAGGAGCAAAAAACATACCCTGGTTTCTCTTAATTACTGCTTATTTTTAGTTTTAATTTTATTTTGGTTTCCGATAAAACTAATGATTGATGAACTCCAGCTTTATTTTGTATAATGTGATAATTTGCTAATGTGAACATGCTACTACCAGAGGTAGAAAGTACATTTACTAAAGCACTGTAGTGTACTATTTTATACCTACAGGTTACCTGAGTATGTCAGTTTCATGCTACTTCGTACTTTGTACTCCACTACATTTATGACACAAATGTACTTTTTCTTCACAACATCAGATTATATGATAATATGACATATAATTAACGAATAAATGATGATGCATTATTACAGATTAATCACCCAGCAGTTAGAGATGTGAATACTTGCAAACATTAGCATTTAACCGAAACTACTGCTTTGTCCAAGTTTGGCCTCACAGAGATGCTAGCATGGCTGCAGATATTTAATTTTTATTTTTATTTTCTTCATACACCACTCAGCTGAAGAGACAGGTGTTGGTGATACCTGGGCACATGGTTGATGAGAGCCTGAGGTCTGTACTGAGGAAAGAGGTAGGACCTAAACTCCTCATTACTGCCAATGCCAGGCCAAGTCTCCTCTGTTGCAGTACCTGAAAGACAGCAGATAAGGGAAATGTATGTCCATCTGCCATCTGCTCTCACTGGTCTCCCGTCACATAATACTTTTTAGTCTGGCCTGTAAGATATTATTATATCATGTATTTTATATATATATATATATATATATATATATATATATATATATATATATATATATATATATATATATATATTATATGTAGCTGTCTTACCCATAAGCTTAAAAATGAGATGCAGCTCTTCCTTCACAGTGGCACCCGGAAACATGGGACGACCTGTTGCCATCTCATACAGGATACAGCCCACGCCCCTGGAGGAAGAGGAAGGAGATGAAGCCTGACATGTTGAAACTCTAGTTGAGGCCCTGTTCAGCAAACACACACTTCAAAGCGTGCTCATCAGAAGTGCAAACACATA
Source organism: Istiophorus platypterus (assembly GCA_016859345.1). Classification (NCBI taxonomy): domain Eukaryota; kingdom Metazoa; phylum Chordata; class Actinopteri; order Istiophoriformes; family Istiophoridae; genus Istiophorus; species Istiophorus platypterus. The sequence continues at coordinate 3,841,211 of CM029117.1, forward strand.
TGGTGTGAGTGGGCACAGTGTAGCCTTTTGTTCCATCCACAATGGTGCGTTGAAGAGGTGCCCTGTGGCCTGATGAGAGGATGTGTAGCTAGGTGAGCTGATAAAAGGTGGCGTGTAGCTAGAGAGCCACAGTTTTCTCACCATGGCAAACTGCTAATGAGTAAAAACATATAGGAAGGTGAAATTATGCTCCATTAGGGGACAAGTGACTCATCTCTGCTAATAACTAGATATGTATGATTCATGGAAAACTTGGACTACCCTCAAGCTGGTAGGTATCCATTTAATTCAAGTAAGTGCATTATTCAGCATGTGCTCTGTGTTGCCCCTTGTGTTGCAGATCAATACCTAAAGTATCAATACTGATAAAAGTAAATCACTAGCATCATTGTGATTGAAGCAATGTGAACTAAACCCTCTCTTATCCAATCAGGTTCTGGGCACATTAAGATTGTTTGTTGTGAGTAGTTTTTGCTTCTCTGCTGTTGTTGTGTGCAGTGATGACCTAGTTAGCTCAGAGAATTCACGCAACATACATGTATTAAATTCATTCAATGCATAAATGTATGAGATTCTGACCATGGTATTACTCAGGTTCATATATTTGTGGGTACATGCTTAACTCAGCACAGACAAACCTTCCTCTTCAGTAGATTAATGGGAAAATGGCCTTGTAGTTTCAGACAATGCACAGACATCATTCTGCTCAGAGAAACTCAAACATCCAAGTGAAGTAATGATAAGAAGAACACATTTTTAAGAGGAGGTAGACTATCTGCTTTCATTGACATTCAGTCATTGAGCAGCTCATGAAATTAGTTTCTGTTAGGAGATTGAAAACACAAACTTATCAGATGGCAGTCAGGCCTTTTAGAGATGAATGAGCTGGGAAAAAATACTCTATCCGTCTGTCACAATTGATTTACTGAACACAGACAGCAAGGAACCAACTGCAGACACGCAGGCAGGCAGACGCAATGCAGAGACTTTAATGAAATGATGAAAACCAAGACTTAAAGGAACAGACAGGCAGAAGGTACAGGAACGAGAACAGGTAACAGGCAGGGGCAAGACCTGGAGTCCACTACATGAACAGAATGGCGAATGCACAAGATACTATGATCTGGAGGGGAGCAGGTAGAGCAGGCAGATTTTAATACTGGCTGGATAACTAAGAAACTAGGAACAGGTGTTTGAGTAGGCGGAGAAGGTCAGGTGACTGGGACTGGGGTTGATGGGTTCAGGGGTAGACTGGAAAAGGATCATGACACAGGCAGGTGTAGAGAAGCCAAAAAAAAGCAAACATGCTTTGCTTTGCTCAGGAAAGATTTATTCCTTTCCTATGTAACGTTGCACCCACCTGTTGTTGGTCCTCCCACGTTTTAAGGATATTGCTTTCTATCCGGCAAGTTAATATTCTCAGCATCCTTTCCTTAGCAATTTTTATGAGGCACTCAATGTTTGAAATGTGTAAATTATGAACATGGCAATGTGTTATGAACATATATGTCTTTTTTATTTTGTGTATTTTATGTGAACCACTTGCAATACTTAGCTTTACAATCAGGTGAGCATGAAATAGTTCCAGAAAGAGGGTTTACTAAATGCAAACGCAAAAATATACAAGTTCTGTACATTTATTTATGCATCATATTTAAATCTATAGAATTAGCTGCATGTTAAATACTATATTACTGTCTCTATTTAGGCCTCTACAAGGCCTAACTTCTCACTTTTTTTAATCAATCACTCAACATAGTGTTTGCCCAGCAAGCTTTTGTAGTGCTGTAGGTCTAGTATGGCAAAATGAGCAGATGCTCATCACGGCACTGTGGATCATTGCAATGGGTGGCTGGGACGCAAGTGATGATCAAATATCAATGCTCTACTCACCACATGTCGATGGGTGTGGAGTACTCTGTAGAGCCCAGAAGCACATCAGGGGGCCTGTACCACAGAGTCACCACTTCATTGGAGTAGGTCTTAGTGGGAACAGACTTGGCCCTCGCCAGACCTTGCCAACACAGGGTTGAAGGTTGTGAGACCTCAGTAACAGCAGTAAAGATTTTAGAAGGCTGTTTTTGCAAACCTGTATTTTGTGCACCAATTCAGCTTCTTTCACTGTGACTACCTTTGTAACAAATTCCCTTGAAATGACAAATATTGTGGGTCAGCACAGGTGTACTGTAAAACATTATGAAGCACTAAGTCTCTTATACAGGGCCATAGTACCTCACAGCATCTCAAGGCACCTTAAAGTCTACACACTGTGATGTTATAGAGTGCCCTGACAAATCACTGTAAACCAAGAAAAAATGAAAGAATAGTCCTTCTGTCAGCTCATTTACTATGTTTAGTTAAAATAATTGAAAAAATAGCTAAAGAATTGCAGTAGCTTATCTACCCACTTCCAGCACAAAAATGAACAAACTCAGGCAGAGTAGCACAGTTGCTAGGATACAGGAAGTACAAATAATAACTAAAACATGATAAAATATAATTGAAATGTGATTGTGGCAGAAAATGTCTTATTCTAAATCTGGGTTTTTACAACTGCACTTCCAATTTTATATATTAAGTCCACACACAAAAACACATGCATGTGTGTGTTTTTATTTATCCATATCGATATATATATATATATATAGATGTAGTATATTAGAGTGTGTGTGCTGTTGTCCTACCAAAGTCAGCCAGTTTGAGCTCGCCCTTATCATTGATGAGCAGGTTCTGAGGCTTTAGGTCTCTGTGGAGGATTTTCCTCCTGTGGCAGTAGGATAGACCACGCAGAAGCTGGAACATGAAGATCTGTAGGAATGTGACGGAGATCAAAAATTAGACGTCATGTTTATAATGGAATAGGTGTCATGTCCAGCTCTGCTTCCCAGTTCATGTTTTCTTTATTTTATGAGTATGTTGCATTTCCTATTTTATTCTGTGTTTGCCCCACCTCTGAGTTTTTGCCCCGTGTCTGTTTTTGCACCTGTGTCTCATTGTCATTTGCCTGCTCGACTCTCTGCCTGCCACACTTATCGCTCAGCCCACCTTCCTAGAAGGTGGTCACCAGAAAACCAGATGCTTAGATTTGTAACTTACACATAACAGTATTGCATATGAGGCATAATCTAGGGCTATATATCACAGTGCAAAATGCAGTATCCATAATTCTGCTTGATCATTGCTTTTTGGCTTGGCAACATAGAGCTGCAAACGCGTACACGTACGTGTACTGGCGGGGAACTAAAGGAGTGTTTGAAATAAAAACTGAATAAATTAAAAAGTGTATTCAAATTTGAATTAAACTCAATTACATATGTATGATATGGGTAATTTTTATGTGTTGGCACAGATACAAACTAATACATGTCCCTGCCTGTCTTGGGTATGTGGTTAGTGTCACTGACATCTAATGTGGCTGTGGATGAGTCACTTTCCTTGTGTGTGACTCACCTTGACGTTATGCATGCTCATGAGATTCCCGCAGTTGTCCAAGTACTGCTTAAGGTCACTGTCCTGGAAGACAAAATAGCTACAGTATTCACCCTCAGATCTATCCATATTCCACCTTTAGAACACCTGCACACTGAATGTACTCACAAGATACTCAAACACCAGTGTGAGGCAGCGGTCAGTGTGGATGATGTCGTGAAGAGTGACGATGTTAGCGTGCTTCAGGTTCTTCAGCAGAGACACTGCGTGGACGAAGGGAGAAGACAAAAGTCGCTCAGTTTTCGTCAAGCACCTGCAACACACCTCCAGCAAAATCACAGTCAAAACTACAATGAAACAAGATTCTAAAACCTCACAGCTGCTGCCCTGAGACAGGCTGAGCTGTGATTTAAAAGTTTAAACGTGCTGTCTGGAAATAAATCATGTGGTCAAAAAACCCTGTTGCTGTGTCCTCAGAACAGAACAGCTGCAGATTAAACTACCCCTGTGGTTTAGTCTAAATCCAGCTGCCATGTCCTGCAGAAATCCCCTAAATCACATAAATGCCACCTGAGAACAATGTATCTGAGGTTTAACATAAAACGGCTGAATGCCTGTGAAACTGATAGGAGAGTGAATCACAGTACAGATGGATAATGACCCAAAACATACTGCAAAGCAACCCAAAGGCTTCTCAAGGCAAAGAAATGTAGAATTCTTCACCTGACCTCAACCCAATTACCCATTACTTTTGAGTCTCTGAAATGAAAGACTATGTATAATAATGACTGTAATTCTGAAACAGTTAATGTGATGTTTTTGTTGGACCCCTTGAATTAAAGCTGAAATACTTCACTTCTCTCACATCATTTGTTTTATACCCGCTGTGGTGGTGTACAGAGGCACAATTACAAAAGTTGTGTCGCTGTTCAAATGTGTGTGTGTGTGTGTGCGTGTGTGTGTGTGTGCGTGCACTGGTTTGTATGTGTGCGTACCCTCTCTGATAGCAGTGCATGGTGCTCCCTCCTCGTGCTCCAGGCGAATCTCCTTCAACGCCACCAGGTTCTCTGTTAGTTTGCTCCGCCCTTTGAACACTGTGGCGTATGTCCCCTACACAGACACACAACTCTTAGTGACATTCTGATAACACTCTATACTAGAGAACTATCACATGTATGTCAGCAGATATACATTTTTGCTATTCATAGGAACAGAATGGTGAAGTTAACATGACTGGAATCTGTTTACCATCACTACCTGTTTACTTTCACATCATCTTCTATACAGTAGCACATAAACATAGAGCTAAACAGATAATTAATTCAAGTTCATTGGATGAGTTCAGAAGTTTTAACATCTATCATCCATGAGCAACATCAAAACATTACTCTAATGGGAAGCAAACATCTTAAACAGGCTTTGATCTGAACCATTAATTCAATGTGTTCACGGTGTTCTAATAACCGTTCATTAACTACTGCAGGCTAAAAAGAGACCTAATCTTTTCGACTGATATCTACTGCTGAACCTTGCCACTAAGACTAAGTCAGACAGATTCTGGCACTAATCAGTCTTTACTCCTTAAGGCAATAACCATTCTCAGATAAATTCAGAACTAAGGCAAGAAAACAGGACACAGGTATATTATAGGCATGTAAACAAAGCTACTGTACACACCGATCAGCCACCACATTAAAACCAGCTCCCGGCTTAATGTGGTGGCTGATCAGTGAAAGTGTTGTACCCACTTTGGCAGGTCTGACACAGCCAGCCTGATAAATATAATGAACACATCAGAGAGATGGCTTATTCTTTGATAAGGTTCATTTTAGCCTCAAGTCATTGCTCAGTGGCTGCAGCATTGGGTGTAGCAGTGCAACGCTAATTCCTCATTGGACTGTGTGTCAGATGTCTTCATTGACTGTCTGATAAATGTTGTAAAGTGCAGGTGTGAGTAATTGATAGGGACGTACCTCACCCAGTTTGCCGAGCTTCACATATGTCTCCAGTTTCCCAAAGCCTATGTCAGACTAGAGGGAAAAGGAAAAAGACAGATTATTCAGTTACAATTCCCTCCTCCGATTAAACATTATATTTGGAAAGATAACATTTGCAGCCATTAGTTAATTTAATTAAGCACATATACTTGTTTCCTCTTAATGTCAGGAAACAAATGCCACTTAATGGCAAACTGGTCGAAATAGCAAAGAAAATGAGGGAGTCATTCTGATATTATTACATGAGGAACAAAATAACAACAACAGGATGCCAAGAAAAGAGGAATAGTCATTTGCAGAGAAAACATGAGCTCTGTGTTATGAACTGAGATGTTCACTGGTTCAAGAGTAATCTGTCAATTGAATTATAGAATATAGTAGCCAAAAGGTGTGCTAAAATGAGATTCATTTGAGAGTTGAATAAACAACGACCACTATCAAGTTAACCATTTATAGGCCTGAGGTGATCTGAATTTGAGCTCTATCATAGATAGATAGATACGGTACAATGTGCAGGAATATGGAGCACTAACCAGTGAAGCTCGTCGAGACATGCGACTGACAGGTTTGCAGAGCGGTGAGTTTTCACTCTCCAGCTGCAATTTCTTGACAAACTCTGGAGGCAGGCGGATGTCCATGGGCAGGGACATGCGCTTACTGACATCCTGCAGGAAGTCATCAGACAGAAGGGTTTGCAGCATGAGGTACTCTTGTTTGTCTGTCTGTCTGGTCTGGATGCAGAAGTTAACCAATCTTTTCAGGGTATATATTTTTTAATTCTAACATTATTAACATCATCATTGCTTAGCCTAACTGGCAATCAAAACTCATGACATATGGCCATTAGCTACATTAAGCTACTTACCAAGTTTGCTGACCTTCCATTTTCATGAATACCCTGGATACCTAAGTGGCTTGCACACTGTCTATGTGAAACTATGTGCAGAAATTAGCTCTAAACCCTTTAATTATTTATGGCTCTAAGAAACATATGCACTGTATAACTCGATGCCAACAGCTTCCAAACAGGTCAGCTGACCATTTTGCACCTTGCTAAACTGCTATCTGCTTATATCATGTTACAAGTAAGACTAGTATATCAATTATGATTACAAATGTAACTTTCATTTCTGTGCATGACACCAGATTCTAATTAGACATACCTTATGAAAGGTGTATGCACTGTAAAACATGACTTTGTTAACGGTTAATTATTCATTCAGGGTCTACAAAAAGTTGTTGAGGTCACAAAGTTATATAGTGTTATCCACATCTGCCAGCCGCATATAGTGGTAATCGGGGCATGGGGGGCTGTGACCCACAAACTGGGAGAGTGGGTCCAGCAGGAGCAACATATGAATATATATATACATATATATGAAGAAAAAAATGATAGAGAGAGAGAAAGATGGTGGTTTGTTATTTATTAACTTTCCAGCCAAGCATTTCAAAAACTAGCAACTTACTGTGAACACATAGCTTCACTAGCGTAGGTCAGCTGTGATACATACTCTGCTACATGTGCTACAGACAATGCTGAGATTATGTAAACTACTAAATCAGCTCTTTTCACTAACGGCTCTTGTTAATTCTTATTCATACTATTATAATTAAAAGCTTTGTTATTCATCTCATTATTATTATATATCTTTACATAGTACATGGTATTATGCTATGCCCCCCTCCCCTTCTCACCTTCTCCCTCTCTCTCTCAACCCAGCCGATTAAGGCAGTCAGCCTCCAACCATGAGCCGGGATCTGTTCAACGTTTCTACCTGTTAAAAGGGAGTTTTTTGTTGCTGCTTTCGCCAAGTTCCTACTCATGGGGGAAATGTTGTGTCTCTGTAAATAATAACTATAAAGAGTCTGGTCTAGACCTGCTCTATATGAAAAGTGCCCTGAGACAACCTCTGTAATGATTTGGTGCTATATAAATAAAATTGAATTTAATTTGGGTCAAAGGTTGCTGTTATGGACAAACTTACCCCAAGCATCTTCTTTTATTATGTTCTGTAAATAAAAGGTTTCATATCATATATGCCAATACTGATATATCTGTGATAGGCCAGTTATAACCAATATATCAGTCAGGCTCTAGATAAAAGGGCTTGGGGATGTAGCTACTCTACTTATAGCATGAATCAATAATTCATTAAGGCTTTTTAAATGAATTATAAATCATTAATGATAACCTTTGGACTTCCAGGTTTTGAAAAATCCCTGTGGTGAACATCCTTTGCATAACTTGTTTTGTCTTTTTAATTAGCCTGGCTCTTTAAATCATCAGGTAGACAGAGTATAACAACTTGCCCTCTGAAAAAGAGCTTACTAACATTAATACCAACCAGATTTTGTTGGGCATTGTTTTACAGTAATGTGATTCTTTTTTCACATACAGGTTGTGCCAGCAATCATAATCTCAAATTCAGTAATTACATTAGGCTACTGCTATTAATCCCAGTAACATCCTGGCATTTTAGGAAGGTTTGCTGTCTTAACAGATTTAAGATAGCTAGATGTGAAAATCAATAACTTGACGAGAGAGGTCCAGTATATGTTTAGTCTAATGTTGGCATGGCACAGGTACTGTGGAAACAGCTAGGTTTTGCTAAAGGAAATAAAAACAAGTTTCAAAAACTCTTATTTACACGTTGTGTCTTTTTAGTTTTGTTATCTTTTTTTCCCACTTTTTCAGTGGAAAGCTGCTAAAGCCTGGTTAAAAAGTTGCCAGATGTTGCTATGTTACAACACACACTGGACTGCAAATTCACGAGATCATAATGTTACTATCTACACATATAGTATTTTTTTTTTAAAGATGAGTTAATGAGTTAAGCCGCTCCTAAAGTTGCTAACTTCTCATCAATATGAATCGAAATCTACTAATCACAAAATTAACTGAAGTATCATCACTAGAAAGGATCCGGACATAAGAGTAAAATCATTCTCATAACCTCTGTATTCTGGAAAAAAAATAAAATAAAATCCAGCTAAAGCATTTAGAGGGAGTCACCTGGACAAACGTTGGGAAGTGGAGATTGGTTACATTTACAGCTCAGTAACATTTCCGTCAGGGTGCTTTCTCCTGGCAAAACAGTTATACCCTTACACATCGTATCTCTTAGCCTGATAGCGAGCTCTAGATACATGGAAAGTGTGAAAAGCCAGCAACTTCAGTATGGGAACAGGGGTGTCTGGTCACTCCATCATTCTGTGGATCGTAATTAATTAGCATCTAACACTGAGCTGACTGCTCATTACAATACTCTGTCTCATTTTGTATTTCTGTATGTTGAATACAAAACCCTAATGCTCCCACTGATGAAGTGATGTTTTGACTTTAAAATGAGTAGCCAATAAGTGAAACGTAATTTATTACATTCCCTGATCAGTTTGCTAAGAACTGTTAATAACTTACTATGACCACAAATGTGATGTCTTATTCGAGAGTGAGTAGATCAATAAAGAGTTATGAGTTTCTCACTTGATAATCCATCAGCTGGGTGGCTCTTAAGGTCCTGCACACCCCTATTAAATGTTAGGAGGTCATTAATTAATGATGGGCTCATCCGCTACAATAATATAACAAGTCTAGGCTTGTATGTGTTAATAAGATGTTAATAAATTGATTTTGCTCTGAATGCTCTGTAGCCTTTTTCCAGACAGTATATGGCTTAACTGTCCATTCCTGTTGCCCTGATGAATTAGCTAAAAAACTAGCTAAAAAAGATTATACACCAGTCAAGTGGGTTTTTCACCCTCTGGCAACCATGAAATTGTCCTTATTAATGGCTTAAGGATCTAAAAAGCATTAATCAACCATTACACCATTAGTTACAACTACATAAACCATTTTTTCAGAAAGATGTACGCATATTTCTTATGCTTATTGAATGAAGCTTTCCAGACTGTCAAAGCTCCCAGCCCTCTCACTGTTGCACCCATACAGTTGTCTATACAGAACCAAATTTTTCATGGGGTCTCATTTCTTTCTCGCATAGCTTCACTTGTCTGCCTGGTATGAGTGGTGTTGTATATTAGAAATTTGTGGAGTGAATCACACTAGCTCTGCAGGGAATTTTCTGAAAAGGTGGAGCTTTGAACTCTTACATTTCCAATAAAAAGCCTGGTGCTGCGGGGGTGGGTTGGGGGTGTTAAAAGCCCCTAAGGTGACTCATTTCATTGAGGTGGCAGAGGTGGAAATGGAGAAATGACTCCTGGGAAGGAGTTTAAACAGGAGAATAAACTACTTGTGCCACTGTTAATATCTATGTCAGACTAACTTTTGATGCTTTAAAAATGCACATGAACTTGGACAGTTTACCATCAGTGTTTAATCAGCAGCACTTAGATTACTGTGGAAGAAAACTTTTGCAGATTGTGATTACAGAGTGATCACAAACCAAAGTGAACACTTCGCTTGTTAACCCTCAGCTACCGTGCCCTCATAGAGCTGTTTTTGAGGCCCTACTTACCTCCATGGAGAAACGTCTATGCTGGGCCTTGCTGTGGAAATGGAGGTGAGATGGGGACTGAGCTCCTGGTATGGTTGGTTCAGGGCTCACGGGACTGGCATCATGAGATGGAGGACCCAGTCTGTCTGGAGTAAGGCCTGACATAGATAAAAAAGAAAAAACAAAAACGGTCAGCGTTTGCAGATGCACAGATGGACGACAATGGAAAAACTAAAAACGTTAGTCCATCATAGGCTTTTCAGAACAGTTTCAGTGCTCATTGGTATCCAGCTCAGAAATTTCTGAAAGGATGGAAACCATTCAGCTGTGTTAAAATCTGAGAAGATCTTAATGTGAAGGCCATAGCATATGACGCATGTAACTATTATAGTCATCAGACCGTTCAGTGATCCCTTTTGCCCTGTATAGAAGCATTTAATTTTATTACATATCTCCACTCATTTATATAGGTTTATGTTACAGAGGCTGTTCTCTGATCAGAAAACCAGTTGATGTGATTTGAGGAGGATCAAATCTGTACAAGGAACTAAGTATAAAAAATTTGTTTTTTTAATGTGCCTGACTATTGCTTGGTTGGAACCAAAAAGTAGTCTCTGTAAAATTTCAAATTATGATTTTCAAACTTTGGTTTTTCTATGGATCCGTAAAAATGAACCAATGTGGTAATTAGAGAGCTTTAGAATTGATGCTATGTGGATTTTGTTACTTTTGTGCAGAGCAAAGCTATATGTTTCCCCATTTCCAGTCTTTAAGCCAAGTTGAGCCAAGCAGCTACTGTTTCCAGCTACATACAGACATGAGTGGTCTCAATCTTCTCACATTACTCTCGGTAAGAGGGCAAATAAGTGTATGTCCCAAAATACTGAACAATGTGCAGTGTGAAAGGGGTCACTGCTAGTGGCCATCTTGGAGAGGTTTGTCAAAAACTTACTCTAATTTTAACCCATTTTTCAGTTGCAGCTGCAAGTATTTGTTTTCAGCAAAAAAGGTCAGATGAACCCACTATATGCCACCTGCCTGGCACCAAACAGCTGAAAAGGATAATGGCCACCTGATAGACAAAGTGGAGCATTTAATAGCTAAAGAGAGACATTTACTCAGGAGTTGGTGAGAACCAGAATAGACCTTAATGGAAAGCTAATATTAGAACATGGAAGACTGCCAAAAAACACGGCTTCAAATGAATGCTAATTCTGCTCCGTATCCGCTGGATTGTAAATAGTGTTCGCTATCAACTTTATAAATACTTACCTCATCAAATGTGTGTGTGATTAGTTAGATGTGGATATTCATGCTACTTTACAGAATTGTGACTGTGATATGAGAGGAACATTTTAAATATGAATCAAGTTGACAGTGCTCTCTGGCGGACAAACTGTATTATGGTGTGTCTGATTCCAAATTATCTAAAAAATAAGCAGGATTAATGGTTCTGTGTTAAGGGGTTATAGCATGGCCACTGTATGATACGCTCTTTCTACGAAAGGTCACTACATGACAAAGCTTTGCCAGCTACCAAATTGGCTTGTGGTTTCCTAAAAGTTTCTGATGCTGCTTGTTGATAATGACGACAACAGTAATGAATCTGAAGAAAAAGGTCAGCTGTCTTCTCCTTTTCAGTAACACACCTAGTAAAGTGATCTCTAGTGCAAACATCTCCCCATTGTTATTCTCTATTGATGAATGAAAGACCATAAACGCATCAATTACTTATCTGTTATTGAATGAACTCCTACTGTTATACCTCCACAGAACAAAGAAAGGCATAGTTGTTGACTCTTAGCTTCTTGTTTTCAGAGATGAGGATTATCAAGAATTCAGGGGAGATCAGAGTTAAGGCTGTTGAAGCAAACATGTTGGACAATTATACTGTGAGTGCATCAGCTATAGCCAGTGTAGTGGTATGAATGCGCTTTGTCCCTAAATGTACAGTCTTTTGAGATTTCAGCTGTAGTTTGATCTCCACTTTGAGTGGTGTGTGTTGACCGCCTCACTGCTATGGCAAGCATGGAGCGTAAAGTGGACACGTTTCTCCATCTTATGTGCAGCTTCAAGGCATGTGTGTGTGTATGTGTGTTCTTAATGGTCAGGCACTATTCTATCTAAGAGTTCATAGTATCCCAGTAGAACACTTCGCTCCCAGAGTACAGGTCTACTTGTGGTTCCTAGAGTCTCCACAAGCAGAATGGAGGCAGAGCCTTCAGTTATCAGGCTCCTCTGCTGTGGAACCATCTTCCAGTTTGGGTCCAGGAGGCAGAAACCCTCTCCATGTTTAAGAGTCGGCTTAAATCCTTCCTCTTTGATATAGCTTATGGTCAGAACTGGCTCAAGCTCAGCTTGAACCATCTCCTCACTATGCTGCTATAGGCCTAGACTGCTGGGGACTTCCCATGATGCACCGAGCTCAGCTGTCCTCTGACTCCTCCTCTCTCCATGAGTGCATTAATATCTCAAAAATGCTTGTTACTAACTGTCCTCCATCTCTGCCGTAGTCTTGATCTTCCTGATCTCTCTCCTCTTCCTCCTGTTGCTTTCTGCAGGTTTATTTTCCTCTGATGCTGCAGAGTCTGGATCCATGGCTGAAGATCCACCTGTTGCCCCATAAGCCTGATCAACACCCTCTGCTTTAATTATCATGATTTCTACTGTTACCATTTCATTTAGTCCTATTAGTAATATTATTAGTCCTGTTAGTATAACTCTTAGCTTTGTTTTTAGTCCCATTATTGTCATACATCTTTACATGGTACCTGTATTGCTCTATGGTCTCTCTCCTCCCTCTTGCCCCCCACTTGACTCTCTCTCTCTCTCTCTCTCTCCCTCCCTCCTGCCCCGCTATCTCTCCTCCCTCTCTCTCTCTCTCACTCTCAACCCGACCCCCCCCACCCAACCACCCACCATGAGCCAGGATCTGTTCAACGAGTTTCTTGTTGCCACTGTCCCCAGGTACTTGCTCGTGGGGGAAGTGTTTGGTCTCTGTAAATAATAGCTATTAAGAGTCTGGTCTAGACCTGCTCTTTATGAAAAGTGCCCTGAGACAACCTTTGTTATGATTTGGAGCTATATAATAAAATTGAATTGAATTGAATGTATGTATTATAACTGTTCCCTCCTGGGTTGAAGCATGAAGCACTTTAACTCCGTGTTTCCATGGGGACAATGGCTGATAAGGGAAGCAGGCTTTGGTGTTAAGGAGGCCTCATATGTCTCTTTAAAGCCTCTTCCTCAGCACACACAAACACACACACACACACACACACACACACACACACACACACACACACACACACACACACACACACACACACACACACACACACATGTATACACACAAACATTAATATTTAGTGCTTGTCTTATGGCCTCTTTCATACTACTAGAAACACAGCAGTTTTACATCAATTAAACAGAATCACACATCTAATATTACCCTCATATCACTAACTGCTGGTGTATCAATTACAGTAAAAAGATAAAGCAGACAGACAGAGGCCAAGAAGGTTCTCGTCTGTGCTCGGCCTGAAAATTTGAAAATGATTGGATTAGTTTAACAAGGTATTTTTTTTAACAGCACCACAGAGAGGCGTCTGACAAGCCCCTTCTGTGTCGGCCTGATTGACAGGCTAAATGGGCTGGGGGGATGAAATGACAACCTGTTTGCTATTCATTTGAATATCACAGCTACAGCACTCCTTTGATCTCCTGATGCTAATTTGGGTCAGTAAATGCTATACTGATATGAGCACACTCACACACACACACCCACACACACTGTGACACTGTGCCTGATTGCTGTGAGATATGGATGCATGCCTGCTAGGAGAAGGACAATCCATCACGGTACGCCACATGATGTTTTTGTTGCATTTCCATCTGAAATTGTGATTACAGTGAATGGGAGAAACAGGCTGCAGGAAGTACAAAAACAACAGAGCTTCACATATAATGTCAGAATTAACATCCAAGCTAAGTTTAGGATCATGTTTATATTCACTGTATTACTAACATTTAAATCTACAAAGCTGGTCAATACAGTCATCAAGCAACATAACGTGAAGCGCCCTGCTTAAGGACAGGCCCACATATTCTAAACACTTTAACGTGATCGTCGGTGCCACAAACCTGGACAAAAAGGTCGTAAATATTATACAAGAACAAGAGTCTACAGCTATGCTAGCTGCTCTTTGTGGCTGTACATAAGCAGAGGGGACCTTTGTGGAGCTTTCAGCCAAATACATCAGCATGCTAAGATGCATGTTATATGCATAATGACAACGTTAACATGCTGATATTTAGCAGGTATAATGTTTACCATCTTAGTTTAGCATGCTAATATTTGCTACTTAGAACTCAACACAAGGTATAAAAAAGACTGATGGACATTTGGTCATAAACCATAATGTAAGCAAAATTACTTAAAGTTACTTAAATAAAAGTTAAGACAAATCATACTGTGAATATGAATATCTGAACCAAATTTCCAACAACCCATTCAATAGTTGAAACATTTCCTTCAAAAACACTAGATGAAAAGTAAGAGAATCACCAAAGTTGGTTTAGTTTTTCAAGATATTTTAGGCTTTACCAAAGTGTAGTACTTGGTTAAATCCTGAATTGAAAACCTTACGATATAGTGATGCATTACACATTTCTTCTTATGGTTTCAAACTAATAGTTTGACTGACAAGTGAAAAAAGTGGAAAGACAGGTGATAGTGGTGACTCAGCTTGACGCTGTGTAATGTGAAAGTGGTTGCTTAGAGTGGGTGAGGCCACAGAGTGATCACACAGCTCTACAGTTCCCTTCAGCTCAACCCAGAGTTTTGGTGTCTTTCAAAGTTAAATGTCTTCTCAGTTTTTTGGTTGAATGGCAGGCAGCAAACCAGCCATATTTTTTTCCTCTCATCGCTCTTGTCAGCATTATTTCCAGCAGGGGCAAGAAGCTCTGATTAACTCACTGTACCCTACCCCACCGGCACTAAATATTGGTATAAAGTTAGTGACTAGCTAGTGAATAAAATGGAGCATTTCGCCGATAAAGAGCCGTATACAACAGTCCTGCAATAAATCTTTCCTTCATGAATGTTAGAATGCTCAATATAAATGTATTTGACCCTGTTGATCTAAATGGGGTGGACAAAATAATAGAAACACCTTGTCTAGATAACCCGAGTCAACAACACAACAAACTGCTGACTCCAAAATTCCTGTAGAGGCAAATCAGCACCTTTCTGAAACAGTTTCAACACAAATTCCCATAATAATCCTCATGAGGGGAGGGTGTGTGGCAGCACTGCTGTATTAGACTCCTTTAGTTTTAGCTGGGTGTGGCTAATGAACTGCCAACTGACTTTACATTTCCCCAGGTAACATTACAATAGCTAGAAACATGACTCCCAATGAACTGGAGCATAATGTTGCTGCTGCTGGATGTATAAACAGGAAACCATTTGCTATCTCATTTAAAATAAGAACTTCACCAGGTGACGATATGTCAGTTTTGTGTTTATACTGTATCTCACTGTGTTGCCACCATCAAAACACATGAATCCATATAGGTTTAAATCCAAAGGGTATTGTAAAATAAAGCACTATTAAAACCCTCAGACTAGATGAGCTAGGCTGATGGGAACAGTGGCTAATAGTGCTGTTCTTGTAAAAGTAAATGGCAGTTTGACTTGGACATGAGCCAGTCAACATAACCAAGATAATAAAGGCTTTGTGACTTTATGTGTGTGTGCCAGAGGGTTTATCCGACGAGGTGAATAATCAGGTTAACAGCAGCAGACTCACTCTTATATAGAACTGATTTAAATCAACTGAATTTGAATAATTTCTTTGTTATTTCTACAATCAGGATTCATTTCTTGCAGAGACAGTTAGTTTTCAACTCCGATCAAGGCAAAGCTTTCATCAGAACGCTGATATGTCATGGTGGCTTATGTGATTACTCTCGACATTACATTAGCACGTTCATTGGGGAGCTTGGCAAAACAGCTTTAAATGGACTATTAAATGGAAAGTGAGCAGGGGGTTCTGCCTAATGTGAGTTATTAGTGGTTAGTCAGGCAGTAAGTTGTGGATACCCCTTAGGATGCTGACACAAACGCAACACAAGGACACATACAGTACACATTCACACTATTAATTTTAAACTGTACCTCCTTTCCCATAAATCTAAGTAAATATGTAATATCTGTTTAAGGGCAATGAATGTGTGTATGTTTATGTGTTACTTGTGTGTACATGCTTTAAGAGGTGCAAATGGATCATCATGCTCGAGTGAGCGGAGACTGATTGACTTTCTTTGTGTTTGTCAGTTTGATCAAGCTGCTCTTGTTTTGAACATTATCAGAAAACTCAATAATCTGATAAGACTAACAAACTTCACCCTACACACTTGTAGTACTGCTGAGAGCTATGTATTTTATGAGAATTGTATGCACAGTTATGGATATACTTATATACAATCTCCTCTATTCCTGGTTCATCATCTAATTAAGGGCAACAACAGTCTGACAGTTCGACAAAATTCATTTTTGTAATTAAATGTTAGAACTTACAAGGCCTTAAAGGGTTAGTTCAACATTTTGGAAACAAAACACTTAATGTATGGCTTAGAGTAGTATGATTTCTACATTAAATATGAAGCGATTTCAAACACAATGTGCCATACATTTAAACAAAATCACAATCTTTACTTAACCTTAGCCAAAGTGCTTTTGTTTCTTAAACCTTACCATAGACAGGACTCTAAATGCAAACCCCGGTCTCTCGTTCACAATTGTTTGCCAAAAAAGAAAGAAAGAAAGAAAGAAGGAAAGAAAGAAAGAGCACTGAATTACAGTCAGCCTGTGAGGTTCCCATCTGACAGAATGTATTTGTTGTGCAGTTTTGTTGTAAATATATATGTTGTGCAATTGTTGTGGTATCAGTCTTCTTATCTATATATTAAATTTAGCATATTCACCAAAATGTAACACCACTCCTTAAACATACTCCACAATAAATTTGATAACAACTGGATCCTATACTGAAACATATATGTACCGTTTTGGACGTATCTTATTCTGTGGATGTGACGATTGAATCCTGGCAAAAATGTCAAATGATGTTTTACATCTAAACAACCCTATATAATGTGTATAACACTGCGGGAGCAGGAGCTGTGTGTGTGTGTGTGTGCATGTGTGTGTATCTGAGTACCTCTTTCCTGACCTTCAGGAGCAGACAGTGATGCAGGCACATCTGCTCTGGGGGGTTAAACTACATATCCAGCTGCCTCTCTCCATCAGGCAGCTGAATAACAGCCTCATTTAACTGCACTCTATGCTCACATACAGTTGATCTTGATTTCTTGACTTAAGTGATAACGTGATGATGAAACCATCTGATTACAGTACATCATGCTTACATTATAATGCTTGTGAACTTGACTAGGCAGAAATTTCTGTTCAACTTAGGTGACCTTGCACCCTACATGGTCTGCTTCTCTTCTTCTATTGACTTTGAAAATTTTTAATGGTATTTAAACATAAATCAACAATCTACACTTCATTTCCCTTAAAGAAAATAACCTGTAGCCATAAGCAAAGATGCATAGTGATAATGATGATGGTGTAGGATGAACATAAATAGCTCTTTGTTCTAAAGGTGTATACCATGTGCTCACGTCATTGTTTTTCTATCTCTGCAGTCAAATTCTAAATAATACTGCAGACACCTGAAAGGCTAATTCTGAATGTATTCACTTCTTTTGCATTATCTACCTCTACTTATCCCACCATAACCCTCAGTCCCCTTTGAAGCCTGCTGATCCTCTGTGACTGACTGCTAGTGGTGGTACCAGCCGTAGCCAGAAAAGCCCTTGTTAATCTGTGAGGGTCTCCTACAGACACGGAAGGGAGGAAGGCTTTTGTATTTGGTATTAAAACCCAGAATGAGATTGCGGTTTGTGCTCTATTATTAGGCACTGGCTATTA
The DNA here is from genome assembly GCA_016859345.1 of Istiophorus platypterus. NCBI lineage: Eukaryota > Metazoa > Chordata > Actinopteri > Istiophoriformes > Istiophoridae > Istiophorus > Istiophorus platypterus. Next base: position 3,859,093 of record CM029117.1, read on the forward strand.
GTTTGAACAGACTAAAATATACAAGGAAGTATAAGAGCTAAGGGTTCAGGACTTTAAATGCACCTAATCAACCACTGATTCGTTGATTATAAAATGTTTTTTTCAGTCACCGTGGCCAGCCTTTCAGAAACAAAAATCCCTGTTTTTTCCCATTTGGGAGAAGTGGAGACAAGTTGTGAACACAACACTGACGTGTCAGCTTTTTATGTATACACAGACAGATAAAAAATTAAAGGAAAAAACAACATAAAGTCTCCCAGTAAGGTGTCAGAACAGCTTCAGTGCAATTTGGCATTGATTCTTCATGTCTATGGACTCTACCGGAGGGATGAACATTCTTCTAAAAGGTGTTCCTGCACTGGAATTTTAATGATCGTGGTAGAGATCCCTGTCTAACATGTCGGTCCAGTATCCCTCATCGGTCTTCAATTGCAATGAGATCTGATCACTATGAACTTCAAAACATATGATTCACATCATTTTCATACATATCAAATGATTATGATAATGGTGTGGAGGTTGGTGTTATAGATTGATGTATATGTGGATGTCAGAGTTTTATGCTGGAAACATACATTTTCATCCATTACAATTCTACAAATAATTTTGTAGGACACCTGTGAAAAAGTGGAGTTTATTGTTGTTTCAAAACTTCTGAATGAAAATGATGGTTTTGAGTCCCAGTTCCCACAGCACCAGTTCTGTGCTTGTCACATACTCAACCTAAAAGCTACAGTTGATGCCTTGAGGCGTTCGAGAGAGTACAGTTCAATATTTGGTGAGTGCAATGCACTTTGGAACAAATGTGGAAGATCCACCCTTGCAGTCAAAACTGCTGATGTTGCCTGCTCCCTCCAGCAGCTACACCCCAATACTACCAGGTGAACTCCTTATTCCTGGCAGTAGAGAGACTGCTAAGGATAATCAAAGAAAGGGAGAGGCGGGCATCAGAGCCATCTGCTCAAACTTAAAGGTTCCGATGTAAGTAAGAAAATATGTACATTTTATTATTTCATCATATTTGACCATTATGTCTTGAATGACCTGAGACCTGTCCATGTGTTTCCTGAATGCAACATACAGTACCAGGATCGTTGTCTGCACCATGTCATCACAAGTATTGTTGTAAAGCTCTCTCTTGCAAAATGTTATAAGATATAAATATGGTCATTTCCTTTGTATCAGATATTTTGGTTTCCAATGAAAATGTAGGGAGTCTTTTTTTAATTGTTTTTTTTCTCACACCCTATAGACAAAAACAATTAATTTAGTAGATCTTACACACACTAAACGTAGCAGTTTTTTTTCTATCTATATTCTAAAGGTTTTTACAGAGTTTTCGCTCATATATTATTCATAACCTGTTTACATTAAGATCAACATTCCAAAAACGTGGTGAATATTGTTTTTTATGGCCACTGACAGTATCTGATAATATATTTATCATTTTCTCATAAACCATCTGCACTTTTACCCATGAGTTGCTTTCAGGTATTTCATCCATCACTGGCCACAAGAAGCATGTAGCAAATTTAAGGTCAATTTTTGCTCTTCCGTTAACTCTGCTTCGTATCCACCAACTTCTGAAGGAAATATCTGGCTATTTAGCTGTTAAGCCCTCCACTGTGCTCATTAGCTAGTCAGTAACTCTGGGCAGGTACCGTACAAGTTATGTGTGAAGCAAAAGAGCAGTGGGTCATTAAACCAAAACGATAAGCTGAAAGAGGCTAAGATCTTCCTTCAATCTGAGGGGACATGTAAGTCTAGTGATAACTCACTATAGGTTCATCAAAATGTGTGATTTATCCATATTCCACATATTTACTTGATCCATTGTTAAAACAGATATTAATAATAATTGATTCATCCATCTTTAACCTCAACCAATCTAGCAATACCGCATAGAGTGTTATATTGGCTTGACAGGCTCAAAAAGGTTGTGCATCAGCGTAATCTTAGGTTTTGAAGAACTGTCCTATGTCAACATTCTTCTGGCTAAAGTGTTGATTTTAAAACTCAGCAGCATCTTTCAAAAACTTGTTTGGGTCCCCAAACAAAATTGGTAGTGTTTATCTTCAAGGCTATGAACAGGTGGCATGTATGGCAGAATGGTGAGTCTTACCCTGAGTGTGCTGTATGTTGAGCTGGTTGATCTGCTCCGTGAATTCATTCTCCTCAATAGTCTCGGTGCGAGGAACAGATAGAGAGAAACGCCTCTTAAAGTTCTTCATCTTGTTCATGGTGCTGGGGAGCAGACCCTGGTAGGAGAAAGACAGAGAGAGAAAGAAGGACCTTTACCAAGATAATAAAACAAGGAGGTTAGCTCCATGGTTTAACTTCCCAACCCGTATATTAAAGCAAACAACACGAAAACTTGAAAGGTTATGGTGCTCAACTAAACTGGAATAATCCAGCTTAGCCTGGTATGACAGTCTTAAGGCCCTCAGCAATGCCAGAGCAACCTATTACTCATCTTTAACAGAGGATAATAAAAACAACCCTAGGTTTCTTTTCAACACTCTAGCCAGGCTGACCGAGAGTCATAACTGGATTGATCCATGTATTCCTGTAGCTCTCAGTAGTGATGATTTCATGAGCTATTAGAGACAGAATTCACCTCCTCCTGCTCTCAACTGGCACTAATTTTTCCTAAAACACAGGAACATTAGAAACAGCCGTAAACCCAATATATACTTAGACATTTTCTCTCCTTTCAACCTTCACTAACTGACTTCAATGATCTCTTCATCTAAACCATCAACCTGTCTCTTAGACTCCATCCCAACAAGGCTGCTTAAGGAAGTTCTACTCTTAGCACTTTTCTATTACACATAATCAATCTGTCCCTATTATCAGGCTATGTACCACAGTCCTATTAATCCAGATGTTTTAGACAAGTATAGACCCATATCCAACCTTCCCTTTTTGACCATCAAATCCTATTACAGAGACTTGAGCATTTTATTGGCATCAAAGGACTCGGTCTTAGCTGGTTTAATCTTACTTATCCAATCAATTTCAATTTGTGCAAGTTAACAATGAATCCCCATCTACTCAAAAGTTAGTCACAGAGTTCCACAAGGTTCTGTGCTTGGACAAGTTTTATTCACCATATATGCTTCCCTTAGGCAATATTATCAGTAAACGCTCCATAGGCTTCCTTTGTTATGCAGATGACACCCAATTGTACTTGTCAATGAATCTCAATGAAACCAGTCAGTTAGCTAAACTCCAAGCATGTCTTAAGGATATAAAGATCTGGATGACCAGGAACTTCCTAGTATTGAACTCAGATAAAATGAAGTTATTGTGCTTGGCCCACAACACCTCAAAAATATATTATCTAATGAGATACTTGCTCCAGATGGCATTGCTCTGGCCTCTAGCACCACGGTTAGGAATCTTGGAGTTGTCTTCGATCAGGACATGTCCTTTAACTCCCACATAAAACAGACTTCAAGGACTGACTTTTTTCACCTTTATAATATTGCAAAAATCAGGCAAAAACTAGTACATGCTTTCATTACCTCTAGGCTTGATTATTACAACTCCCTGGTATCAGGTTGCCCCAATAAAACATTAAATATTTTCCAGCTGATTTAGAATTCTGCTGTGAGAGTATTGACATGAACCACAGTAAGAGATAATATCTCTCCTGTGTTAACTTCTCTGCATTGGCTCCCTGTGAAATCCAGAATACAATTTAAAATCCTCCTCCTCACCTACAAAGTCCTTAATGACCAGGCACCATCCTATCTTAAAGAGCTCATAGTACCTTACTACCCCTGTAGAACACTTAGCTCCCAGAATAGACCAGAGCTTTCAGTTATCAGGCTCCTCTGCTGTGGAACCATCTTCCAGTTTGGGTCCAGGAGGCAGACACCTCCTCCATGTTTAAGAGTCGGCTTAAATCCTTCTTTTTTTATAAAGTTTATGGTCAGAACTGGCTCAGCATTAGCTCAGTTTGTAATACTGCAGGTATATATATATTGAAATACTTTAATCATAGGCTCAGTCACCCTTGTGTTACCTCATTAAGCATGATAGTATTTAACAGATATATATTTAAGTGAAAATCTCCAAGATTTTCACTTTAATGTTGTGGCTAATCGGTGTCTGGTACAGCATATATATCAGAAACACCAAAGTGTAAACACTCCTTGTGTGCTGCCTACATGGCACAAGCTTCAAAGCATGTTGTGCAGCTGCCATGGATCTTTCTGTGCAACTTGACCAAAGGTCCTCTGTATCATCCGATAATGAGGCAGGAAACAGCAGGAAAGCAGCTGATCAATGCATACTCTTCCTCAGTAGCTTGTACAACTACAACCAGTCCAACTAGTTACTGATCACTCTTCTGCTTTGTTTTCACTAATTGTTTTCTTCTCTTCCTTTTCTCTGGTCTGTGTACTGTAGAGATTGCTTTCATGGGGTTTCCATGATTCCTCCAGTGTCATGGATTTGCACATGTACGTGTGTATTGCTGCTCATTACTGTGAATTGCTAAGGGATGTCTGTTGTGGATTCAATTACAGCAAGACTCCATATTCCCTACTGTTATTTTTAGGCCTCAATAGCCCATCAGGATATTGCTGTCTCCAAGATATCTCAGGATATTTTCAGACTACAATGCCTGCTGCAGTACCTGCACAGTGCAGGTCAGAGGGCTGCCTGAGCACAATCAGTAACATCCCATATATACACATACAAGAATGTATGAAAATAAAGCACATTCACTTACTAAAAATACACACATAGTTGCCTGACCCAATACTGCGCTCCAATTATCTTAGTATATACAAGAAATGATGGGGAACCACACCTGACTCACACCATAATACAACTCAAAGTCTACAGAGTAATGTGATTTTTAATATTCTAAAAATAATACAATGCTCATCTTTGATTTGCTGTAAAAAAACAGACCTCCATGCAACATTTGTGAGGGGTAGAAAAATCGAAGAGACTGAGAAATTATGAGGAGATCAAAATGAGGAGATGATATTGTGCTTTACAATGCACAAGTCACAAAAGTGGTGGGTGGAAAATGTTCAGTACCACAACAAGTAAGATCTTTTTCTATGTATGTCTTTGGTGAGAAAGAAATGTCTGTTCTAAGGTAAGAACATTTTTAACATTTGCAATATTAATACTTTGGTAATCAGTTTCATGTGCATTCAGAGTTTCCATGTGGGGCTGGATGGAGGTGGCAGAAATATGCAAATAGGCAGATAATGCATTAATTTGTTGTTCTTGAAATAGTTCAGAGAAAAATAATTAAAAATGAGTGTGCAGAGACTTTTTATAATCTTATGTGGTTTGTGTGGCTGCTAACAATAATTATCAAATGCTATAATGACACAGATAGAGTTAGGCTTAATTGCCGGTCTCTATAATATGTGGTTTTGTGCTACTGTAAGATATCTGGGATACATCTTATATCTGGAATATTTTGATGGTAGACAGTAGGACATCATACAGGCTTATGTTAGCAATACAACACCCAAAATAAGGGATTTATTGCTCTTAACTTGTGCAGCAGGCAATAGAAATAAGCTAACAAAAGCTTTTTTTCTTTTCATTGGGAATCGGTCAGTTAATTGCTCACTACTTTCAACAGTAGACAACTTGTGTTGTCTGTGTTACACGACCAGCTGTCATTTCTCACTGGTGAGAATGAGTGCTATGTTTCACGTCCCAACTGGGTTTCCATTCAAATGTAGAGCAAATTCAACAGAATTTGAAGAAAAAGTAATGCAAATTTCCATCGGCTACCGCTATTTGAATTGGAGAAGTTGGAATAGGGGGAGCTGATTTGACTTTGGTGACATATTTTCCAGTTGAAAACATGATGGAAATTTGACATTATTTTTTGTTTCATGTATTAATTTTAGGAATGTTTCAGTCTCTTCATATGTCTTATGTTTTCATCTACTGCTGTTTTTTCCCCTTTTTTCATCTCTTCATCATCAGTGGAGCTTCAGTTATCATTTTATTCACATGCTTGATATATGTCATGGTTTTTTGGTTATGTCTGTTTCCATAGCACTTTGTATCATTTTGCTTTTATTATTAAACCAACTTTGCTACCTTAGACACAATTTGGACATTCAATTTGAAATAACAAAAAATATACTAAATTAAAGTGCCAAGTCTCCAATTTAATTTGAGTGGACTTACATCAATACAGAAACAAGACAAGGACAAAACCTAGTATACTGCTGGACCATATATTGACCGTTTTTAAAATTGATTATGCAGTTGAAAACTGTTGTGGAAACACTGTAAACAACTACTTTCCATGGAAAGTAGCTAAAAGCTGCTGTAGAATTTGTTAATGTTGCTAGATGACAAAATATGCTTGTTAGCATGTTCATGATGTCTTTGCATAATATTTACATTCCATCTGGTGTCAGCCAGTTTCTGCCCTTCATCTGTTTGTTTCTCTCTTTCTCTTTGTGTTAACTCATACAGTATCTTAATACAGCTAAATTCCCAATAAAGCTGTTCTTATTCACATGTTTTTCTTCAGTTGTCATACAACAGATCAAGTATAAAATAGTGACTGAAATGTGGCCCAATAAGACAGTATATTAACTGGCAATCACTTCCAGGACATTTCCAAGATGCTACCCTGCTGCTAAAATCCGGGATTTATAACTGCAACATCGTCTGACAATATCATCACACACAAGTGAAGGCAACTGCTGTGCTGTAATTTTGGCTGCTTTTACTTGTGACATGATCACTCAGAGAGAAAGTAGCTCATTAACGTCAATGAAGTTGCAATCTGGTCAGTTACATGAGAACCACAGAGAGGTGTGCTCATAGAGGGAAAGCCTGACATCATGCTCCTGGGGCAATACTGGCTACTCTCTTTTATGGAAAGAAGGATTTTTTCTGCTTCTACCCAAATAAGCACAAAACCAAAAAAGAATAAAAACAATGTGTAGCTTCCAAATACTTTCAGTCTGGACAGTATAAAGGGCTTCCAAATACTTTCAGTCTGGACAGTATAAAGGGATAAGATATGCACAAAGACCTGGGAGTTAAGAGAAAATAACGAAGGCTTTGTCAGAACAAGTGAAGTGTGGGTGGCAGCCATAAATTGAACAGCGAGAGGAGGCGAGGAGGCAGCTCGCAAAGTTACCGTAGAAGCGAGTAATCCCCAGATCAGTGCAGAGAAAAGGAGGATTTCTTATTCTAAACAGGGGAAGCCTTGAGGAATCAATCAACCACAGCACATGTGACTCTTAGATGGAGATTGCGACATGATTTGGTAGGACAAAAGAGAGAAGTGATGGCCATAGCACTGCTAAAAAAAAGGAATGCCAACCTTTTTACACTTATCAGTCAAAACATCAAAACCAGATTCTTCTTCTAATGTTGTTGTTTATTGGTGCATGCTGTTAATAACACAATCATGTTCAGTGAGTAGTTAAAGCAGCAACAGAGACCTCCGACCACCGGTCACTATTCATCATCTTCATCTTCTCAGCGGCAAAAACGCAGTTTACGTATATTTTAAATACATTCAGCTATTTCAGCAGCAAAAATTCACTGCAGGGGGGGGAGGGATTTTCTTCCTGGGGATATTTTGACAGTGATACCATATGAAAAAAAATGTCTAAAATAAGAATGAAAAGGACAATCAACAGACATTTATGGTTGACTCTCAGAAAAAATACATAGTATTAGCGAAGCCTACATGTTTAGGAAGCCTGTAAAATAAAAAGTTATCAGATATAAAGCAGATTAAGGGGTTGAGAATGGAGGAGGAAGAAAGGCTACTTTACAGAGGGAAATTAATGCTACTAGGCTGGCTGATGTGCTGAACTGTTTGTGGTTCTGGCTGATGTTTTTCCTTCTGAGACTATGTAAGGCCGTCTTTGTGAAGGCAGGCTTCCCCTGTGTCTCGGCATGGTAGAGCTTTACTGTATACTGTAGAACGGGAGCTCCTCCAGAACACTTTATACAGGAATTCAATTGAACACTCTAGTTTGCTTTTTGTTAGGTTGTGTTCTAAAAAAGGGGTTTAATCCACTTAAGCAAATTGGCATCAGTATTGAATAAAAAAAACAGTACAAAGACCTCTTTGTGTCAGAAGCTGAGTAACAGTGCTCGGTCCTTTTACTAGTTTGGACTATTGTAATGTTTCTAATTAGGAGAACTTGTTTATTGTAATGTCATTAGTTTTGCTGGTATTTGGTCATAAATCAAAATACTGACCAGATTGAAATCTCAACCTGATGATGGCACAAGAGGAAAAGTCATATGATCAAAGTTATTAAAATTTATCCTGAAAAGAACATGAATATTCTTTCAAAAAACAAAGAACAACAAAAATCAAAAGAATTTTAATTTCATGGCCGTTGTCGAGACATTTCACTTAACACTACAAATCTTAAACTCATGGATTCTATGAACAAGATTATGAGAGTGATTAGTGATTAGTGAAAGTGTTTAAAAATCATCCTGGGGACAAGAATGTATTTACATGATTTAATGACAAATCATCTAATAATCAAGATATTTCACAAAAACCCAAAAATGTCAAACTCATGGTGGTGCTCAAGAAAAAATATGGGGATCATCAAAGTCAATAGCATATGGGGGCCTGAGTTATTTTGCTCTGGAAAAAAAATGTTTGCTGAACCTCCAACCAGCCAACATTTCCATTCTTAGAGCCCCCTTCTTGTGGGTCCGTTTAGAATTGGACCCAAAGATTCCATATGTATCCTTTGCTCTGCATTTAGACAAACCTCCTTTTGCCAAGGCCTATGTCGGATTAGCTCCTGAATATAACAAAATACAGTATGATGTTTATTCTCAAGCCATATATGCGCTTTATAACAACTGAAAAGTTACAAAACCTATTTTTAGATTAAGATTGTTACCAGTTTTGTCTTAGTTTTGGAATGTAATCTCTATTTTATTTGGAAAAAACAGAATAAGAATCTGATAATTGCAAAGAAAGCCACCATGGCCGGACACACAAAGTAAAGGTAACCACTAACATAAAATTATTACAAATTGACTTTTCCAAGTTTACTTGCACTTCTCTGAATGAAAGCTTCTGTGATGCATTTTCACTTATAATACTATTATGGGAAAGTAACCACTAAAGCGTTCCTTGCAACCTTGGAACAGTGCAGTAAAAATTCATAAGCGCTCAGCTGCAAGGGACCCTAAAAAAATAATTTCCATATATTTTAGGGCATCACTGAAAAAATGCTCAAAATGCAGCATCTTTGAGTGTGCAGATGTTCCTTTCTTTTCACAATTAAGACCAAAGTTATGACTAGGTATTTAGCCCTCACTGATACAAAATCTTCTCAGCTTGTTTTGGGCAAAGACACTGTCCTTTTGCTACTATGGTCCTGCCAACTTGTACTAAGAATCCTGTAACCATGTTTGAGAATTATGGAAGCATAATGACGACTGGATTGTCCAAATTATGCTGAAGTTCAGTCTTAAGTACAGATCCTCATATCAATATCAACAATAATTAAAATTGTAGGGTAAGCAATAAGGCATATGAGTAAAAAATATGTACACTGATCAGCCAAGTTACGAATTTTTACACACCGGGGTGTGCCTCAGGGTCTGGATGTGGGTGTGTCCTTTTGTAGCCTTCTAGTCAAAAGTGTTTAGCAATCGAGCTCTTGTGATCTCAAGTGCTCAGATGCCAAAACAGCTGGACAAAACTGAGAGAGCAGACTCAGCAGCATGTGTGTACAAATCTAATTCTATGGTGAGAATTCGTGCCTCTGCGGTCTTGAATGTTAACTTGAAGACTGAGTTGCATTCAGGATTTTTTTTGTTCTGTGTCAGACTTTTTCTCGTCAATATACTCCCATAGCAATCATTCCTTCGGCCAAAGTAGCAGGGTGTTTGTGGTCAGGCGGCCAGAAAATGGGGATGAAACATGTTTGGTATTTGCAGCGTCTCACCCAGGAGAGATACCAAACCAAATCTCCTGTTTACACTGAATTCAGCTTCTCCAGCATGATGTTCGCTTCCCGTTCTCCTCACTTGTTTTCTCTTTTCTTCTCACCTTGATTGAAAAAGAATTTTATGTGTCTCCATTCTTAACAGGACAATGCCCCCCTCTCTGATTGGGAGCCTCTCTTTATTCACTCAAACAACTTAATCGCATGTGTGGTTGGTGACAAAGTTACTGACTGCTCACCTGCATACACACAAACTTGATCTCGCAAATATATCTGCACCATGTGAGGTGCCAACTAATCTTGGTTTGCCTGTAGCTGTGATCCTCCCTGGACACAAACACACTTCATGTTGCTATGAAGCCCCTTTTTTCCTTTTTTCTAAAATCCCTGCTCCTCTTTGATCTGGGTCTTTCTCAGCTTCTCCCTTCATCTCATGCATCTTTATGAGGGTTTATATCTTTGCTATATTGTTCAGATGTATAATTCATTTCTTATCTGGTTAATTCCAGATTACAACCTTCTAAATTAAAGTCAGTCAACAGAAAGATATTCATACAGTATGCAAGTTTGTAATATTAAAACTGCGAGCAAAAAATCTTTTAATGTGTTTTACTGAAATTAAACATACTCCCAGCACTGAATAATGAAATTGTGTACAAGGTTAGTTAATAAAATAGGGCTGTGGCAAGATTTGCTTCCTTGTCCACTAATAATCTTGGATAAAAAGGAGCACCTCAGGGCCGGGGCTGGGGTCATGTATTTGGGGGAATTTGAGGCTTTTAGATAGACTGTCTTCACAGGAAAAATGATCATTTGTTGTTCGTTCAAAGCCCAAAAGTAACCTGTGTCTGTGTTTACCTGACAAGGACAAAGGCAGGAGCAGCATGAAAATGATATTAGCACAGCAAAACCTTGTTAGTTGCCTTTTTGTACTGACAGTCAGTGTTGTTTTCTTTTAACCGTGAAACTGATAGTTTCCTAAGATTTACCAAGTAGTTTTATGTGCCTAAACCTAACCAAAAGCTTAACTTTAGCAGTCGTAGATGAGCAAACATTCCGATGGACAATTTTTGTAAAGCTCATTGTGACAGCAACGCTAGTCAACTACTGTAGCTGGAAAGCTGATGAAAAGCACCAACTCACAATGGCTCCCCAAACTTCTTCACATTTTCTACTAAAACTCTCAGAGCTAGCTCGCTTACTGTGTGTCAATTAACAAGTTCTTTAACACAGGGACAGAGCGCAAACGTGGCATCACGTCCATGCTAGCCCCTGTTCTTCTAACTTGTGTAACTTAATGCAATTTATCCTTCAGCTTCTGTCTTTACAAAAAAAATGAAGTGTGCTCTTTGCATCTTAATCCTCGACAGAGGAGGTTAAACAAAAGTGGACGATCCAACTCTGGCTAATAAGCTAGCTTCCTCTATTTGGGAGTCTCAGGCTCTCCATTCTCTCAGAGGTCATCACTGTGAAAACATGACCTGCCCAGTGCAAACAAAATACTGTTCCTCTGGCCAGTGACCAAATCCACTGGAGCAGTCCAGTGATTCACTAAACTGCAGCGAGGTTGAGGAGGATTGTGTGTGATTCAGCAAAAAGCCACATGTCATTGGTTGAGTGACACTAGATGAATACACACTACGCGCCTTGTGTACTCATCTAGAATGGGGCCAGCTGATGGAAAAGATGTGGGGCTTGTCTAGATGGGCTTCATGATTTTCTACAGGTCAGTGGGCACAGTCATCAGAAAATATGACACACATTTAACAATCCATTTACATGGCAAAAAGGCATGGAGATAAACAACTGTGACTCACGCTAGGGGATGAGTTCACAAGTACACGCACTCAGACTCAGAACCGCAGGCAAATGTTTTCTGACTCGCTTCTTTTTTTTTTTTTCCTCTGCCCAGTTTGTCGAAATGGAATGAATGAATGACCCCGAGAGGCCGAGGAAAAGCAGCTCTGGCACCGAGTCAGGGCAGAACCATTAGCCGGCTAACAGGGGGACCGCGGCTCCATCCCGCCGCTGTGTTTGTCCAGTGAAACCTGGCATGGTAGCTTCCTGTTCCTGACAGTTGGACAGGCTGCCAGAGCAAGCTGCGATATCTGGGATTGTCAGGAGGGAGGGGACAGCAACGGAGACGTGGAGAGGAACGAACTGAAAGAGAGGTGATCTGCAGAGCACGTGCTGTCGGCTGTTTAGAGGTAGAACATTTGAGAGAAGAGGATATGCGAGAAAAGACACCCGGGCTTTGTTTGGATAATCAGGAATTGGTTTCTTATTTTCTCAGTACGCTGCTGTGTCGTATTATAAGTCCCATTAATAATAATACGCTTTAGCCACTTCTGTCAGTAATAAGCTGGGATTTCTGGACAAAAAAAATTTTCTTTTTTTTTTTTTCAACAAACTTAAGTCTTCAACAGCAGCCAAAGTGCTCCCAACACCTGCCAACACAGTAACCAGGCTTAACATAACGTGTCACTGTTTTCAGACTCCATAACAGAGATCAAGTGCTAGGGCAAGAGTGAAAAAAGTTAATTGGTAACAACATCACATTAGAGATTGTTACAACACAAATAATGTGAGAAAATCATCCTCACACTTTTCTTTCCCCTGTTCTTCCACTTTTCACCTCAGTTTGTGTGAGTGTTTCTGTGCGCGCGTGTGTGTGTGTGTGTGTGTGCGTGTGTGTGTCTGTGTGTGTGTGCGTGTGTGTGTGTGTGTGTGCGTGTGTGTGTCTTTGTGTGTGTGCGTGTGTGTGTGTGTGTTGGTGTGTGTGTGTTTGTTTGTATATGTGTGAGAGAGAGACAGAGACAGAGAGGCACAAGCACACATCTGTCTTTGTCATCTGTGTTTGTGTGTGATGGGCCATATGCTCTAAAACTAACCTTTGGCCTGGGGTTACATTACTCTGTGCTCCAGTAGTTCGTATGGACTGAAAAATCAGCTTTGCTTGTATAAGTGCGTGCACAGAATAAACACACACACGCACACGCACCCACACACACGCACACACGCACACACACACACACGCACACACACACACAGTTTCCCTAAAGGAGATGAATGGTGGTGACAGTGCTGCTTACCAGAAACTTGAGTAGTTAAGAGAGAATCACTGTTAAACAGCTGGTGTGTTTAGTCTGTAATGCAGCTATTCCAGTTTTGGCTTCCATTATCAAGCCACATTCTAACAACAATAATACCTATATACATTGGAGACATTACAAGCCTTTGTACCATCGAAGTGTGTTTCCGTTAAAACATTGTTGTATGAAGAGAAATCAGGGGATCAACAGAAAAACATTTAATTTGTTAGCAGTTATCAATCGCAAGCAACTGTAGCCTTGTTAAAAGCAGGCAGAACAAGTTAAAGTATAAGATAAGCTGTAATAAGGATTTTAGTTCAGTCTTATATAATCTTTAAATTAAAATTCAGTTTTGCTTTGACTATACATAAAAAAAATAAAAATGCAGCAAAGAATGCTGTTGTTTGATACTGGGCAGGTTGTGTTTTGTTGGAAGGAAGTTTGAGAAGGGTGTAGTTGTCAGGCCAAGGAACCAAAAACTGAGAGAAAATGCAGGGTTACTGCAGAGTTGGCTGATATTCTATAATTTTTTTCACTAAAAGCAAGATCTTTCAAAGCGAACATTTTCTTTACTCAAAAGGATTTTGGTATGGGACAATTCATGCCAACTAAAGAACTGTAAAGTCTAAGAATAAGATGTGTCTGAGGACGATCATATCCCTGTTTTGTCCAGCTTTGTTTACAGCATTTGGCTCAGATCACAGTCAGATAATATTCACATAAACTCCAAACAAAGTTTGAAGAGAGGCTCTTTAAACAGTCCAATTGTTACCTTAAACAACGTTGTCTGACTTAATAGGAATAAGGGATGGACTAAAGCCATTTTTGAGCTCCTCCTCTTTACTTTCTACATGCTGCAGCGAAAAACACTTTCACCTTGGACACTATTCATAAAAGAGCATTGGCTTAAGCCGTGTCTGCGAAAAGTGTGACTGGTTTAAGAGATAGAAGCAACCGAGACGATTTCCTCCATTGTCGCCATGAGAATGAATAGCAATTCTGCAAGACATCTCTCTTAGCAGTGTTGTGGTGAAAAAATTTAAGCCTAGACAGTCAGTGGACCAACCTCGAGCTTGTGCGTCAGTCAGAAAATTTAAGTTTTCTTTTGCTTGACATCTCTATGACATTATACACAAGGCGTTAGCTGAACACAGGATGTGATATCCTCTGTTATCTCTCGGATAAGGCCTTAATAAAGATGACTGTTTGTTTCCTCCCATTCCATCTTTTCTTGAAGTCGGGTCTAATTAGATACAATCGCTGCCTTATTTGCTCTGTTATATTGCTTTACATCACACTGCCCATTTCGCTGCCTGACATACTCGTCTTTTTCTTGACTTTGTTTATCTCTAACTGTCCTCGAGACCTCATCCAACTCATGTCCTCTCAGACTTTTTCTAAAACTACTTTAAGAGAAGTGCTGATAATGAAGGCGCCTCTAGCAGCAAAGCTGACAAAAATGTTGATGGAAACAATAATCCCTCTATCTTTCTTTCTCTCTATGGCTACATGTCACCCTCTGCCCCTGTTTGAACAGTAGACCTACTGTACCCAGGGGCCGTGAATGAATAACAAAACTACTGGGGTCAGATCAGACCAGCCTATTGTATCACAGGTCACCATGGTTTGTGCAACAGGCCACTCACGTCATTGAGGTTGCTTTGTTTGGACATTCATATAGTATTTCGTAATAACTCTGATTCTGTGCAAGCATAGTTAGTCTGACTGGTATAAACGTCATGTCTGTCTCTAAAAGACACAAAACAACAATAATGAGAATGTTTATATTTGTTTAAGTAAACTCAAAAGAATATAAAGCATCATAAAGCAAAAACTCTTCATCAGCCCCATCAAAGTAATTCTCAAATCATGATGACAATGTATTTAACAGTTTTTATACATTTTTTTTTTCAAGAAACTGCCATGTTCCTGATGTATGAGTGATTCAGATGGCAAAACAATGCACATTATCTTAAATAAAACTTGACTGCTCTGGATGTTATCACAGTGGTGATTACTGTATCTTTTGTCACAATGATCAGCAGAAGTATCCTACCAGTAATATGTGCTTGTATAATCTACTGTCCAATACAGCATATTTCTGGATGTCTCACGACTTCCACCAAATTTGATCCATGTTCAAACCTTTTGCTGAATAACCCTAATTTTCTGCTGAATCCCACAGCATTGGCACCCATCTGCAAAAAAGCAGTAGTCAAAGATGCATAGTGGGGCTGTTTTTGTTCCACTTATTAGTTTGCTGTTTACATAGGGCTCAGCATGGTAGCCCAAAAATCCTTGTCCCGAATCACATCCTCCTTCTCTTCCTAAGTGATCCGTTGAGCACATTCTGGGTCTGATCTGGCGTTTCCGGCTAGCTGGATATGCCTGGAATACCTTGACAGCGAAGCATCCAGGGCACATCCTAATCCGATGCTCAAACCACTTCAACTAGCTTGAACTCAATATATAAAATCCTCAACCTGTCTCTAAGTGTAAGCGCAGTCACCCAAAGAAAACTTATGTCACTTGTATCAGCAATCTCAGTCTCGACTGCCACTGCCTGCAACAACCATACTGGACACAGATTCTGTCCATGAAACAGGAAACTTGGCACAACCCTGTTGTACCCAAATGAGTAATGACCCAGGCTTGTCCTTTGGGAGAGGAGAAGTTGACTAGCACAAGATCATGTCCTCAAAGCACATTCACATTTTCTATATCTATAACCAGAGTTCCAGGGACAAAATCCTAATGGTGGCTGGGGAACTGTAATACATCTGTTTAATATGTCATTACACACGCATAAGGACTTAGCACCAAAGATGGAGAACAAATGGAAACTGGTTTTATGTGTAATAAAATTTTAATGTTACACACAAATATACCCTATTCACCAGTGTGTTTGCCTGTATAGTTTAATGTGAGTGGCTGTGTGTACTTCCAAGTTCATACTTTATATGTATTTAAGGGAGACGACTGCTCAGAAGATGAGAGCGAAACTTCCTGATGTCTCAAGCTTAGCCTCAGGTTTCTGGTGACATTTGAAGCAGTCTTAAATATGCAAAGAATATGCAGTGTGTATAGATGTCTCATCTCTCTCTACAGACCATCAACACCTGAACCCAACCCATTGTCCTGGTTGAAATTACTGACATTCCTGAATTTTAAATACAAATTTAGATAAATTTTAGAAATTGGTGCAAATTAACCAATATTCTAATTTCTAAATAATTTTAACCATGTCCAATGTTGTTGAACAAAAGAAAAAAGAACTTGAATATTAGTGAAATAATTCAAACACAAAATGTACCACGGATATCTCAAAACATCTTGCTCCTTTCTGCTAGTAGTTTCTGCCGCTCTTCCATTGCGATATGCTCAAGCTCTTAAGCTAACAAGAGTCCTTTCAGTGGCTGATTTCAGCTGGTTGCCTGGTTGCCTGTTTTCAATGAGAAAACATTATAATAAGAGATTTGAGTGGGGCTGGCCAGTTTAAATCAGTCCATCTTTTCCTTCTCAACCATTCGTTTGTGCTGCTGGATGTTTGCTTTAGGTTGGTGTTCTGTTGAAAGACCCAAGACCTTCACCTCAAACCTAGTTCTCTGATACTGGGTAACACATTTTGCACTATAATGACTCAGTAACCTTCTGATTTCATCCCTGGATACATTCAATGCCTCCAGTGCCAGAGGCAGCAAAGCAGCCTGATAGAACCTCCATGTTTTACTGTGGGTACGGTTTTCTTTTCAATTTGTCACCTATAAACAAACTGATGCACTTCATTCCCAAAGAGCTCTGCTTTGGTTTCATCTGTCCATAGAACATTGTCCCAGAGAGACTGTGGCTTATCTTTTAAAATCGTTACAAACATCAGTGTTACCTTTTTGTGCCTTTCTTTCAACAGTGGGGTCTCCTTGGCCTTGACCCATGGAGCCCCACTTGGTTCAGTGTGAGGTCTTTCGTATAGTCTGAAACCACCAGTTCAGATTGATCCAGATCAGCTTGAAGCTCTGCAGATTTCTTGTGTGTTTTTTTTTTCTTCTCTCATTGAGTTTCATCCACATCTTGTCCTGGAAGCATCTTAACAGTTTTATAACTGTGAAACTTCTTGATAACATTACAAACTGTTTAAACAGGGATTTCAAGATATTTGGCCTTAAAGCCTTTGGAATTGTTTTGTGTTTTGATAAGAGTATTTCTAATACTCTCTTGTCTTCACCATTGAGAAAAAGAAACTGGACACAGTCAGCCCCTTTTTATGCAGTAAAACTATCATTCATTGGTAAAATCAGGTCATGTGAAAACTGATGATTAAGCACAGGTTAATCTTATATGTTTTTTTAAATTTTGTTTGATGATTTAAATTTATCAAAAGGGTGCCAATAATTGTGTCAAGCATAAATGTCTGTATGTCTTTATTTTTTGTATTCCACTATATGAAAGCATTTTTTTATTGTTACGTAACTTTTGACACTTTATAGGACCAATTATTTTTGTTATTTTTGTTGTTTTTGTTATTTTTGTTCAGAAGTGACTCTAAATTCGGTACTTAAAATTCAGGGGTGCCGATATGTTCAACAAGGACTGTACTAAAACATGCATGTGAACACACACACACACATGCACTAAATGTTGATGTCAGAGTGACATCGGAGGGGAGTCAGGATGCTGATGGTGAGAGGCGAGAGTCAAATCATAAAAGTCTCTGCTGATGTTTTAGCACAATTAGCTCTAGGGACAAGGGAAGCAAGGGTAGAAAGGTAAAGAAAAAGAAGAAAGAGACAGAGAACCAGAGAGGAAGAGTCAGGAGATAAAAAGATAAATAGAGCGGGAGGGAATTTTATTTTGGAGGAGATATCTGTGGCACAGATGATTATCATTATCAGACAAATTCAGTCTAATGAAAGCATGAAATTACCCAAGTGAGGCTAAAAGGCTACAGTGTAAAATTAGATTGGGGAATTTCCTGCTGTGCCCACAACTTACAAAACCCTGCAAGACACCACATCTTAATGAAGTGTCATTTTCACTCTCTTCCTTGCAGACACCTATTGCTAGAAGTGTCCATGTTTGTGGAATTACAAAGAGCATTTTTTGGACTTAGCAGTCAGACTGTGCATGTACTTCTCTTGCTGATATCACTGCTTGCTAACACTGTTCCTGATATGTATTGCAGCAGCCATGTTAGTGTTTTAGTGGCATCCATGTACTGTATAAACCCTGGTTGCTGTGAAAGAGATAGTCCAGGATGGTTCCTATAGAAAAGAGGTTAAGGAGATGGCTATGCACTGCTCTATAGTTGGAGTAGGGAAGTTAACGAAATATGCATTTGATAAAACAACCATTTAGTCTTAATCAAAATTGCAAAATTAAGAATGTATTGATTGAAAAGACTACAATGAAAATGTAAATCTTACCTTTGTGTGGTTGACCAAGTGTTGATGTCCTTTCCATATTGTTCAGCTCATTTGAAAACAAACTTCAACAGCAACACAAGGGTGAGATTTATACTTCATTGTAAGGGATTTCAAACTGAATTTTTTTCTGATATAGACTAACTGGTTGGTTTAGCAAACGTATGTTTGGTTAATCTGCCCACCTCTGTTTAAGAGCAGTTCACAGCTGTTTCCCTGAGCCTTTACATCAGAATTACTTAACTGTTTGACTAAGCAGACAAATAAAAACATGTCCATTGAATTAGTTACACATGACCTGATAAAAAAATCTCTTTAAGTCTAATGTCAGAAAAATGCATCAGTGTTTTAGACCCTCACATCTGTCAGATTGCTTTACGTCACATTATGTGTGCGAGATTATTCTGATGTGTTGGTTGTTTGGACTTTTCCCTCAGGTTTTGGTTCATGGTCATGCTTCTGACAGGGGCAGCTCTGACTCACAGTTTACCTCACACCACTTGCACACAATGCACGATACATTTCCCAAGGTGGCTTCTGCCTGTGTGGAAGCCAGTGTCAAATAAGCCATCACAGCTGCAGAGCTAGATTAACAACTTTGGTTAACAAGGCCTGCAATTATGCAAAGCACCTAAACAAGGGTGAATATGGCAGTTAAAGGTGAACACACTCGCCACTCTACTGCCCAGAGATGCAAATCCTGGACTTCAGGGTGCCCAACCAATCTTCTTCTGCCAGACAGTGCCTGTCACATTTGTGTTTGTCCAGTGTTTCCTGAAAACAACAAATCAGCCAACACTTTAAAACCAGTTACCATTTTTAATGTAATGGCTGAATGGTGTATATACTATATATAAAGTATCGTCTGCCTCAGCAGATAGCTCAGCTGTGAATGCACCACGTTGCCCACCTGTGAAGAGCTTTCAAAGGGCAAGAGCGAGAAAAGCATGCACAGCAACACTTAAGGTCCTTCGGGGCTTTTTTTTATTAATTCAATGTGACCTTAGCAACAGCGGTGGCACAAGAGGGAGTATGCGACTGCTGCTCATGCACACGAAGACAAAATGCAACCATCTTCTGGTGCTGTGGCTAAAACCGACAATGTGCTGGTTTCTTTTGATGTACTTTTTTATAATTTGATAATGGAATTGCATTCTCCATGTTTTGAATAAGATGGTGAGATGGAGTTGAAAGCTCTGAAACCTAGTGCATGGACCTTCAAACTCAGGTAATTTTGTTACATATTTCAATTATGCTTTCTCAGAGGACACTGTGATAGCAAAGCATCATACTAAAATCATATCAGTACAAATCTTTCATTGGGTTGTATGCTATTTGGAATCTGATGTGTTGGAGTTTAAGCAAGTTGGGTAAGATGCTAGGGAGAAACATTCTGATCAGAATGAAAGTGCAACAACGTCCACTGTCAAGAGTGTGTGATCTTAATTTCTGTAGACTGTTTTCCCAGATACTGGCACACTGGGACTTTCTAATTATTATACTCATAGAGTTTTAGAGTTTTTAACCAAGAGATTCACTATGCAACAATATTTTGTTTCTTAAAATATTTTTTCGAAGTGAAACAAAAAACAATATTTTGTTTCAAAGTGAAACAAAAAACAGTATTTTGTTTCATAGTCCTCTATTGTTTTTATCATACAATGTGATACAAATTCCCACTGCAGGTTTACCACTATTCCACTGATCAACAGTAGTTTGCAAAACTTTGAAATCTACCAACACAGACAAGGAAAAAGAGGACTAAAACATATCAAACATACATGTTAAAAATGCACTATTAAATTCAGTTTTGCAAATGTTATGAGAAAGGAAATGTGCTCACACAATGAGTTTTGGCGAGTATCACCAAATGCAAACAAGAAAACAACCTTTAATTTTGCAGAGTGCACTTCTGCAGCTTCAAAGTTTGCCAGTGTGTTGTTCCGGGTGAGTTTTGTGCATATTCACCGGCAGCTGCAGTAGCTATTACTTTATCAGTGTGTACTGTACCTGCTCTAACTTTCCTGTGGGCTCGTTCCAGGTTATTCAACTGTGTACCGACCTATGGTGAAGTACTGACCAATGAAAACGGAGCAAAAATGTGCTGATATAGCTTATGTTCATTCTTTGCTGTTAAGAAAGAAGAACGAAATAGGAACATAGTGTTACTTGGTACAACAGGCAATCTTGTACGTTGGTATCTCAAAATGGCAACAAGAAGAGGAAGACTGCATTACCGGGAAATTCTGTCAGTAACCTTCAAAAAGTGCAGTCACATTTACCCACACAGCAATTCTATAATATCTTCACATGAAAACACCAAAGCCATGACAGTGCCAACATACAGTATCTTGTGTTAATGATCTTTGTGCTGTTTAGGAAACGTGCAGAACCACTGGAACACAGTCGTCATAGAATAACTTAGACATGGTACGACAGAGATTAAATTAATGGAGATGATGTTTTATTTTCACAAAAGATGCTTGCTTGCTGAAGCTTTAAATGTTTCATCACAGAAGCCAGTAAATTGGCTGCTGAAATGCAAACTGCCTTCCATTTGGTGTTTTTGACCAAATGTTTGCATGTGTTTGTTCATCTATGAGAGGTTTTTAGTACTGGTGCCAAGGCTATTGTTGAATATGCTAGGATCTTTCTTCACATTGTCATGGCTGAGTGGGCTTGGTGCTGTGTGATGAACCAGGGACTCAATAATAAGCTGCTTATGTAAACATAACTATTGTGCCTTAGCTGCAGCATGCTAAGGCAAAAACATTTCCACCACGAACCCCAAATTACAGTAACATTTTCAGAGGCAAAGAGCTAACTGTTCAAAAACGTAACTCTAATATCATCATGTTAGGCAGGCACACAGGGACTCTGCTGGTGTCCCTATGTCACTTGTTATGACAAATTTGACCAATTTGGTAGAAAGACACACAGATAGCAAATACTGACAGTATGCAAGAGGACCTTATCAAACATTTAGTGACATGATATTTCTGTTTGGTATATTTCATTGGACTTGTTTTTTTACAAATTACAGATGTAGCCTAAAGTCATCGCACCATAATTAACCAGCTGGCAGTCCCAGTATCAACTTTTTAAAAAATACACTCTAAAATGTACTGAATTTTATTTAATGTATCTTAGATTTTTTCCATCCACATTGTCACCATGACCATACTGTATGCTCTAATATTGTTCCTTTCATTTTAACACAGCATGTACTAAGTCCTAAATGAGCACTTAATGGCTACATACATGATGTTGTGCTAAAAGACTGAGGCTAAATATATATTTTCCAGGAAAAGAGTTAGCATCCTAATCCATGTGATGATCCACATAAGACATGGAAACAAAGGAGCCACTTTGTGCAGTGTAGAGCTGGTTAAGCCACTTTTATAGTAATTTACAATTAGAAGGAAAAATGTAAGATCAGAAAGGTTTTTTGTTCCTTACATAACCCTGTTGGATGTTTATTATAGACATATTTACTTGGGTAAACAATACAGACATTATGCTTTTTGTTCTTTTTAAAAAAATTTCATAGAGTAAAAAGATTTGAGCATAAGCTCAAACCAATGAGTTTGGGAAACAATGCTGTCTCGGGTAACGAGTTTAGCTGAGGTAAATGTCTGAATGAAACTTTCCCAAATCCAATAAAGAGTGGGTTGGAGCTGCAAACATTAGCCCAGACTCTGATGTAGCCACATCCAGGACTGGCTCACAGACAGTAAATGTGCTGGTCCTCAGTGGAATTTTTCTGATATATAAATATCTAAATAACACAAAATAATAGCTAACTAATGATATAGTACCCTGCACTCTGTACATAACGCTACATAGATTACTACTGTAAGCAGTAAGAATGGTAAAATTTGGTGTGTAATCAGTGCAGATAAAACACACTACTTCAGTTATTCTACCTTTGCTCTTGTCTATTGATTCTGGAAACACAAGAAAAAAATTGGGATCGCAAACACTGAATATCACTAGTATAAAGCCCCATCCATTTCCTCCTGTTGAGAAAGTTACATCATGACAAACATGCTATGCCTAGTTTGGTTGCTGTGCCATGATTTGTAATATTGCTCTCAAAATTAAGCTTAATTCAAAATAAACCTACAGACTGTAAGATGAAAAATTAAGGTTGCTTTTATAATGAGAAAACTTGATGCTTTTAGAGACGCCATAATGTAATATAATAATGGCTTGACACATTTATTCAAACTTCCTGGTGTGTGTCAATAGGCAACTCTTTCAGAGGAGGCGTTACTTCTCACACCTTTACACTCTTATTTTTGTGATAGCACTAGAGGATGCAAACACTGCATGATTCAACAACATATGACAAAGATATGGAAAAAGGAACTAGTTCTGTGTATGTACACTAACAACCCCCCCCCCCCCACACACACACACACACACACACACACACACACACACACAAACACACACACACCAGACACTCAGTTACACGTGCAGGCCCTTATAGGTGAACAGTACTATGTGTCTAGTGGTGTATTTGAGCGACCCATCCTACGTTATTACTATTCCAGAGTCAGTTTACATGTGAGTACTAATGTATGAGGCTCACCAGAGAGCAGAGAGGTCGGTTAGTGAGTGGGTGAGGGGGTTTCACATGTCCTAATGTTCATATTGAATTGGTGGACACAAAACAGCAGCAACAAGTTTAGACATTTGCAACTTTCAAAAAAATTCTGTCTCAATCTATCCTCGTATCAGTACCTGTTGTTCTTATTGTATATTATATAATAGCTGTGAGGATGTTAGGAATACTCAGGTCAGATTATCTTCACGTTGTATATGTTCTTTCTCTATTTCTCTATGTGGTTTGCATCAATACATTGATGTTTGAAATGTCATGTAATCCCAAAAATGAAGTACATCAAGATCAACCTCAAGGTGAAGCTTCAGCCTCAAAAGACAGTAAGTAATAACAAAATGTTGCCAATTAGACGATCCCGAGAAAGATATAAAGGTCTTCCTCAGATCAGCAACACGTACCTCTGTCTCTGCCTCCCCTGACCCCTGACCCTTGCTGTAAGGTTGATATGTCTTTATGAAAAATGTAAGTGGATGTAGCTGCAGCAGAGCTACTTACAGAGGAGCAGAGGTCATCCACACTCAGGCAGGGTGCAGGGGGGGGGGCAGACTCCTGCCTCTGGGCTCAGGTTCCCCTCGCCTTCCCAGGTGTCACTCACACAGAGGTAAATCCACAAGATGCAGGTAGCTCTATCACAGTGATGACCAGACGGCTGGGCAGGGAGATGGGGAAAATGGACCGACCAGTGCACTAGTCCTTGTGACAGCTCACCCCTCCACCCTCCCTCCGTCCTCCACGCAGAGTGCTGTGAGCCGCCTCACTGGTCGAATAACAGAAAAGACTAAATAAAGAGACAGAGACACAGTGGAGACAGCTCAGGAGAGGAGAAGCTGCTGCTCAGAAGTGTTTTATAATCAGACTTCAGCTCCTCCCCTACGATTCTCTGTCTTTGGCCCTCCCTCGTTGGTATGGCAACGACCAATCATCAACCGGCATAACATGAGGTCCCTCCTCCACCTCCTCCTCCTCAGTCAGCCTGTAGTGTTGACAGGATAGTTACACACAAGCAAAAGGGCCATGAAGGCATGTGTGTATGTTTGTGAATGTGAAAAAATGTATAGAAAAGTGTTTAAGTGTGAGTCTTAAATGGGATATAAGTGAGTCTTAAATGTTGTACCACGTGGGTTTGTGTTTGTGTGTGTGTGTGTGTGTGTGTGTGTGTGTGTGTGTGCGTGTGTGTGCGTGTGTGCGTATGTAGGACAGTATAGATACACATATATGCATATCTTTGTATGAATACATACAGTTTATCAATCAGATGCATGTGTGTGTGCATGATTGTGTGAAGCCTGCGCGTGTTAATGTGGCTGGATAAATGTACATATCAATTTGTGTGTGTATGTGTGTTTGTTTATGTATTTGTTTTCTCATATCTATATGTAAGAAAGCACATGTACTGTACCAGTTTTTGGTCATGTGTGTGTAAGTTTGTGTTACCTCAATTAGCAGTATAGCATTTCTCCATCAGCTATATAATTATACCTGGTGCGAGTGTTCCTGTCAGTTATTCCATTAGCATAATCTAAGTACAACAGTGTGACAATTTGACAACACTAGGTCAGAATCTGTTGAACAGCTGGACAGTGTATGGTCAATGGACAAAACTGAAAACATGGTTGAAAACTTTTGTGGAACAACTACTTTCAATGGCTAAAGCCTGCTTGAAAAGTCACTAAATGTCCCTAATAATCATATCCATGACATCATCACGATGTATTTGCATCCTGTCAGTTTCATCCCTTTATCTGTTTGTCCGTCTGTGCTCACTTCTGCAGTAATTTAATTCAGTCGAATTCCCAATAAAGCTGTTTTACTGTGTCTGTTGTCTGACAATGCAACAAGTATGAAGAAGTGATTGAAATGCAGCCCATTAAGACATGAGGTGCTTATTTTGAAAAAAAGAAAAAAGTCACTAGAGGGGTCTGAATAGTAAGTAAATGTAGTGACAAAGGGGCAAGGTGATACTGCCAGTAAATGCCCCCTGACAGTGTAATAGAAACTGTTTATGCCAATTCATCTTGATAGAGCAACAGCAGATGGGGAAACTCCTACACTGGGCCAGTCAACCAATACCAGTCAGTCAGCAACAGACATTTGCATATTTAGGGCTGGCCCTGCTGTTACAGTCAACCCAAAAACAAATAGACTCGCTGCTGATAGCATGAAATCTACGTAGATAAGAGGGAGTAGCAGTGCAAGACATGCAGCTAATACATGTCCTGTAGAAGAGTATGTTGTGCAAAAGTTCAAGTGCACTTAGTTTTATGAAATATATTTGAGGCAGATTGTCACATACTCTAAGTGTCTCTCTAACTCTCACTTCTGGTGCAGAACACTTGCGAAGTTGAATTTCCAGGCATCAGAACAGACATCGTGTAATCGCCACCTCTACTGACAGTTCTGTCAGCATCAAGACAAAGGCACTGAAACTGGGAATAGAATTCACACCTTATCATTTATTTGATCGTGTGGTAATTTAAGAAATTTCCACTTTGCTTTATTGCTGTGAGATGACAGAAGAGGCTCTAAAGTTTGAGCGTTGTGGCTGAAAAGTAACAGGAAATGCGTGGATAATTACCATAAATAAATGGGAAGAAAAGTTTGATTTTATAATGCAAGTGTATCAGAAAGTTGCATCATACCAGCATTTTTTTTTATGCTAGAAAGAAACTAACAGTGCATCCCATATATAGGGTTTATAAGTTTCATTTACTGGCTTTGTTAATGGACAATGGTTGATATACTAGTGCTTTATAGATCAGTTGTAAGCCATTATTTAGCTTTTAGGTGCTAAGGATGTGAAAAATCTCTCAATCAAGTGTTTATCCGCCTCCAGCAGGACACCCGCTTTGTTATTTTAGGGGTTTACTTCATAGTTTATTTATATTTACTGCATAATTTATTTATTTTAAAAAAATAAATACTTTTTTGTTCATGCTGGGATCCTGAAGGAAAAAGCCAACTTCTTCTGTGGGAATGGAAATTTCAGTTTATTTAGTCAAAACTGAAACATCTCAATAACTATTTGAAGGGATTACCATTAAAGAGTCTACAGACATTCAAGGTCCACAGAGGATGACACCAGAAGACTTTGGGGATCCCCTGACTTTTCCTCTAGTGGCACCATAAGGTTGACATTAGAAATTCAAGGTGAAAGATCTGGCAGCTGTTAGATCGGCTGCTGTGAAATTTGTTGCACGCATTCATGATCTCCAGAGGATTGATTGTGGTAACATTGTCCCCTGACTTTTTATGGTGCCACCATATGGTCAAAATTTCATTTTGGACAGTATTTTGGTTTATGACCTAATACTTGCAAACTAATGTCATTCCTGTCTGCTTCAGCAATATTTTGTTCTTATTGCTATTTAGCAAATGTTAGCATATTAACACGCTAAACTAACACAGTGAACATGGTGAACATCAACATGCTACCATTATCATTGTGAGCATATAAGCATGTTGATGTGAGTATTTAGCCTCACATCAGCATGCACAGGGCTGCTAGTATTACTTCCTACCTTGTATGTGGTATTATAAATGTTGCTCATAATCACCTGTAATTATCTTTTTTTATTGACTACAAATATTTAATCAGAGGTCTTATATCCCAGTCTTAATAAACTATGTTCTATTGAAGCTTTTTAAGATAATTTAAATTGCTCCAATCTTATTGCACTGATTTAAAATGAATCTGTCACACTGGGCTCAGTGGCAATCGAGCCTTTGAACCTGTAATTTTTGCGGACCTTCGTCGCACACACAGACTTACAGAGCTTACTTCGCAACCCCCTCCAGGTAACTGTGAAAACTCATTCAGGCAGTGGTGAGTAAACAACTATCACAGTCCATGTGCAGACTTTTCAAACAGACTGGATTAAACAAAGAACAGTTGTGGCAGGTCACTAAGCGTGTGTTCGCTAAAGTGATGATTAATGTTAGCAGTAACACAAGCATTTTGAGGAAACACTGATTCAGGTCCCCCTGTGGTTTTGTACTGTACACAGACACAGACACAGACACACACACACACACACACACACACACACACACACACACACACACACACACACATACACACATAAACATGAAACTGTTTTTCTGAGTTTTGACTGGCCTAGGGGTTGTGAGTTTGGTTCACTGATGCTTTGTGACACGTAGAAAGAGACAGCTCTTCCAAATGCATTGCCCCAATAAGTGCATGTGAGGACTCATGATGTTGTCTTTGAACCCCCGTACTTACTATGTAATATTCATACTATCACGGACTGGGCTCTCCTTCAGTGGTGCATTCAACACCCCGCACTTTTTCATTGTTTCCAAGAGAAGTTTTCAGTCCTCCCAGATTTAGAAGTACATGTATTCTCTGCCCAATATAATTTTCTTGATGGATATGTTTGATGAACACGTTATCCCATTGTAGGGTAGGATTATATACTAGCTTTGACTATACAGTAAATGCTGCTGAATGTGATATTGGTCAATGTTAAATACTAATCATAATAAAAAGAATCAATGATTGCATATAACAATGTTAAGGTGGAGAAAAATACTTAGAACATTGTTTCAGTACTGTACTGAAATTCAATTTTAATGCATGAAAATCTTTAATACAATATAATGCATTGATTTACTATATTTCACAACAAAAGCAAATATTAGAGAGGAGTCCGTTTTATGTATCAGAGCTTTGTTCTTTCATCTTTGTTCTCAAGTTCACCATCTCACAACCAGCGCTATTTTGTGACCCTCTGCAGAGTAACCAACCCCTAGGCTGGAAACCACCCAAATGAACTAGTTAGCTTATATAAGTATTATAAACTACCTCCACATTGACTTATGAATTTAGGCATCAGTATTAAGTAAACCACATAATAATATGCGACTAACAGAAGCTATTTTTCCACTGAACTTTGACAGGTTGAGTACATTTTGCTGATAATACTTCTGTACTTAGACTTTGGACTTTAACCTGTAATGGAGTATTTTTACAAAGTTGTATTGGTACCTTTACTAAACTAAAAGATCTGATTACTTCTTCCACCACACCTTTGAACTACGTTAGATGTAAAATGTGATAATATCTATTTAGAAATAAATATATTTATTGCTCTATTAAGCAATAAAATTTAAAAAATGGTTCCATCAGGGACCATATAGCTCCAGTATCTCAGACACCAGTAATCAGGTGAAAATTATTATTACCACATCATCTTTTCATTTTGTAACACAGCTCTAACTGGCTAAATTTTGTACAGTGTCAATTAAAGTCTAGCTCAAG
This sequence comes from Istiophorus platypterus, assembly GCA_016859345.1. Taxonomy (NCBI): domain Eukaryota; kingdom Metazoa; phylum Chordata; class Actinopteri; order Istiophoriformes; family Istiophoridae; genus Istiophorus; species Istiophorus platypterus. The sequence continues at coordinate 3,887,463 of CM029117.1, forward strand.
GACTAGTTATATTAAATGTGGTCAAACTTTTTTACATTTCTATTGTGACCAAAAACTTATTTTTCAGGTTCACATCTATACTGTCAACGAGTTATGTTTTTTCTTCCAGCCTATCTACAGTATACCGCATGGCCATAAAACCATTTTATTTTCTTTAATCTCCTTGTGATCCATCTGTGAGCAGTTCTACAACTGTATCAACTGTAGAACTAACTGTAGACTCTTTAAATGAGCTGTGTAGCACATGGCGAACGATGCCAGAAGTGAAAGGTCAGTTGTGTTTTTTTTCTGGAATGAAAACAGGAAGGAGGAAATAAAGAAACAATGAAACACTGAATTCTTCTTAGCAGAATAATTTGCTTGCAACTGTCTATGAGTGAAATCCCTTTGGAGTTTTTTTACTGGGATCTAAACTCAGAGTTTTCACTGTTTCTTCTCTCTTCTCTTCATCTCATTTCCCATTAAATGATGGTAATCCAGATTCCAGGGTCACATAGACTGTGTAGGAATATATGTCAATTTGCTCTAAATTCATAGTCTGTACAGTACAAGGCAGTGGATTCAGAACTCTTCTTTTTGCACACTGATAGTTCAAATTGCCATTCTTGCTGATTAATCTCCACTGAAAACACATTTTCATATTTTCATATCTCTCATTCAAAAGTATTCAGTCCCCCCACAGCATAATGCTGCAAACACCATGCTTCATCGTAGGGATGGAATTAGCAGGACGATGAGCAGTGCCTGGTTTTAGCAAGAAACCAAGAAAGTGTCGTGGAGTTTGGATCAGAGAGTTGAATTTTTATCCCATCAGACCAGAAAATCTTTTTCCTCATGCTCTCAAATGCCTTTAAACACAGTTTGGAAAACTCCAAGCAGACCGTCATGTGCCTTTTCTTAAGAGTGGCTTTTGTCTGGCCATTCTATCATAAAGCTAGAGCTTTGTTAGAGTGACTGTTGGGTTCTTGGTCACCTCCCTGACCACGACCTTTCTTGCCTGTTTACTCAGTTTTGAAAGAGTCACGGTGGTTCCAAACTTCTCCCTTTTCACAGTTATGGAGGCCACTGTGCTCTTGGGAACACTCAAAGATTTAGAAATGGTTTTATTCCCATGCTCTGATCTACTGCATGTCTCACTTTCCTTGGAGTTCCTTGGATTTCATGGCATGATTTTTGTGTTGAAATGCAATGTGAATTGTGGGACCATATGACACAGGTGTGTGCATTCCCATGAGCAAAATACAAAATCAATCTTTTAATCTGAAGACTAACAAAAGTCATGGTGTTCTTCAGTGTACATGACTGCTTACATTCCCTGGTGATCATGATTATGTGCTTGAAATGGACAAAAAAGTTAGGTTGAAACAGTAATTAAAGATGCAATTAGACCATCTGCGGACACCACACAATGATGCCTGATAACATCTCACATAGTCTTAAGTCTGCTTTGTGCTGCACTGTCAATACAAACAACCTGCTCCAGAGTTTCCTGGAAACCATCCTTTTCAGGTAATCTTGATAGAGTGATATCACCATGATAGGATGTTTTGCATTTTTTGCAGAGCAAAAAGAAGTATAAATAATTATGTATAACTATGAACAGAAAATAGAAAAATTACAGTTAACATATAACTTTTGTTTTAAACACACAGCACTTAACACACAACAATGAAAAGGGCACAGCCAGCAGCCTGAGACATTCTTCAGTGTGATTAGATTGTCCTTGTCCTTCAGTACAGGGCAAGTCTCTCTCTCTCTCTCTTTCTCTCTCTCTTTCTCTCTCTCTCTCTCTCTCTCTGTTTCCCTCTCTCTCTCTTTCTCTCTCCTTCTCTGTCTGTCTGTCTCTCTCTCACACACATACACACACACACACACACGCACACACTCACACAGAAGGATGCATTGACAAGCACATAGCACACAGTATTACAGAAAATTAAAATCTATCCTGGGGAGCTGCTGGCACCAAGAAGGCCGTTTCATATTTGATGAGCAAACATTCAGCTCTCTCTCTCTCTTTCTTTCTTTCTCTCTCTCTCTCCCTGTCCAAGGCTAGTCTAACTATCACAGATGTTGGCATGGGAGTATAAACATAATATCTTTAAAGCCTTAAAAAAACCTTAAAAATGGAATACACTGACCGTAAACCAACATTTATTGCTTTATCGATCAAACCAACCTCCCGTATTAAACTGAAATTGAAAACATCGTAAATTATGTCTATAAAGTGCAGGAACTACTGGTCATAATTGTACTCAGTAGAATTCTTTTCTTCTTTGCAGCAGATCCAACTCATTATTGTTTACTGCAAAATGAGATTTATGACCCAAGGACATTTCTAGAGAGATACAGCAGGTAGCTGACATTCTAATATCAGGGAATTTTATGCATCTAATATACTGTGTAATGATTCTTTTCTGCATATAGTAATTGATGTGTTCCTCCTTTATGGTAAGATGAAAAAATCAGATAAAATCTTAGTGCCAGGGTATGCAGAGAAATTCTGCTGGTGAGGAAAAAAAGCTTCAGAAATAGGAAAAATTAATAGATATGATGTAAAGTCTAAATACTAGTGACAAATGTGTTTTTCATGATATGCAAATAAAGGCTATATTTACATATTTATATAATTTTGCAAAAGAATAAGCTGATTTGTAAATACTATTGATGATAGTGATCACACAGTCTTCTTCTGAACCATAAACAAATCTCACCCAAATAAAAGCAGCTATAATCCATATTTTCAGCTGTTTTCAGTTAAAAAGCTCAGATAATCCAACTGTCCAGTACCTGCTCAATATCAAATGGAAGACAGACAAAATTAGCAACTATCCAGTGGTACATAGTGGAGCATTTAGCGTGACTAATATGATTCCAAAGGAAACACAGCTCCAAATAGATTCTGCCAATTTTGCACTGTATTTGCCAGCAGGCAGCTGCTTGTAAACAAATTCATTATATCAGCTTCAGAGGTGATAATGTATTAAATGTGTTACAACTTGTTTCCCTCCCCACAAGTGGTTTACATGGATGTAGTTGCATGTGTATTTCCAACTTGGATGTAATTTGTTATATTTTATTTTGAGGATGGAATTCTGAGACTCTAACTAGATTCTAACTTTCAAAAGTCCACAAATGTGTGTTGCTGGATGAAAATTCATTCGTCCAGCTTTTCAGCAAATTCATAACAACAATAATAACAAACTTACCATACAGCTCTTGGGAGAGGAGAGGAGATGAGGAGACCACTTTGGCATCAGCGTCATGGTCAGAGACTATGAAATTGATCAGCTCTGACAAATACTCTGCTGAACACACTTCATCAAGCTCTTCAGTTCATATGGACCTTCATATCCATCTTTGAAAGTTTTTTAAATTATGTAAGTATGAAAGCATGAAATGGAAATGCTTTGTGTTACCTAAACTCCGCTGTGCTGCATATAGCATTCGCTGCAGTGTCCTTATTAATGACGTAGAAGGTTCTGAATCAGTTGTGTTCTCGGTTCGTTTTTTTAGCACCTTTTTTTTAGAAGAGTTCCTTCTTTTTCTTCTTTGACAGACACTTTAATTTATGATAGTTATCACATGAAGAAACATTTATAATCATATGAAACATTTAAGATACTAATTATATATCAGTCAGTTCCAATATATATAATATTTAGAGCTTCTATATTTGCTGTATAGTATCTATTTTGCCTTTGCAGCAATATCCACATTGTGTATCTGTAAGTGCAACATACTGTAAGCAAGTTATTCCCTTGAGCAATTATCAAATAAAACATCTGACTCACTCATTACTGTGACTGTAGTCAAACACAAAATGATAATAAAACTGACTGAAAATATCACAATAAAAACATACAACTACTTTCCATGAGCAAATGGAAACATTAGTTCCAAATAATATCCAAAGACAATAAAATTCAATTTATACAGTCATACAGTAGTTAAGTAAGATCCTATGAGTTGTCCTCAGATTGTACTCAGCTGTAATGAGTATGAGGGCATACTGTGAAAGTACATTTCTCTGATTCTGTATGTTAGTGCAAATTCATCTGCTAAGTTTAACAGGCAACCTGTGTGATGACAGGCCAAATCTTGTAAATGTATTTCCCAAATGATCCTCAGTATAGGGTCTACTTCATACAGCTGGTGAGCAACTAAACCCTGAATTAGCTTTTTCAGGTAAAAAACTGATATGATCTATCACCTCCATCATTTGAACAAGGTACAACATCCTGACATGATTGACAGCAAATAACCCAATGTTTTTGTGCAATTTCTGGAAAACACTGGAGCATTACGAAACACAAATAATCTATGTCAGGCTTTGGCTAAAACGCAGTACTTAGTAGATTCAGTTTACTGTTGGTTTTGATCATTTCATGGGAGTTGTTTATAATAATAACGATATAGCTTATCACCAGGCCTCTTCTCTAAAAACTGTCAACTGCTGACACCAACACAAAAAACTTACACACACATGCAGTAAAGTATATCACAGAAAATAGCCAATGTCAAAAGTCTTTTCAATAATTAACCTGCCACTGTATAGGCACAATATGTGCCTTGTATGTACATGTGTTTTTTTTCCAATGCAACCTCTTACAGTACATAGACAGCATACACACGGGCCAGCACACACACACACACACATGCGAACACACACACACACACACACACACACCTTCACATGAAGCTCTCAGGCTGCCAGGATCACTGAGGTTGTCTCATTCAGCCAAATGAGATTCTCCCTGCAGTGAAACAGATGGGGGAGTTTCCCCATCTGACTGAACAACGCAGTGAGAGATGAAGCACTGCAGAATAGCTCTGCTTTCAGCAGGAGGACAAATACACCTCCTCCTGCTTCTCAGCTCTGCTGAGACCTCCATTCTCTACAGCTGCACCACCTCTGATACAGACAGCAGGGATATTATCAGTAACAGTGGCTCTCCGCTGCATCTCTGGTATTTGGTTTGGCTCAGGGTGAAATTAAAACAGGAAAGGTGCAGGCTACCCTTTGAACAATTGTATATTCATCTTCTATGTTTACTACTGCCATTGAAAAACACCCTGTGTAACTGCCATCGGTGGGAATTCACAATAAAATTATCAAATTAGACCATCTGTGTGACATATCCTGAGCTTGTGTTTGTCAACTTGAGAAAAAGGCATGAAATTATGCACATGTGTGTGACGGATTTTTGAGCTGGTAGATCATCATCTTTGGTGCCTCATGCTAAAAGTTAACATCCAGTATACTGAGATAGTAGAGGCTTCATGTTTGCATCAGTGGAGGCGCGCCACTTCACCTTAAATTATGAAAAGTTCCCTTAATGTGAGAAGATCCTATTGTATTTTCATTAAACATAAATTTTAGCTTCAGGAACAAAGAGAAGTGTGATGGGATTAGTTCAACTGTCATCTAGGAGCTACACTGATCACAAGGAGAGATTGGTCTAATTCAACTCAGCAGGTGAAAAGTCATTGATATCTCATATCATGTGTTTGCTTCATGGCGATAAATCAGAGCAGCAATGTCAAGAAAACAGAAAACATTTTGAAAGTTGCAAATCAGGAAAAATAGAGACAAACAACTCTAAACAATTACAATCAGATGGGGATGCGTGAGCACATTGCTGTACTGCCAATCAGACACCAGACTGAGACTGAAAATCCAGAAGTTGGATAATCACCACCTGGAAAATTTATAGTCTCCATATAGTTTAAGGTAGTTTAAAGTTCATACTCGTCAGCTTTTCATTTGAAGTCCTGTCTCTGGCAACCGAACAAATTTGACTTAATATCCATGCTCCTTTTATCTCAGTTTTATTTCTAACAAACCCTGTAGGAAATATTTGGCTCTTTAACACTGACAGCAATATCAGAGGCCAGAGTCAGTCTGGACTGAGCAGATGTTTGCTGGCTACCAGCAGCAACCAGTACAATAGTGAACGAGCAATTACTGGCTAATGTGTGAGCCTGGTTTATGAGACTATTTTGTTTGTAGTGCAATGTTAATGTTGCTAGGGCAAGCAGGTCTCTTCCATCCTTCATACAGCGTGTCTGCTGGATTTAACATCAGCCCTGAAAATATCCAGGAAGCCAGGTTTAACCTAGAGGAGTTTTCTGCTAGCCCATTTAGCCATATATTGTGCTGTTGTTCAGAGGAAATTAATTCCTAATTAATCCTAATCCCCTACCACAGGAATGGACCAGGCAGCGCCACCTGTCAAGCAGGCACAGACTAAGTTACAGAATATGCACTCAGCCATACTTCGGAAAGGTACACAAAGGGGAGATTTATATTTTTAAGGTATTTTTAAGTTGCTACCGTAAACTGTCTCAAAAAAAGCATCAGTGCTGAATGGAGCTCCTGAATTAGCAGCGCCATTACTCAGCTGAAAGCTTTACAAAGCCCTGCTGCTACACCTGTCAAGCTTTCCAGTCTATTGTGTTATGTGTGCCATTTACTATCCTGGTAGCAGAATAAACAATCAAAGGTTTCATGTTTGAAATCGTGGGTCCTCCATGTCGGGTAGAGGTAGGCAAAAGCAGACTTTTAAGTTTTGGTCAACAACTGTCTAATGACTGTCACTGGCAGTTTTAACTAACAGTAACTCTTTGAGTTGGTTGAAAAATCAATTTTCGGCTGAGTTTTCTGATTCATATGGAAATCAAAAATCTTCAAGTGTCTTAAATATGCATTTGATGGCCCTGATACTACTCTGACATAGCGAACTGGTAGCATCTGGGACTGGTTACAAAAGCCCCTGTGTCGTACATATATCAAAACTAGAACAGGGCTCTGACAATCTGTCTACCAATGTGCATATGGGCAGTTGTTGTTTGTCTTTTTAATCAGTGTCACTTGACAGTTGAGCAACCAGACCTTTTTCACAGCAGACATTTGGACTTGTCATAGCAGGAAAAATACAGGTGAAACAACTTTTGTAAAGAATGGCCCAGTTGCACAATACATAATACTAGCAGCCTGGAACTGGTTCAGCTTAAGGGAATGAATTTGTTTGTAATGTTATCAGTTTAAACATAGCCAAAACTCTTGCCGTGAAAAAGGTTCTGCTGATACAAAATGTCATGCTATTCATCATTTCAAATTTTGCTCTTGCTCCATCAACTAAAAAGGAACTGTAAACCATTTTGTAATTAGGCATGTTTGTATGGTTTATTTTTTGTGTGTGTGTGCGTTGTGGTTGTGTGAAAGCCCACATCACTAATACCAAGTCAATTTTCATAATGAATAATGCAATCCTGGCTTTAGAGACACAGAGATGAAAGGGGAATGAGTACTGAGCATTGGGGTTCAGACAGATGGCTGCAAAGAAAGAAAGAACAAAGAGTGGTGAATTAATAGTTAGAGAGCCGCTGTGATTTGGATTCACTGCTGCACACTGTTTTGATATGTTAACAGTTCCATTACATTGAGTCTGTGAGCAGATAATACTGAACAAGCTGTTTGATTGCAGTATCGTCTGCCCCCGTAAATTCCGGACGGACTGACAGACAGATAAGCGAAAAGAAAAGGAAGATGGATAGATAGATGCAAGAATGCCACACAGCCAGCCAAGCAAACAGCAAACACAACACAAAAAATAGTTTTTCTCACTGAACACCATGTACTTATGTACCTCACTGACTAGTTCTTTTGGCAACTTAATGAGTTCTCGAAGTATGATTAAATAAGAGACAACATGAAGCTATATATATATATATATATATATATATATATATATATATATATATATATATATATATATATATAGAGAGAGAGAGAGAGAGAGAGAGAGAGAGAGAGAGATTTTAGTGTTTATTCTGACAGCAGTGATGCTGTCATGGATGGAGTCATTTAGCTCCATGAGGTGAAAAAATAGACAGACATCTTGCTGGGAAACCAGCCAGAAAGTCTGACAGACAGACCTGACAGAAAAGCGGGTGGGTCCTGGTACAAGAGTCAACCATAGAGAGAGAAAGAGAGGGAGGTGAGACGAGGTGAGGAGTTTTCTTCCTCAGTATAACTTCTATTATTAGAGTGAACTGAGTTGAATAAAGAACTTTTCCCTTCCCTCCGTCAGACAGCACATGGAGTGATAATTATCTGTGTGGCACATGCACACACATGCACACACTGCTCCCTGTGCTAAAAATTACAATATGGGATGCTGAGGGGGCTGCTCAGTCCTCCAGCAGGACCTACAGACGGCAATGTTCAATACATTAGACATATGACCTCTTCTGGGCATCTTCTGGGATCATCCTCCTGGGACCATGAATATCTAGTCTGAATTTCTAGGTCTTATGGCTTGGAACTCTGAAGATGCATGCTCTTTTGCAAACTGTTGGAGGACAAATAGACAAGTTAGTGAATGGACCGACGTCATTATTTACCTTAAAAGAAGCAATGTGCCTCTGGAAAGTGTGTAGCTAGCTTCTTTACAGAGGAGAGTGGGCGTAGACAGCTTGAATTCGCAACAGTTACTCAGTATTTCAACCAGATGCTGTTGTGTCACATATTTGTTGTGTCTGATATTTAGCAGCTTTATTTCAAGTGGTTCCTGCTGCTAATACACACTACTGAGGAAATACATGTACACACATTGTGCTGTAGGACAGTATTCAAACCAAATAAACCAAATCTTCAATTAAGTTACAATTATGAACAAACAAGATCTATTTGAACTAATATAACAAAAATTATTTTATTGTTCTTGTTCATATCAAATACATCATTCAAACATTCACAGTGTAGGTTGGACAAAGTATGAATGCCTCAGCTAATGACATCAGCAAAAAGCTAAGTGGAGGAGAGTCAGTTGAATCAGATTGGAGGTGGGTTAGAGGTACTATGAAAATATACAATACAATACAGAATAAAATATGCTCTACTAATGTCTGTTTATACCCATGGATGTACATAGCACTACTGGATACTCCGCTACTTTAACATTGAAGAAAACTTAAATTTAAGATGATTCTCAGGCAAGTTCTGAAGTTTTTCTTTTCTTTCATTTATAATTGGTTTTATGGATGTATATTTCACAAATGATATCTGAGATAATGATCCATCCATCCATTTTCACTTATCACTTATCCGGAGTTGGGTCATAGTGTTGGCAGGTTAAGCAAGGTAGTCCAGACGTCCCTCCCTCCAGCTATGCTTTCCATCTCCTCCTGGGGAACCCAGAAGTGTTTCCAGGCCAGATGAGATATGCAGTCTCTCCACTCCAACAGAGGGTGCCCAGGAGGCGTCTTGCTCTGATGTTCAAACCACCTCAACTGGCTCCTTTCGATGTGTAGGAAAAGCTTTGCTCCTCCATATACCGAGTGTAAGTAACACTCCAACTGGCACTTTCCTGTCACCAAGTAAGTGCCAACATGCTACTTCCACGGGTGCTTCTGTACATGCAAGTCTTTGTTGTGGAGAAACTGTTGTGTTTGTGACAAACTGAACAAACAGATAAATTACAGGCTGAGCCTTCTGGTGGCAAAGGAGATATTTCCTTTGAAGACTATACTCACTGCAAACATTAGCTGGTTATATGTTCCTGTTATGTAACTATATTATTACCTCTACATTTTCTTTTTTCCATTGCAGATCATTTCTTAACTGCAGCTTCCTACAGGGACTGGAAGTGTTTGCGTACTGGCTGATGTAGCACTAACAGGCTGTGTGGTTTCTGCAGGGCTCTACCTCGTCCAGGAGACTTGACATTAATTAGGCTAGCTGACACTAATTACCACCATCCACTGGCAGGACCAAGGGCTCTTTGGACATCTGCTGGGCTGAAGGAGTTAGAGATTTACAAAGAAAGAGTGTTCAGACAGAGGCAAAAAAGTAAATAAATATACCACTGTTGTCATTAGAAGAATGTTCTGGCAATGGAGAGAAGTAACCATTACCTATATAAAAAGTAATGACAAAAACAAAAACCTGCTGTGTTCAGAAAAATCTACACTCTGAACAAAAAATCTTAAAATTTGCCTTTTCTATTTTTTGTTTCCTAATTAATCAGTAGTGTGTGACACGTCTGTGCTGTCTGTCATTTTCAGTTGACACAAAGGAACATCTTCAGTTTAAAGGTGCCTTGTATAGTTTTCCTGTAAAGAAATGGAGGGTTTGTTTACAATCAGTTTTACTCACTAGAATGCATTATCTAAATCCCTGAGGTCCAACAAACAAGTTAAATGCACTTCCTTGCTCATAAATCATTTGTAAAACTGATTTTTGAACTTTTTTATATCCAGCATTGCTCACATCCACCCAGCAGTCTTCTTCTTCCCATTTGTTGTCACATTGCTGTGTTTCCTGGCATGTTACTGCCACCTGTGGATGGAATAGTGTGAGGGACTGTTAAAATAATGGCAGGAACGTGTGTTGAGTGACCTGCGTGCTCATAACACCGGGGTAAAAAACTCAAAAGGGAACCTTCAGCATATTTCACGACGATCCACGAAATATGCCAGTATAGGAGTCTCCATTTTAAGCGATGGTAGCAGCATGGCTTTATTGATGGTATGTTAATCAGTCCAAAGTAAGACATATTAAGTAACCATGTTGGGTCTTGGAATATGAAATGGACATTTTTGCTGATATTTTATAAAATAAATAATTAATTGAGGGAATAATCAGTACATTAACCCAAAAAAGTTATTTTCTACATTGCATAAGATATATACATTATCAAATGTATATATATATATATATATATATATATATATATTACATTATTAAATTCTCCTTTAAGTTTTTATTTTCAAAAACCTGAGAACTTGTGCTACAGGACAAATAAACAGCATTTACATTTCTAATTTACTTAAATATTTATGTTTACAATATCAACCTGTTGTTAACTTTTAAAAATTCTACTGTAGAGAGTTTGTAACTGTTTAGACAAGTTGTAATCCTGTAATGCAGAATCCAAAAAAACTTAAACTGAACATTTAAAAAGAAAAATGAAATAAAGCACATTGTAAAGAATTTAGTCAGTGACTCTATTCACAGCATGAACATTATGTTTTTAAACAATAAATCAATCCTGCAAAAAAAGAACATAACTTAAATAACCACAGAATCCATAACCTTATAGACAAATCAGACAAACAAACCTAGCTGGAAGTAAACAGGCACAAAACTAAAATGTTTCACATTATATGGCTCCTGTAAGCACCACAAAAGTTTTAATTTTGTTGTTTCATCCACTCAGCTAGGAGTCTATAAAGGGAGTTGGCTACAGCAAGGGCGAAAGTGAAATACTCTTCTTTATCCCAAGAGTTGGTGGGGTTGGCACTGACTTAGGAAAACAGAGCAGTACAGCTTGACATCTGCTCTCTGCTTCAAGCGGAAGTTTCAAGCTTGTCCTCACTTCTTTATAACATATTCCTCATATTGGCCGGCTGGCAAAATGGAAGATCTAAATTGCTGCGTTGGAGTAGTGGGTCTGTTTTCATTCAATAGCTCAGCTCTGGGTGTAGCCATAGAGGTGTCCACACACTGCTGCTCCACAGGACAAGGAATCAGGGTATTATCTGACTGCAATGATATTCATTCAGGAAAGGACTGTTAAATTACATGGATCAAATTTGTGGTTATATGCACTCCAACATAATTAATAAACTCTTGAAACTTAAATTCTAACCTGTGGGCCAGTCAATAAAAGTTATTTCAATTTCTAGTAGGGATACTAAAGTTTCCAATGTTGTCAGGCTAAATGCTGGTTTATCTGTATAAAATAATGCACAAGACATTTTTCCTTGTATTTGTGTAGGTCTTCATTCAATGTTTCTTCCTGGTCAAGATTTTTTGTTTGTTGTCTTTGTAAAATTTTGAATTTCTAACCTTCAGTCAGGCCGGCTGTGGTAGGTGGTAGAGCAGTCGCCCCCTACCAACAGGAAGGGTGGTTGTCCGAACCCAGCCTCTCCAGTCCACATGTCAAGGTGTCCTTGGTCAAGATACAGATACCGATATGTGTATGAATGTGTTTGTAGATGCACAGCAATGTGTAGAAAAAGTTCTGTGTGAATGTGACAGTGGTGTAAAAGCGTTTTGAGTGGTCAAAAAGACTAGAAAAGCACAATATAAATACAGTCCCTTTACCATTTGCTAGCTCCTCCTCTAGCTACCAGTCAGAAGACATTGCCGTCAACGAGCACAACACCAGACCTGCTTGCACAGGTAAAGATTTGGGTATGGACAGAGGGGACATGTCGCTACCATTGTAAAGGTGCTGCTGAACTGCTCCTACTAATACTTTTACAGATCTCAGTCTTCATCAGATATCAGTCTTCATCAGATCATGAGCGAAGAGGTTCTGATAAGAGTCGGCACCTCCAATTCTTAGGCCCTGGATCTCTGCTGAGATCTCTGTTGAGTTGAAGGAGTTCAAGTATCTTTGTGTCTTGTTGACTGCTATGGACCGTCGGTGAGAGGGAGCCGAGGGGGAAGGCAAACCTTTCAATTTACCATTCAGTCTATGTACCCGCCCTCGTTCATGGTCGTGAGCTTGGGATAGTGACTGAAAGAATAAGAGTGTGGATACAAGCAGGCAAACTTAGTTTCCGCCATAGGTTGGTTAGGCTCCCTAGGCTCCCCCATCCAGAAACAGCCCAGCACATCTGATCAGGATACTTCCTGGGCATTTTTCTTTGGGGGTGTTCTGGGCATGTCCAGCTGGTAGGAGACCCCAGGGTAGACCCATTACACAGTGGAAAGATGTTATATCACATTTTGTTTGGGAATACCTGTGGATCCTCCAGGATGAGCTGGAAAATATTGCTGGGGGGAGGGACTCTGCTTAACCTGCTGCCACTGTGACCCAGACAATAAATAGTTAGATGCAACACTTGTCAATATTTATATACAGACTATTGATTACTAATTGTGGCCTCAGATTTATATTAATAAAGTAAAATGTTAAATATTTGTTTAAAATCAGAGAATATTTTAGCATATACAAGCATATAGCATATATAATTATTTGAAGATATTCATAAATATCCAATTCCAACATTCACTGGTTAATTGAAGGCTTTTGGAGAGAAACGTACCTATGACATCTTTTTATTCTCTGGGTAAATTTAAATGAGTTTCTTTAAAAAACAAAACAAAACTGTGCCCCCTATGTAAATCTCTCAGTGCAAATCTCTCTCAAGATTAATCAATACAATGATGTACTGCCAATGTGACAGCAAAATGCTGTTATTATGTTCTATCTGCAGGTGTAACACATGCTTGATGAAATATTTTGGTAAATGGCAACTAGAACACAAGAGGTGTAACACAGAAGAAAATGAGCCAAATGTCTACAGCGGGCTTTGCTTCTCTAAACGCTTTCTAATGAGCAGCCAATTCCATTTCACATTACATGTTTCATCATATGTTTATATTCACTAGAGTGTGCATTTGTTAGTGCGTGCCACTGTTCAAGTTGCCAAGTCTATTTTTGCATGGGTTCAAAGCTCCCGCATCCCTATATCTACAGCGTAGTTAACGTTCATCCAGAGCTCCTCTTGTAGGTTATTTTCTTCACTTCTCTTTCCACTTTCAGCTCCTGCCAGCTCTCCGTTCATCTGCACTCATCTGCACTCGTCCTCTGGCAGGTGAGTGCAGCAGAGAGGAAGTAAGGGAAAGAATCGCAAACAGATGGTACTAAAAAAACAAGGGTGATGCAAATGAGGGCACTGAAAAAGAAACTGGAATTTGTATTGTAAATTCAAGAATGCTCTCTTGTTGGTTTTCAGAGAAACAATATCACTGACATGTACTTGATTTTCTGATCCTTGGATTAATTCGGTTTGTTTAACTATAAAGTCCATTGAGTAAGTTATTGTACATTGTCATTGTAGTACTGGAATAAAAACTGAAAGGGTAATGTTATAATAACTTTGCCCTAAAAATTTACAACTTTGACCAACAGTGAGCAATCATGACTGTGCTAACCTGAGCAAAATCCAAAATGGAGGAAGCTAGTGCAGCTAATGAACTGTGCTGCACCTCTCACTTTTATTCAACACCCTTTATTAAATAAAGTATTTGACATGTAGTATAAACTTCTCTAAAACAGAGCAATGGTTTGCAGACAGCTACAAGACAAGAGTTGTTAGTTTGGACATATTTATTTTCCCTCTTCAATCTTTTTTCTTTTTTAACAAAATGGTTTGGAGTGGTGAAATAATGAGGGAAGTAAACACAATAGAGGGCAGAGTGGCAGCCTTGTGACTGAGCTATCAGTTAATATGTAACTAGACTATTTTCAGTATATTCACATAAGGGTAATCTTTGTAATACAAAAACAAAGAGAGTTTTCCTTTGAATCAAATTAACAATAGCCCCATAAAACCAGCACTGTAAGAGATGCTGCGCAGAGTATTCAATATTGATTCATCTTACATATTGCAACACGTTAGCAGTCCAGACCACTACTACTTTTAATTAGTCATCCAAGGAATTTTTATGGACTACAAAATAATCCAGAATTGTAATGACAGGTCAGAACATCATTTAACATCAATACTGGGCCCTAATAGAAATACTGACACAAGCTGGTTGAATACTGGTTCACAAAATATGAATAAATTTTCATTACAAGGCTATTCAGGAGTGACACATGACATACAAGGAATACAGAGCATACTAATTATTTTATCATTTTATTATGGTTGAGATTCATAAGGTGCACCTGTTTTATGTGGTTGGATATGTCAATAACCTAATTCTAATAAACCTATGGTGCCACTGTACCGGTTGTGCAAATTAAAAACTCTAAAAGGGTGTAAAACATCTGTACCTTTCACCATTAACATCATAATTATCCTTCTGGAATTTTGAATTTTATGGCTTATTTTCAGCAACTGATTTCCTTGACTACTGCAGAGCAAATCATCACACAGTCAACTATGAACACAGTGGCTCTATTGAAAAACTGTAGCTGTGTGTGTGTATGTGTGTGCATCACTTTAACAACCAGGCAATGCTGTGCTCTAAAACAACAGGTCCTACCCATCAAACCTGTAAATTCAAATCAAAACAACAGATGCCGCTAAGGAACCAAGATACAAAGTCCTGAAATGTTTGTATTTCTATTATCAAAAAGAGTTGGTGCTAAGTGTCCTCACCTTACCTTGAGGTACTGGGGTTAGAAATGCTGCCTCTTAACCAAAAGGCCCATAAAAACCCGACCCAGTGCTTGTTGGTTCCTAAAGATAATTCTTCCATTGCCCTTTAACAGTGCATCTCCTTTATGCACACTCTGCTAAATGAATGTGAAACTTTCTTCAGAAAAATGTGCCTTGTCTAATTTTCATATAAATTGGAGTCTGAACAGTAAATAGAAAGAAGATTGTTGCTCCACAAGCAATTTCAAATTGACCTTTATCAGAATTTAGATACATTTAAACTCTAATTTACTCATTAATTTGCATCTCCCAGCCGTGTCCAGACATCAGTTTTGGAAAACATGTTTGATCTGAGTAAAAATCTAAATCTAAACAAAGCCAGAAATGATTAACAGAGTTTTGACAGGCAGTGCCACAGGGCCATTTTAATGGAATAGAACTGTTTATCTGTGGATGCAGGGTCAGCAGTGATGTGCTCCACTGCTCCGGTGTTGGGCAGGTCCTTGATGGAGGTCAACTGGCAGCCAGGGAGTCTATTAGCAGCACAAATTACACACTCCATGCCTTCCTAGGAGCAGGAGCTGACAGAGCTAATTCAAGCTGGGACTGGGGAAAACTAAAGTGATGGATCTGTGAATTTACCACAGGCTGCTGAACACGGTGGGTGCGTTTCTTCCTTCAAGAGTGGGTAAAGTAACTTCATATAAAAGGATACATTTCTGAAAAACATCAGTTTAGTGGTTACCACTAAGTGTGTTATTTAGACTGTAACTCATATCAAAATTAACTTATCAATTGACTTATCAATTAAAATTGATAATTTTAAAATCACAAAATCTAGTTTTATTGGGCATCAAATATTGTTCTTCCATTACTGCTTTTTAAAAAGGTTTTGTCATCTGATCTAAGAAAGCACCACAAGTACCTATACAGTCCACTGATAAGGGTATTCACCATACAAAGTTATTGAAATCTTGGAACTAGCTCTAAAATTACATTTACTCAACTCTTTTGTTTAATCCATCCAAAACCCAAGTGCTATATTGATAACTTATCATTTTGTGAGGGGTTATCTACCAGACTGCCTCTTGGGCAGGAGCAGTTGCCAGGTAACTTACTAGGACATAACTGGTCCCAGCAAAGAAGTAGTTGGGCAAGAAATCAAGTAAACGTATTTCCCAAAATGTCAGACTACCCTTTAAGTCCAGACCACAGGGATCTGTACTAATTCAAGCAACAGGGAGCTGCAATTGAAGGATTAGTTTTTTGTTTTTTTTTTAATCCATTTGCAAGAATTATAGAAAACAACAATAGATCCATAGATACAACAATATATCTGTGGATCCAAATATAATATTCTCAGACTACTTTTTAAAGGTTTGACTATAATCCAAATAGAATAGTATGCACAGCCTTAAAGATATTCAAGGATTGTGCTTCATTGTGTTGTTCTCTCATGTTCCTATAGCCCCTCAAGATTTAAAATGTATATAGTACATACTTGTACTATACTGACATGCAATGAAAGTCTTCACAGTAACATCCATACATGGTTGAAATAAATGTGATACTGTAGTTAAGCCACTGGGTGGCAGCCAGGATTCACCTGTTTGAGTGTGTGCTCAGAGTGAGACCAGCTGCAGCACTCACGCCGCTCATTTTACATGGATCTACAGCACCTCTGCAGGCATTTGTGGAGTTCCTGTGTAGCAGTTTACTTTGAACACAGAAGTGTGGGAAGAAAACAGATCCTGAAAAGCTGCTGGCACCTCACTCTCTGTTTGTCGAGAAGGGAAGGTTTGAGGATTTCTTGGCATTCTGTGTCTTTACAAAGCCAGCCGCTGCTTTTCAAGCAGACATAACAGCCAGAGTTAGAAACTGTAGGGCAGCAGCGGTGTACTCCAGGTAGAATGCGCCGCTCCTGCATGCAATAGATTTCCTACTATTTGAATGAATCTGTGATCAATATTAGCACTCATTTCTATGAGAGCACTGCAGCCATTACAGGCCGGTGAAAAAAATGTAGCAAAAAAGTTTTACCTGGGTCAAGAATGTGGTAGTGCACATTCCAAGCTGATTAGTTTTTCTAATGTGAATGGGGTATTTCTACCCTATTTTCTACTGTACACCCTGCAACTGTCATGACAAAGAGTAAAATTACTGTGGCTTGCATACCTGTGTACCTGTGTTGTCTAATAATCCTTCAAACCCCATTAATGAAACTTCCCTTTCTTGATCATATATCATTGTTTCACCAGGAGCTGAAGCCATAGCGTTTTCTCATCACAGTGCTGATTTCTGTCTGAATGTCTGGCCATACACAGCAGGGGCAGTCCAGGCTTTTTCGAGCCATACTTTATGTAGGATTTTATTACTACACTAACCTCAGTTAGGGAGTATTCAGATCCTTTATTTAAGTACAAGTAGCAGAACTGAAATAATAAAACAATCCTCTAAAAGTCCTGCAAAATGTCACTCAATAAGTAAAATGTACACAAATATTAAAATTGAAATAACTCATTATGCAGACAAATGACTTGTAATTAGTAACTAAAGCTGTCAGATACATGTAAAGTGTAGTATATTTCCCTCTAAAATGTAGTGGAGCAGGAGTATTATCTTTTTTATGTATGTATGTATGTACGTATGTATGTATGTATATATATAGTTACATTCCACCACTGAGTGTCTCCTCCTTCTAAATCACAGCACAACACACTGTTCATAAAGTGACTGTAGGCTAGAACATGTCTTATAAAATGTGCATTGTATGTTCACACAGCAGTCCAGATCTCCTGCTGCTTCCTGCACTGGCGCTAAAAAATCATGCTGGACGTAAATCCCGATGTGGGAATTTATCCAATATAGACGTTACATACAGATAATTAGCTGCAAAAGGGCTTGACATGTTTACTTTGCCTTAGTTCGCTGAATCCGCAGGGCTAGGTTTTAGACACATTTAGAAAGGATCAGAGAGACGGTAGGAAAAGATGGAAGCCAAATGTCGGCAGCCTTTTTTATTCAGACATAAAGTCTAGTGAGTTTTTTTAATTTAATTTTAATATCTTTTTCCATGCAGGACTTTATTAGATGATATTAGGATGTAATAGGAGGAAACAAGGAAGATTTTTGCTTAAAAGAAATCAGAATTTCTCAATTTCTGTGGAGATACTCAGGCACAAAAGCTCTGTGTATCTCACAGACAGGTAAAGCTTTTAAACAGCAGAGTTCTGATACCAAATCACCTTGTTCCTTTTGTATTCCCTTTATACAAAATAAAGTGTAAAACAATTTATAAATGAAAAGATAAAGAGTAAAGGAGCTCATGTCGCTGTCTCGGTTGTGTGGAGAACAGGCAGATGACGGTCCGAGGGCTCTGTGGTTTCTGAGGAGTAAAGCAAGAAGAAAGCAGGCAAATAGCTTATTAAAAATCCATGACGACAATAAAATGCTGACTCTTTCCAACAGTGTACATGAGGGAATCAATTTCTTCAAAATCCCTCTCATCCTTCTCTAACCTCTGAATCTCCCCCACACATCTTCTTCTTCAACAACCGTATATCTAAGACAAACAGAAAAGTAATAGACTGTACTTACCCCTACCTCTGCCCAATGCCTCTGTTGTAACCTCTCTATCATGGGTGTAACATCTGAGGACCTAAAATTTATCATCAGTTTTGACTGTGTCAGCTAAATGCCAAAAAAATAAGTGAGAGGTAAGCTGGTTTACCCCACATCCACTGGAATCTTTTAATCAGGTTTTAATGGCTACATACCACCCAAATCTGTGTTGTTTCACCAGTCAAAAGGTGGGATTCTGTCACGAGTGTCTACAGTCTACAGATGGCTACTTAAAATAATAGTTCCACCACAGAAAGAATAAGTCTTCTATTCCTATTCTTTCACTTGCCTGGAAAGTGGGGTTTACTGCCTGTATTCCCAGATAAATGAGCACCACAGCACACAGCACTTGCTATTAGACTTTGAGCCGTTCATGATTTCACGATCTACACCCTCCCTATCCGTAGTCACGGGTAACCACTCGTCTGATCTCACACCGTCAAACTCGAGTCCAGACCATATTACATACTTTCAACTTCTGTGTTTACCAATAAAAGAATTATCTAAAACTGATAAAATTTAACCCATGACTATATGGGGCCTTATGGGAAATGCTTGTCTTCAAATCCCACTAAAAACAGATATAATAATAAACTACATTTTACTTTCTCTGTCTAAATGCAGTGAATTACATGGCATACTCCTGAGCAAGGTTACATGGATTTGGATATGTAATAATATATTTTACAACAAAATGTCAGTGTGATCATCATTGGAAATTTCTTACCTGTGGAATGGAACTCTCTATACTTATTAAATTAGCTTTTATCGCCTTGATCAACCAACTTAAAATAAAAAAAAACTACTTTTCCAGGACATGCTGCATTTACAAGTTGGAAAATAATAATTTTGGTAATTCCCATATGATGCAAAAGCTATAGTATACGGTTCATCATGCTGATCTTTCGAGCCTCCTAACTGTAGCTGGAGGAAACTGGAGCCCTCGTGAAGAGAGGATCACCCTGGAATTGTGGTTTATCATTTTTTTGTCAGGTAGGGGATATGAAGTTAGTGTATTTATTGTAGCTCCCATAGGCTGCAGTTCTGCAGTATATTAAAGGTCTCGTGATCCAAAGAGAGATTCACAGTCTAATATAATTCCATAGTGTTCAGTAAACAACTTGTTTGTTGTTGGTTTTATTTTTTAAAACAACAAATGTAACAGCTTTTTCCTCATTGAATCAGGCATTACTGCAGTGCAGCAGAGAAAAGAAACATGTGCAAATTCCCATTGAAATAGTACACGGTGTTACTCCAAGTTATCTTTTCAGCTCTGAGGTCTTGGGAACTTAAAACTTTGATTTTATAACCCGCCCCCTCACCTCACAGTCTCTT
Source organism: Istiophorus platypterus (assembly GCA_016859345.1). NCBI lineage: Eukaryota > Metazoa > Chordata > Actinopteri > Istiophoriformes > Istiophoridae > Istiophorus > Istiophorus platypterus. The sequence goes on from CM029117.1 coordinate 3,907,551, forward strand.
ATAAAGAGACACAAATGTACAGAAGCCCCGAGGGAAACAACAGGATTCTGGAGAACTCTGCATTTGCAACTGGAGCAGACACTGTTCACCCGACAGGATTTTCTCCAAATCCTTCAATTGAATTTCTCCCTCCTGCAAGGGGAAGATGCTGCTCCCTTTCGTAGCCCAATATCCCTGAGCAAATACTTGCGTCAGCTGTTTGTGTTTGCCAATACATTATGACTATGAATATTTTACAGGCAAAATGGAGTTTGCTTTTTATAACATTTGTCACTTTGTGGAAGAACCAGTGTTTTGAATTAATTCAAACACGCTTCATTTAGCATCACATAATTGTACGGCTTGTCGTGATAAGGATATTTTCCTTTCTTGTCAAACCATTCAATATTAAATGAGCAAGTGACTTATTGATACAGAAATCTCTCTGTTTTCCATTTTTATCAACTCAAAGAGGCATCGTAATATCAATATCAACCACCTGCATATAGTTTATTAATGGAATAATGCTTTCATCCTTTCCCGTGCCACTCACTGATTGAAGACTTATAACTAATGCAAGGACATTTACTTTAAGGATTTCCCAGAAGCATTATTAAATTTTGCCTTAAAGCTTGCTTTTGTTTGATTGATTTTCCGTCAAGCCTTTTATTCTTTGTGTAAAAATAAATTCACAGTAAGTCTGGATTCTCCATTTAGAAAACCCTTTTCCCTCCTTGTAGTGTATCACATGTAATTCCTTATGCCCAGTGGGCTGAATGATGCTGTGACTGCAGTGAGGTTCACTTATAGGACAGTGGCTGTTGCTTTTGGAAGTAATAGTAGATATTATAGTCTGATTTGTTGTTCGGGAGAATGAAGCATACTGTTATCTGTGATTCAGCAGTAATGTTTGCTTTCTGTGCCCTTTCATTGTACTTGATGTCTATCAGTTGTGTTATTGATGAGTAGAACACTGCAGCTGTTTCGACAGGCGTACGCCATGCACGTCCCTCCGTTTCATTCAGCCGTGTTGACTTGAGCTGATATAAATTGAGTGAATGCAATTGATTCTGGGCATCTGCCTTTCAGCGAAGGGGAAGTTAGTGAAAAGGGGAAGAGACGGCAGCACCTCAGTGCAGTGAGGAGGAGGAGAAAGAAATGTGTGTGAGAGCGATAGAGACAGACAGATGGTGTTGCTACACAGGAGCCTGCCCTAATGTCGTTTAGTTCAGCCCTGGCAGCATTTTGGCACAATTACAACTGATACAGGGGATAGTAAACACAGCTAAGCTCTAAAAGATTTATTGCACATCTCACAACACATTAGCAACATTAACCTTGCCAAACGAATGGTGGCAAATTGCTATATTTTCTTAGTATTTTATCTGTTTTTAACAATGATAAACTATCATTGCTCTGACTGCTGTGCAGCATCAAATTAAAATTTTTATTTTTATTTTCTAAGCAGTGATGGTCTGTCTGTCTGTCTAGCGCTTTTGTCTAAACTTAAATGTCCATTGACTTTTATGTCCCTATACAATGAATTCTGAAAACCTTGGTGATCTCACTCACCTTTGAATTAGCACAATAATCATCTGAGGACATCGCCATCAGCCTCAGCCGCACTTTGTGTTTAGGGCTGATTGGCAAATGTAATCATGCTAAAATGTTAAGCAAGAATGTTGAACATGGTAAAAAGGACCTTAAAGCATCAGTATTTTAGCATCATCCTTTGCAGGTTAGCATTCTAACGTTTTTGTTCAGTTACTGCGCAAATTGCTGTGTACAGCTTCAAAGAGTGGATAGCATGGTTCTAGACTTTGTTTTCAAAACATATCGGTGCCATTCAAAGGGATTGTTTGACACCTTTAATACCCTCAAAAAGCCCCACGCAGCCAAAATTATTAGTAAAGGTGCAGTAGCTTGGATTTCATATACCGAAATTTACGATTTTGAATGAATAAAAAGACTGCGATTAGGAAAGATCTGAAGAGGTTTTTAGGGCTTATAAAGGTCCCCACCTTCACTGAGGCAGAACCCAGATTCCACCTTTGTTTTCAGTTGCTTTTATTTTGAACGTTGCTGCTTAAGAAAGCAACAGTAACAGGAACTGCCACATATCCTCATATAAGTGGTAGAGTAACAAGAAGAAGCAGGAAAGAGGCACATGGCTGAGCAAGGACAACGGACACTTGAAATTTTGGGCTCAGGTGTTTTGACCTGTGTCTTATGCAGCGTGTATATGTTACCCTTTAGTCTTATTCCCACATACAATAAGTTTACTTTTAGAGCTTTGATTTATTTAACACAAAATGCTGATTGACAGTTAATATAAAACACATGCAAACAACATGCTGCATTCATATATAAGCCACTTGTAAAAATACTAATAATACTCTACTGTTACTAGCACTATTATTGCTGTTTTAAAGAGGCGATCATGCCAGGGGACAACGCTACTGAACCGTTAGCATGACAACATGTCATTAACTCGTTCCTGCTGCAAACTTAACCTCTGCTTGCTGTTTTTTCTCTCCTTAGTCTGATTTATACACACTCACCTCAGCCTACGCTACAAAATGTCAAAACATATTGAACAAAACTCTGATGAAGCAAGGTCATCTTCTATCAGCCACATTAACAGACATCATTTCCTGCAGGAAAAACGATCACTGCTCTAACATCTGTACAGATTGCTCCTGTATGGTTCTCGAGGCATAGTTTGCTATCAACAGCAAATATTTATAGCTGTCCACCAACTCAATTTCCTTGCCTTCGATTATAGTGGGCGGTAATCCTCCAAAACTTATTGCTGTGTCCTTATTTTTTCTAAATGTTTAAGTCAAAGAAATATTCATCACCGCACAAAGTCATCTGTAAGACGGCTACCTCCATCCATCCATCCCTTCCACAGCAGACAGCCAATAGGAGGATCCCTGCAGTCAAGAAAGGGACAAATATTCTGCTCATCATTTCTTAACAATATATAGGCTTTGAGTTATCAAATATTGACAGTAAACTGCTGCTTTTGTCTGCAATGGCAACATACTTTTCTAATGATTATATTTTATAGGTCTTATTGTAAGTAAATTGCTCCATGTACCTGTATTACCTTATAGGGTTTTGGGAATATTATTGATTCAATTTCAATTTCTATCTCTTTCTATTTCTAACCCTGTTTATGAAAACCACTAGTTATCAGACCATTGCTCGATGATTTAGTTATAGTAAGTTAGTTATCATTTAGTTTCAAACTTTCCACCCTGTTACACAAGCTAGAGCACAAATAAATGTAAATTAATTTTAACGGGAAAAGAGTAAGAGTCAAAAACCCACTCTAAAGAAACCACTGTTGGTGCAAATTAAAAAAAATAAATAAATTGAATGTTCAATGCTCCATGATGTTCTCTTGCTATTTTCTAAATTTGTCCATTGTTTCGTGCTGGACAGGTGGTATACAGTAAGTTTATCAGATATTTCTATTGAAAACTAAGCTGAATAGTGAGACTGAACCAAAACATTAAAGTTGCAGAACTGCTACACCAGAAAAATGAGCTGAAATAGGCTAAAACTCCGTAGAACTGTTGATAGTTCTTTTTGGGGCTATGTGGCAATTTAAGCCATACCTAATTTATAATAGTGCTGCCTTAAAAACACATTTGTTGCTGGTGTTGGACTTAACAGGACAATAAATATGGGTAAGCCTTTTATTTCTCAACTGAATTTATGAAACCAGGTATTGGTAGCATGCTTTTTCTCTCCTGCCGCTGAAGAGGGCACAAATGTGGGGAAATTTAGGAAATTTTATCTTATTATCAAGAACTACATCAGTTCAGGTCCATGGTTAGATTCTATCAGCGGTTCACAACAACAACATGTTTCTTTCTTTGCCACTCATGGCTTGATTCTTGCTTTCTGCTGTCTCTCTGAGGGGAGTAAGAGACAAAAATCATTTTTTCTCATGGCAATGAGCATTGGTTATATTCATTATACACGTCATCTGGGAAGTTTTAAATCTTATTTTGATTGTGAAATAGATTCCGTTTAAAAATGTATTGGAAGACTTAAACAATTTAATTTATTCGATTTACATGTCATGAGTGACAGGAGTTGATTTTGTGACAATATTTGTCCAAGTATACAGCAGAATTAGTCTTCAGGGAATAAATCATGATGACAAATCTATATCATACATAAAAAGATTTACAACTTATGAGATGAGCCTAACCTCCCATGAAAAATAACACCATCAATCATCACAGCAAATGCCCAGTAATGACATACTTTATATTTATGTTCTAGTTACAAAGCCCTCTTGTCTCTTGACTCTTGTTCATTGGGAGATCAGGAAATATTGTGTCATTGAGGGGTCTACAGAGGGCAGAGGTTGTGTTAAGTTGACGAGGCAACAAAATGTCAGACTTTGACATGAGAGACCGCCTCCCGATCCCTATCAACAGTCAGCGTTTGTGTCTTGTATCCATGACCATCGTCATTCCTTGACCTTAACCAAATGGTTATTATTGTTACAATGACAATGATTTGTCCCCTAACCTCAACAAATAGTTATTCTAAGGCAATTTTTCAACATTTGGGGAAATATGAGCATTCGCTTTCTTGCCGAGAGTTAGATGACAAGATTAATGCCACACTCGTGTCTGCATGCTTAATATGAAGCTGTAGCCAGCACAAGCATGGAGACGGGAAAACCATTGACGCATTACGGAGAGCTGGACAGCGTGTTCACAGATGGTGCACCATTCAGTCCAATGAAAAAGAGCCGACTGGGTGCATACACCAAAAAAGCCTGCGCAGTCTTCCTCTCGCTTCTGTATGTTTGAGCCAATAGAAACTTTCACTTTCTAACTTTGCTGTGGCCAGAATAACTAGCTCGTTGTATCTCATTTGTTTACTGAGTACTAAAAACCAATTGTATAAACACAATGGTTTTATGGTAGGTATGTGCTGGACTATCTTTTAGCCATGAGGAGGAACTTTCTGAAGCATTTGCTGGCTGCTTTGCACCTCAGGGTGACGACAAGACCCCAGGAAGTTACTGCTGTGCTGTGCTGCTTTATGTGGATTTGGTTATGTTCAGACATAGGCTAGCCGTTTCCCTTCTATATTAAGGTAACTGGCTGCTGGCTATAGCCGTAAATTTAAAAGACAGATTTGAAAGTGATATCTTAACATCTCAACCCACTAGCAAAAAGGCAAATAAATGTACAGTAATCCCAAAATGTCAAACAATCCTAACCCCGATGTTTCCTTAACCGTAACCAATTTGGTTTTTGAGCAGAGACTTTTAAGACCTCACCAAACTGAACCCAAAGTGACTTCAGTGATTTGTATCGGTCTTAAAAGTCCTGACAAATGGTGATGTCCTGCTGATAGAGGCGAACTGATCAGAAAAATATCTCATATGATTTTGATCATTTTTAATTTTGAGACTAATTTCAAATGTTGGTTTTGAGCAGAGATAGAGACAAAATAAAAAGATAAAATGAGTATATGAGGAATACCACATTATCTCAAAAGAATGTTAAAATAGATGCATATCATACCCCATTAGATATTATTCTCCTATCATCTCCATTCCCACTGAGCACTTCTTACAAAAATGATATCCAAGAAGTACAATAGTTTGAGTTGCCTCATAAGGTTGATGGGTTGGCTGGACGTAGAAATCATCAGGGTAACTGTGCCATTTAACACCATCTCTAAAAGCACCCAAAACACCACAATGCTCCCACTGCAGCAGGCTAAAGATATGTTTTGTAATACCAGGCAGACAGACTAGATGCTAAATGGTTTGGAATTATTGTAAATGAACTGCAAAACCGAATTTACATGTGTATTAGACTAGCTGCAGGCAATTAACATATGGATGATTCACACAAATGGGTGTCATTTAGGCCTTATCATTTTAGATGAGAAAACAAGTTCATAATTTCATTTCTGATGGCTGTGTCTGCTAGAGGATGTGTTTGCTGTGGGAAGTAAACACACCTCAAACACACAACACATCTTCTCCCACCTAAGGCATTAGACTGCAATCATCAAGCACTGCTTTCTGACAAGGACACTGTTTGAGTTCAACCCTGTCACGGACAACATGGAGCCTGTCTGATTATGATTAGGAAAGTAATCAGAGGTAATTGCAGTTCTGTCAAACTATTCATGCTGCACATCTCTCTTGGTTTGGACTTTCAGGTAGAAAATTAATCTGAAAACCTACACATCTCATGGGCATGTCAAGAATTAATTCTGTGCAAGTTAACATCAAAATCAGACATTAATGGCTGCATTATAACAGGAATTAATATTTTATGGTGTTTTATGATCAACAAGTTGAATCATAATAAAGTTTGTATAAATCAAACTATAAATGTTGTTCTTAGATATTAAATTCAAACAACTGAAAATAGTTTATTGTACCAAACATCAGTAATGGCATTTTTGATTTCAGTGGAAGCTGCTTTGCATCATTTTTAATTACTGTCAAATACAGCTGTAGTGTATGTAAACCCATTTTCACACTGTAAAATAAGAGTAATTTTGTAGAAAAAAAAACTCTATTACATAAAAGGATGAACTCAGTTATCATTACAAAAGTTATCACAAATATGTAAATTTAAAATATAGAGACTATGATGTCTCCAAATATCATCTTTGTCTTAGCTTTAGCTGTAACATTGTGATACAGTATATTGCGTCATTTATATATCTGCCCCTAGTTTTTTTTATTATTTTATTATTAATCAATTGAATAACTGCATCTAATGTAAATGGAGTCACACATAGTGATGAACCCAAAGCGAATCGTCACTCAAATCTGCCATTCATCTCAGTACTTTTACATTTTTGCCATCGTCCAAAAAATAAGTTAGTGCTACTGTAAGAAAAGGAAAATCTAGGTAAACAGTAATTTGGTTTGAAATGTACTTAAGTAATAAATATTTAATAACTGATGCGTTAACATTTGAGTTATATTTTAACGGCGTAAAGGTCCAAGTAGCCTTGTGACAGACTTGCCACCTGTCCAGGGTGTACCCAGTATGAGCTGGGACAGGCTCCCACAACTCTGCAAAAGGTTACGGATGAGTCTACTTTTTTTAGTTGGGGAGATTAAACTACAGCAATGTACAATGAGGGATTTTCATGCTGAGTTGTAGGATTACATATGCCTCTAAGGGATGTGGAATTTAACCTCTTTCTGTAGTGATACTGAATGTAAAATAACTGAAAAAATATGCTTCCCTGTGAAATGCAGTGGAATAAAATTATAAATTGGAAATATCCCGAACCACAGTAGCCTATGTGGGCTTACGGTTTTAATTACCTCTCACCTCATTTAGTAGGATGCATCAGCACACTTTTTTTATTTCTTTTAAAAAACGTGCTCCCTGACGAGGCTGAAAACGCTTTCTAAGAATTCTACTGACAACATCTGCCATAGTAGGCTATGCCATGGACATTTGCTGCTCTTTCCTCTGTTCACGTCCTTAGGTTTGCTTTAATGCTTATTTTAAGCTCTGAAGTTTCAAGACAAAAACATTTTGTTTTTAATTGTTTAGCTTATATGGGAATAGATACTCAACCTGTTTTTGGAATAAAAGTTTAATTTCAGGCTTTTGTCTTTTTTTGCAAAGGTTCATCTTTTTGACTTGTCTTTCAAATGTTTACATCTCATTCACTGAACAGTGAACAATACTGCAGAGTCAGAATAATCATTAGACCTAAAATCCTTCTCTGATGATAAAAATAATACCAACCAATATAGATCATTGCAGCACATCCACGGTACTGACTACACATATGCAGGGCACAGACAAAATGCTGTAGACACTGATGTAGACACTAACGCTATCATTATTGGTTACCATTAATGTGTCCTCAGAGTTGATATTTTCTTTGGTAATGGACAAGACTAAGGCTCAACTACTAGCAGCTCTGTGGGACTTCACTGTGACAGAGCACCACTTTAGGCTAAATGCTGATGTCAGTTTGTTGACATGCTCATGGTGCTAGTGCTGATATTCAGCAGGTAATGTTTACTTGTTCACTACCTACTTTTAGTTTGCTAACATGCTAAAACCTGTTAATTACCTCTAGGCTATTATCTAATGCTGTTTAATGGGGATGTTTTTAAAACAATGGCAATGGCACTATAGCAAGGATTTGAGTTGTCTTGCTCAAAAGAATCACTGAGGATAAACAATATTTAGAGCTTAATGCCAAATATTAGGCATCAATCAACTATATAAGCTCATGCAACACTTTTCATCATTAGGTCAGTCAGTCTTCATTGGTTCGTTGGTCAGGAGTCCAGGTCATTCAGGCCTGCTGATACTGTGTGTAGCCCCATAAATGTCTTAATATTGCCTCAGTCATGAAGTACAAATACATGGGAGAGTTTGCCTCATAATTATGATAATAATAATGCTAAAGTTAATTTATACCATAATTTTCAAGAAAAGTTACAAAGTGCTTTACATGGTTAAGCCACAACAACAACAACAACAACAACAACAACAACAACAACAACAACAATAAAAATAATAATAAAAATATAAGGCAGAAATGGTGTGCTAGAATTGAGAAAAAGAAAACAAAATATTTGAAATTTGCTTTCATTCACTTGTAGAGGGTTTTGGGACACCCAGCTTTATTTCTGACAGACAAGATAAAAGATAATTAAATTTGCTTTTTTCAGTGGCTTTAATTGAATATAAAATTGTGCTTCGTGTGCATAACAACGATATAATTTTTTTAATGATTTTTTTATTCCAGTGACATTATGTACAGAACAATAAGGGTCCAAGGATGAAGAGGAATTATTCATGATTATTTAGAATTTTTCGATGAATAAATAGTATTTAAAGCAGTCCAAAGCAGTGTCTTTAATGCAAAGTAACTTTATAGTCAATTCCATAGGATTGAATGATCCAGTGTCAAATGCAGAGCTTAAATCCAGAAGAATTAAAATCAAACAGTCACCAGCATCAGCTGTAAGCTGAAGGTTACTAGTCACTTTGAGTAGCAAAGATTTGGTGCAATGATTTGCGAGGAAACCTGACTGAAAATTTTAAAAAAATATAATTGGAAATTCGTAAAAGAAATGAACTGTAAGTAGACAGTGTTCTACAAAATGTTTGATAAAAATGGTAACTTAGAAATTGGCCTATAATGTTTAAGACTGGTGTGTCAACGCTTTCTTTCCTAAGCAGTGCACTACTACATTCTTAAAGGAGGAGGGACTGGACAGAAAGCTATTTACAATCATTATAATAATGGGAACAACACTGTTAAAACCTCTCAGAGAAATCTGGCAGGTATCAAATCTGAAGGATTTAATGAAGGCCACAATTTTTCCATTGTGTCATTCAAAGTTCATAGTGAAAATGGGAGAAGGAGAAGGTTCACTGGTGACCTGACCAACGATTCTTCCTTGTGAAGAAAGATAAAGATTGCTCACAGATCAAGGGGGTGGCATCACTTTGTTGGCATTTGCTGCCATGGTTGTGGGTCCCCAGTTGGTTTGACTCTTTGGTCCTCAAGGAGCATGAGGTAGTGCCATGTGCAGCCAAAACCAAAGATGAGATTGTCCAATATTGATTCCTGAGAGACTTTCTATTTTCAGTTACCTCAGTGTAGGTGCCAAAAACGATTTACAACTTTAAAAAGGTTACTCAGGGTAGAAGGAAACCTAGCAACAAACACAACGGATGCAGAGACCCATAAGATCATCAATTGATTTACAGACCAACAACTTTCCTCCTCAGCCTATTAATTTTAATATGTTATGTCCGTGACATATTTCAGTCATTCTGGCCGGTCACAAAAATAATCTCCTCTGACTTTTATCTCTGGCAGATGTAAGTTTTTTCATGTGCGCACTGAAGAAACAGCAAGGGCTTTGATTAAACACTGTAATACAGCAGACAGTATGCCTCATGGGGAACAATAGAGTGCGAGAGACAAATAGAGAAAAGAAAAAGAATGACTGAAAATGTAGCAGTGCAGAATCAGTCAGGACAGACAGGCCTATATTCTGCAGAGAGATATGAAGATAAAAAGAAAGGGAGGAGGTGCGTTTATTTGTTTGTGTGTGGGTGAACTTGTTTAAAGGTTCCTGGTCAAGCAGTGATGTACCGGCTGGCCAGAGTTGGCCTCCTAGCGGCAGCCTGCCAACACTCAATTCAATTCAAAACACTTTATTTGTCCCCAATTGGGTATTAGTAAGGTCATTTACAGTAGTGCAATTACGTAGTATGTGAAATTGAAATATGTAAAGGAAGAATTCATCCCAAAATAGTTGCGATGGGCATAGAGCAGTCCTGAAGGGATCCAATCAAAAGCAGGGAACAATGCAAGTGAGGGGTCCTATAAAACTCCTGCCAGCTAACCACAGCCAAGGGGATTAACAGCAGATCCAATAATTTAAAAAATTTGGAGCATACCCCGCTGTGTGCTGCAGGAGATTCCTATTTTAAAAGTTGATGAAGTGGAACCAGCAGTTAAAAGAATATGTAATGATGCTGTTAATGAAAGAGGAGTAGAACATTATGAGAAGATTCTTAGTGACCCCAGATGCATTGAGCTTCCCCAGAAGGTTCTGCTGCTGGTATTTCCTGAGGATGTCCTCTGTACTGGCAGTAAAGATATTGAAGATTGTGCCCAGTTACTTACATAGTTCCCCCAAACAAGGTCACTACCATCTTGTACTTGTTAGCTTTAAGTCCCAGTCCCGAGTTACATCACCACACTACAAACTCATGGAGAGCTGGACCGTGGTGCTGGGGGACTGTGTCATCAGTGAATATAACAATATGGCAGGTTGGCTGAGTGGACCTGTAGTCATCAGTGTACAGGTTAAAATAGGGGTGAAAAAACACTACCCTGCACAGAATCAGTTGAGGGGTATAGGAAGTCAGAGGAGATGTTATTGATCAGGACTTTCTGTAATCTTTTGATGAGGAAGTCAGTTGTCCATAGAGTTAGTCTGTCATCTAGGTGGAATCAAGTGATGTGTTTCTTAGCGAGAATGTGTGGCTGCAGCATGTTAAATGCTGAGTGAAAATCTGCAAAAAAATGTCTTGTGATCATGTTGTGGCAGTCCAGATGCTTGTGAATAATGGGCGTTATAAACAACCTAACCCCAATAAACACTATTGCGCATCCTGGACCATTCAGGGCCTTGATGATATACTCTGGCATAGGAAGAACTGTTGATGGTTTCCACAACCGAGGGACTGTGCCACCAGCAGTTGAAGCAGTCACCCCCCTAGCTGCTCTGCACAGTTCCTCAGGGTATGACCACTTGTGTTGTCTGGTCCAGTGGCAGTATTTGCTTTATTCATCTTGAGAGCTCTCATCATATCCGCTGTGTTTATGGTGTGGAAATAATAGCATCCAAATGGATACTGTTATATGACTCACATCTGGTACAGAAGGAAGTGAGGTCATTAGGGAGAGATACTGGACTACTGTCTGCAACCTGAATGAGCGTGTGAGAGCACTGTTCAAAGCTGCCATATTCTTGACGCCCTGCCAAGCTGATGGGAGGTTACCTCATGTGAAAGTTTGTTCCACCTTACCTTAATATTTAAGCTTAGCAGTTCTGATGGCACGCTTGACCTCTCTGTTAGCCTAGATTTTTCAGAGCCAGAGCCAGTGGAAAAAAGACTCCCTCTCATAGAGGATTATCAAGTTCTTCGGTCACCCGAGGTTTGTCTTTTGGGTGTGGAACACATTAGCTATATAAATATATATATATATATATACTGCCCAGTGGTAAATGGTAAATGGACTTTAATTATCATGTGATTATGTAATTATGTAATTAATTACACAGCATACACAACACACTAAAAATATAGACAAATATAAAGAAATTCCAAGAAAGAAAAGAGAAAGTACTCTACAAGCCAATCACTTGACCATGTGAGCAGCATCCTGGAACTAGTTGCCTGGCCTGGTGTTGTTAAACACCTGCAATGGAAACAAAATGCCCTCAGTGCCTCAGTGGATGATAAAAAGTTTGTCTAGTAAGCACTTTGCAGTTCAACAGTTAGAACTCAAGAACAATTGACATAACAGGTTTTAAGAGGTCCAGATAGCCCATGGATGTTTTAGGAGCTCACCTGGTCCCTCAAACAAAAAGATATTCCTGAGGGATGATACGGCCCAATCAGGATCTCTCAGGGGGGTTGTGTGCATACAGCAGGCAAAAAATCATGAATTTGTAATGGATTACAAGAAAAACAGAAAAAAAAAGGCAAAAATAAATAAATAATGGTCGGAGGTCGGAGGTCAGCTGGGCGTCGTCAGATATGTGCTTCATTGTGCCTGTGACCACATGCAGCAGTGATGTCATGATGCAAGAGTTGGTCTATACTCTTGTCTATATTGAAATAAACATCAATAACATAAAAGCTGTGTAATTACAGTATCATACAGTCTACTGGTTAACATGCACAGGAAAGTCACCACTGTGTCATTTACAGTTGTTTTTTTTTAACTCATAATTATTTTTCTCTCTCTTACACTCTCTGTCTTCTATTCCACTTCATCTAATAGTAACTGAGACAATCACAATCTGTTTCCCCTTGAAATCCCTTTTTGGCACTTCCAAACGTTTTGGTGGTGACGTACGTTACACTCGTTTAGTTGTTATAACCCAACGGCCTCTAACACTATTTCATCTTTTATGTGAACACATGTGGCTCTCCAGAATAAGAGCATTCTCTTGATTCGGATAAAAGTAAGTCAGTGGAACTCCTGAGCTCCATTATATACACTTACATGAATGTGTGCTCAAAGACACGTGACAGCACAACCGTCAACAACAATGGTACAGGCCACATGTTGGAGAGAGCTGAAACATCTTTATGTCGGCGTATATGTCCGTGGGATGATGATTGATGATTAGCATGATGATAAAAGTAGTAATCACCCTGCCAGGGAACTGAAGGCACAGTGGTTGCTTTTTTTTTTTTAAAGTAGCACATTCTTGTGTGTGTGGGTTCGCAAACTGATAACATTTGTGTGTATCTTTTATCAACACCCCCTCGCCCAACTGTCTATCAATCAAGATGTTCTATAGCACAAGTGTGTGCATGTGTGTGTGGGGCCTTTGGACCGTGGCGTGCTGCCTGCTACTACAGCAGAGTGAGTGTGCGAAAGGCTTGCGTACATGAGCTACCAAGCATGTGTGACATCTTAAATTAGACAACGTTCCTGGCTGCAAAACCACTCAACCCTGCCAAACACAACGCAGACAGCACCATTCATGTGAGGCAGACTATAATGACAAGATGCACACACACACACACACACACGGTGACTCATACATCTTAATTAGAAGCTAAGCAGCCGCGTGTTAGCATTAGCGAGGAGAGGCGAGCCTGTCACTGCAGGCAAATGAGAAGGGGCACAGATACTTGCACACACACATATATTCATGCAACGCAAATGTGTGGGTGTGTATGTGTGTTTGTATGTATGTGTGTGACCAAACTCTCAGTTAAAACACACCAGCAGAATTCTTTGTAAAAAGTTAAATAGGAGTAACAGAAAGTGAACAGAGAACCTGGGTGCTCATGAATGTGTGTTTGTATGTGTGTGTGTGTGTGTGTGTGCCTGCTTGTGTGAGTGTGTGTGAGTGTGTGTGTGTGTGGCTTGTAAAGGCGCTGTAAAGCCAGCTCTCCTAACACGATCTGAAAACCCTACCAAGACCCTGTTGTTTGGTTTGATTTTGTCACTGGTCAGTGGCATTTGTCGAAGTTCAGGGAACACACACACACATATGCGTGCACATGCACGCACACACACAGATGGTGGCATTTGGTCAGAGTCGTGCGGAGGTTCGGGGGATGGGGTGGTGGTGGGGTGTTTGCTGACGTTTCTGTTGCTACGGGGACAAAGTGACCTTAAACAGCCCATAGTGAGGGAGGTTTCCGGTGACTGATCAGCTCACCTTAACGTCAAACACCACGCACACACAAGCACTGTTAGAAAGTGAGAACCGGCCAAAATGTCCTCTCATTCCCAAAATGTCTGCTCTTCCAAGGTATAAAACTCAAACCGGTCCTCACAATGCTTAGCCATACAGGTACGCGCACACACACACACACACACACGCACACGCACACGCACACACACACATTCACCCCATCTGTTTCATGTCAGGTCCTTCTCCAGTTATCCAATATCCATCACTCCAACCCTCGCCCTCTTCCATATTCAGATCTCCTTCTACTTCACTGGCCTTGGTTTATCTTCCTCTGTTCCTTCTTCCTCCGTCTTCAGTGCCCCGTCATCTCCCCTATTCATCTTGCCTCCATCCTTGCTCCATCTTTTTTTATTCTTTTCTCCCTTCTACATCCTCCCTCCATCTACCCCTCAGCCTTCATCCATCATTGCCTCGGTCCATCCTATCCTTCATATCTGTCGTCTTTCCTTTCGGTCTTCTTCCTTCCCTAAATTCTCTATTCTTATATCCACCCTTCCTCCTGTGTCTTTCTTCATCTCCCAGTCCATCCTCCTCCCTTCCTCCAACATGAATTTTAAACCCTTCCATGCACTACACCTCCTCTTGTTCACATGCTTGCCACCGAACTTTATTTCACAAATGCGGGATTAAGGTTCATGCTTATGCAGACAATACACAACTGTGTAACCCCTCAAACCTGTTGACACTGCGAATGCTAATCCAAATACTTGTTTCTAGAAACTCGACACCAATTTTCTGCAAATATCAGTCCAGTCTGCAGTCAGTCCAGAACTGAGGTTCTTCCTCAGTCTGCCAGTTGACGTTTGGGGTTATATTGTTTTCAATCAAGTGCCCTGTTTAGCCTTATTTTTTTCCCAGTAGCACTATTGTAACTTTCTTTATCCCTGCCTAAGCCATTAGTCAGTTATTTGCCTGCAGCTCATTTATAGTTTTCCGCTAGGCTTTCACCAAAAGCAAGGAAACAGGTTACATTACTTTCATTCTTTCCTCTTTGCATGGGCTCCCAGTTTTCCCTTACTGCTTAGTTACTAGATGTCACTGAACACATTAATTGGATATAACATGCTGTGAAGAGATATGACCAGCATCCAAATTCCACTACAATCAGCAGAATTCAGTCTCTACAGAATGTCAGACGTACAGTGGATTGCAGAAGTCAGAGACCACTCTGGAAAAGTGATCTTTCCCAAAGTGTGACTTTTAAGGAAAATTACACAATGTGGCCTGACTCTTGAATTATATTTTTTATCACTTTCTAACTCCCCTGTTCGATTTCTTACTCAAATCATTAACAGTACCATATTTTCACTCATTTCAAAATTCCTTTTTCTTTATTTTTAATTTTTTTTGGAGAGCGGGGTTTCACACCCATATTGCACTTTATTATCTGGTTAATTTATGTACATGTACAAGGACAAAACAATTGAGCACATAAAATATAGCAGTTAAGATGTTTGTGGACAACTTCCTGCATTGGCCACTCCCACTTCCACCATAAATCACACAGGTGCAGTACAGACATTTTTTTGAAATGAGCAGATACTGATACATGAAGACTGGATTGTGTTATATCCCTACTGCCTGGTCGAAACATGAATCCCTTCTCAGCCACAGTGCAGCCTGAAATCCTTGGGCAGGGTCTTGTGGTTTCTGAGATTATACAAGGTTATCTTCTACTTTTCACGTTGGTTATTTTGAATTCATATTCAACCTGTTTGTTGTTTTTTTTTCTATCACTCTTGCAGTCTTCTTTCTCCATGAATCCATCTCCTCTGGACACCTCTTCGTCCCTCCTGCTTTAAACCCCTCTCTATCAACCATCCCTTCATCATTCTTGTATTCCTCCTCCATCTTTGCTCATCTCTGCTCTCCATCTCGCCACCCGTCTTGAATTTCTTCTGTTATTTCTTCATCTAGTGTTGATTCCTCTTTCCATTCCTTTCTAATCTCTTATTCACTTAGCTCTATCACCCCACATTACTATTCTATTTTATAGAGGTGAGATGTCTGCCCTTCCTTCCCCACTCTGTCATTCATCCACCCCTTCCAACATCCTGTCTTTATCCATTTTATATCTCCCTTCTTTCCCTCGCTCCTTCCTTAACCTTTTTCTTCTTCCCTCTGTATATTGGCCAATATTACTTCTCCATCCCCTCTCCCCTCCTCCACCCCCCAATCTCTCCTTCCCCCTTTTTCTCCACTGATGAGCTGGGATGCAGCTCCACTCATCAGATTGCTTGTCTCTCCTCCCTGCTTTCTTTAACACTTGTAGAAATGACCTGACACATCCAATCCCAGGTTATTACACAGATGTGCCAACTTTCTCTCGCTCTCTTACACACACACCCACACACCAGCACACAAACATTTAGACCAAGAAAAAGCACATTGCCAGCAGATGCTACACACACACACACAAACACACACACCCTATTACAGGAGCACAAATGAAAATGAATTATGCATTCTGTCCTGCCACTCGTAACAAGTATATGATACATCCCCTGTTTCCACACAATTGGGCACACAGAAACACATGCAGAATGGGAGAAGTGGTTTTGCATGTGCCCGCACACACGCTCACACACATACACACACATACACTCTCCCACACACACACACACACACACACACACACACACACACACACACACACACACACACACACACACTCATGAACACACATACACACAAAAAGTGGTGAAAAACACAGGCATGAATGTATCATTGATACTAATCTCAAACAAGCACAAGCTTGTCATTGACAAACATGTTGCACCATTTTGGGCTGATGAAACCCTTCACATTTGAATATTTAATAACGGCATTAACGCTGTGATTTCTCTCAAATTTAACACACGCATATATTTGCAACCACACAAGGCCATTAGCGTTCTCAGTGCTCATGTTTATCGCAATTTTGAATGATGTGCCACCCACAACCAACTCCTTCTCCTCCCTCCCCTCCCTCTGAGTCCATACCAAGGTCATTGGCCTCCCTCCTGGTTTTAGCATTCCCCTCGTATCCCCCATAATCCTTACTGTTTAAGCCTGAGGTATAAATACATTCTATTAAACCCACACCAAGGGGTCCGCTAATACCCAGCAGAGTGTGTGTTTGTGTATACGTGTGTGTATTCATGTGCCGCTGACTAATGTGTGCTTACATACACCTCTGTGTATGTGTGTGCACACCAGCATCTGTGCAGGGCTTTGTGTTTAACGCCCATCGGTGCTTAGTATTCTCTCTGCCACGCGTCCTTGCATCCCCATGCTTATTCTTTCCCTCTCTTGTTCTCCTCTTTCAGAAGAGAACAAGAGAGAAAAAGGTTGGGAAAAAAAGGGGGGAAACAGAGGGAGACTGGGGAGCAAGCAACAAACTGCAGGTGGATAAAGTTTATACGGCATGACTGATGCAACCTTGGCACTGTAGTGTGTATTCTTTAACAGATAAATAAAATGGATGCAGCTGTTGGAAGGCTGAAGAGGACATTGTTATGCTGTCCAATGGGTGTTGATTCACTGTATCTTGATACAGATCTAAGAGAAAGCGATGTAGTGAAAGATATACCCACCTACGCTCAGTTAGTCCATCCTTTATATCACAGAACTGAATTTAATAGCTTCTTATGTTCATATGAACCAAATGTTATTATCACAATAAACAGATACACGCTATAAGGACCCTGGTTCTGCTACATGTCCATGCTTTTAGCCTGTAGTATGTAGTAATCACAGGTGATTAGCATTACCCCAGCAGTGAGAAAATGGGAGTTCGTGGCAGCATGAACACCAGTCTACTCCAAAAACAGTTTAATTTGGCATGTTCTCCGGCTGTTGTTGAAATGTGTCCCCACCAGATGGTGAGGCTTGCAAGTCATGGTGGGAGTATAAATGCCTTACATCGTTCTCAAAGCAAAAAGTACAGATGGGGGGTTTTCTAAAACTTGTAAATCAGAAATATACAGTCCAAAATCAATCGTGCAACACAGTTGATTCTTGCAAATGAAGGTGCACTATGGGTGATGAACAAAGCTGTGTGACGAATACGTCTGCAGACAGTTCAATAGGCTGAGATCAGTGGGTCAGTCAGGTGTTTAACAGCGGTTACTGAGATTAGTACTAAAGACTTTGGCGATTAGACTCCATTGATGTAAAGCATCATCATTAAGACCCATATAAAGATAGGAGAAAGGACTCGATCCCCTGGAGTCTAAAGGAGTCTGGTGTTGAAGTTAGGCCAACTGCAAAAACATGGAATCTCTCCCATATGAAACCTCTAACACAGCCATTATCAGAAAACAGTAAAATGAGGGTGAAATTACAACAGTGACACAGGAGTAAAACTAAGATTCAAACACAGAGATCCAAGTAGGCATAGAGGACTGATGGGAAAATTCTTACCAGCTGAATCTCCTGGAACATCTTGACAGTCGTGATTGTGGTGATTGGGAGATGGTAGGATGTGCAATAGAACCTCTGACAGACAGAATGAAAGATTCTGAATTGTGAGTGTTCGGCTTAAGGAACACAGGCAAGAGAATTGTTACAGTGATGGTAGTAATTGTAAATGAAAGTGAATTTGAAAGCAGAAGTGACAGAAACAATTAAAGCAGCTGAAAATCTGAAAATTTCAAGAGAAATATAGATAAAACACACAAAAAATTTCTTGCCCAATGAACTTTCACCAAACCTTTATTATGAAGATCAATGCTGATCGGGGCATGTATTCACCATAACAGATTTGCCAGTTTTAGTGAGAATTTACCAAATTTCCTTTCATTAGAAGCACAGACAGATTACAGGATGGGCTACCCAGGCATGTGCCCAGGTCTCTGCCACCAAGGGCGCCCCCCCTTGGTCTTAGGGATTTTTAAGTGGATGGAATTTGGGGGGGGGGGTTAGGGAATCACATGGAAAGCCCAATACAATTATATGCTTGTATGATTGTTGCAATTGTATCACCTGTTGCACATGAATGAAGTTACGCTAGTATCAACTGTCAGCTGTAATTTTAACACTGAAAAAAAAAACAATTCTAGTGGGTTGGTGAAGTATAAACTTTAAAAGAACAATGGAAGTGAACATCTAAGCTAGAAACAGAATGGGGCAGTCTTGTAAGAGACAGAGTAGACACTTTCTCCCCTGCTATCCCTTTGATTGAACAAATGTCACTGTGATTAGCTGATACATCTCAGGTCTTTCATCACAGCTGACGGACAGAGCTTCATCAGATCACTAGCACCGACGCTGGATTGTGGATTAAAGTCAACATATCTTTACATGAGTCTCTATGAGACATTTGTCAGTAAATGCGAAGAAGAATGTTACTTTTTCTAAAATGTCAAGGATTAAAAACCAGTCAAAACAAAACAGAGACATTTCATATGTTATCATTTATGGCCACTGGATGTGAACTCATGGGGGAGTTGTACATTGAAGACCTGATCAGTGACTTCTTTTTACTGAAAGCTGCTGGTTTAAGTAGAACATTTTCCACTCTGTGGCTGGAAGCAGCATGTTTTCAGGTTGTCCGTCAGTCCCTCCGTTCTCACGTCCCATCCTCATGAACGCTATGTCTCAGGAACACCTTAAAGAAATTCCATGACATCCGGCGCAAGCTTAGATTTGGACTCAAGGATGAAGTGATAAAAAGTGGGTGGTCAAAGGTCAAGGTCACTGTGACCTCACAAAACACATTTCTGTCCATTACTAAAGAATTCATATGTTAATAGTGATAACTGAAACTTAATACCTTTTATTATTATATTTATTATACGAGTGCGGACAGACATGGATGTAAACTGCAACTTGATTGACCGGCAGAGGCACACAACCGAAAGATGGTGATTCTAGTCAGTTATGTATTCTTTCACAGGTAGAGGAGTGATATTTTTATTTATGTTATTCACATATTGATTCTTATTGTTTTGACCCTGAAAGATAAATAATGCATCAAGTACATGCTATGCACAGAGCAAACCAGAGCTGGTAAATCAGGATCCAGAATGTGTAGCAGCACATCTGGGGTAACATGACCGATATTCCAAACTTTCAAAATGTCTATGAAAGCATTTAATGCATATTCTTATGATGGTCCCCAACTGCAATATTTACCTTTAGATCCGAAGATCTAGTTGTACATATAGATCTGATTGTTAGTGTCTATGTATGTGTATCAAGGTGGTTACAATCTTTATGAAGCATGTTATGAGCCACGTAAGTGGATGGAAGGATGACTCAGAGCTGATTGATGCTGGCTGGACTTGCTCTAACACCGTCTGGCTTGTAGCATACAGAATGTGACATTGGTTTGGTCCGGAGAATATTGATCTAGAATGGTTCTTGCCAGGCGTAGATATAGACGGCTGTATTGATGTTCACCTTGGCTCTCATTTCAAGCTCATCTCACCCTGCCTCTGTGTTTGTGTGCGCGAGTGTATGTGAGCGGGGCGGCAGCAGGGCCGGAGGCTACTCGAGTGTGAAATCGTGTGACGGTTTCTCTATTGCGCTTCATTTAGCCACACATCGCCCATCTCTCATTCCTGACAAGTTTCTTAACTGCTCCAAAATGCGAGCGCCTCAGGGTGGGGTAGCAGTGTAGCCCTGTCAGTGTACAATGAGATGTGTGTGTGTGTGTGTGTGTGTGAGGGTGAGAGAGCGAGAGCTAGTCAGAGACAGAGAGAGAGGGAGAGAGAGTGTGTGAGCATGTTTGTGCGGGCTAAAGTGAGCAATAAAGCAGCTGCCATGGAAACCAGGGCAGAGGCTAACTCATCCTCTGTGTCTAGGGACCCATCAGGGCCTCAGCCATGGTGCAAACACATGTGTGTTCACACATACACCCTTACACACAAAATCGTGTACCAAAGGCATGGCAAATGACTCTTAGAGGGAGGCTTCTTATACACGCTCACATACAAACAGCAGACGAAGGGCCGTGAAATAAGCTGTGGCACCAAAAAAAATAGGGAAGCAAGCTGCCTCTTCAATAGCCACTGTGACACTTTTTCCTCACACACACACACACACATACTCTGCTGGTACTCCAACAGCATGACATGGGAGTCAGGGTGGTTTAAGATGCTCAATACCCAGCTGTAATTCTCTCCCGTCCTTATCAAATGTGTCTAAGTATATGTGTGTGTGTGTGTGTGTGTGCGTCTGCAAAATAGGTAGATAAGAGTAACAGTGTGCTCAGGTTGATGCCTTGACAGCAGCATTCAGCATGTGACAGTTTTATTGCATTTCTAATCTCTGTTTACATAAACCATCAACATCCAGCCACACACACACATACACGACTATATGTATGTATATATCTATGTATTTAAGTATGTGTATTATATATATATATATATATATATATATATATATGTATATATATATAATTCATATACACAAACTTTCAGACTTTCATCAGCCCTTCCCTTTGCTCAGACAGTGAAAAGGGCAGAAGAAGCCAATCAAAATGATCTCTAATAAGAATATCACCCATCATGCTGTGGGTGGGGGGGGGCGCTGTGGGGTTTGATGGCTTGCGAGGTTTCATCTGACATTTCTAAAATGAATTCAGAACCGTACGCTGAGGAAATAGTGTGCGTCTGTGCATTATGTGATGCAGGTTGCCCATCGGTCGCACACTTGACAAATCTCATATCGCCGCTCCAGACTGACATGCCAGCAGAGAATTAGACGATTGCAATTGGAAGCGTGATTGAAATGGAGATGTTGGTGAAGGCGACGCTGAGTGCCACTCTGGGTGACACTAAGGTGTCACCAGATGAGGAAAGATGACAACAGTTAAGGCAAGCGACTGGCTTGTTTCCTTGACTGGACTGCAGATTCGGTTAGGTCAGACAAGATGAGACAAAAATGACCCCTGTGGGGATATCGGCTTGACACAGCAGCAGAGAATACGAAAAAGATAAGAATAAGACAAATGGTGAGTAGAGGAGATGATAAAAATTGCAGCACAAAGATTACAGCCTAGTAGGGTTTAACAGATTATGTTGCTAGTTGTTCTGTATTTTGCATACAATAAACACATTAAAATTTTTTGTAGGGGCTTTTAATATCAGTTCATTTAGGCAGACACTGCAAGCTGTAGTCATATTTGTGCAAGAAAAGATGAAGCATCTTCGTATAGTTCTTACTAGCTGCTATAATCTCAGGGGGCTTGGTAACGCCTACATGATGAAATGGTAAATGAAAATGGCACCCCACAGCCTTAAACCCACGATGAAAACAAGGAAAACCACCCACCAAACCACATTAAGAAAAGACATAAGAGAAACTTCAGGGCAAGATTTCAGAGAGAAAGAATTTACTTTCAGAACTGTACAAAGTGCAAAACTGCAGAGAAACAAACAAAGTTCAGTAGCAAAATAGAATGATCATAAAATAGATGTCAGTGTCGTCTTGGTCCACACCATGGAAAACCATCTATTAGACTATGAGACGTAAGACATTAACTGCCTATGAGAAAGAAGTTAAATATCATTTCAATTTATATTAAAAAGAAAAAAAAAAAAAACCTTTTAAATATCATTTTCACATGGGCTTTTTTTTGCGGGGATATAACACTGGATGGATTTCAATGATTAGATTATACAGGTCTTTAATCCTTTTGTGTCCATTTTTTGCATCCCCTAATGGCCCTACTGACCCTACTGACCCTGCTAAATTTTGCAACATGACTTAAAGCTCCATAAGTTTTTTTTAACCGTCAAATGACATTGGAAACCGTACTCAAAGATTCTGCAGAATATGCCTGTTGGGAACATCAACCAATAAAGTTTTCTAGCTCCCATGTTTGATTTTGCAATCAACATTATGCACTTGCTTGTTAATACCCTCAAGGTGGACCATAAATTTTCCATGTCTAGGTTTTATAATTAATAAAGCTCCATTAGCTAAGAAATCATAAAAAAAAAGAGTAAAATTTTACTTTGTTTGCATTTCAGGTCTTGAAAAATGTTTTTTACAATGGTGTTTTAAGGGAAACCTTTTGTTGCAGTACTATGAGTCATCACCAGGACAAATTAGCAGCATGGCTAGGAGGTAATGTCTAATCCTAATCTTTGCTGAATCCAAATCTGACTTGGAGCTCTTGGTACAAGCAAGAAAAATAATGAGATAAGTTTGGAATAAGAATAGAAAATTGTTCCAAAACCTTTTGGAAAATCTTCTTGCATGAGGCCCAGGGTCTCAGTGGACTTCATGTTCCACAACAATGACAGTTCCAAACCTCGTGTAGGAATTCCAACCAAAACAAGCAAAATAAAAGTTTAAAGGCATGGCTCAGATCAGATAAATCCAATGAAACTAATCCATGGATAAATTTCCTCTCTTCAGGTCCAGTAGGTGAGGGTTTGGTTTAGGGGCATGAATGTGTGGATGTGGATGTGTAATAGCCAGGACATGTGGAAAACCACACAGGTGACCATCAGAACCATGACTCACATGTTACAGGGCCCAGGGCTCATAGCTGTTGTGGTTTTATTCTATGCACAATCCTGAGATCTGCATACAGTGTTGACAGCACTATGATTTTGTTTTTCTTGAATTGTTTGTTGATGATCTTTGAGTTTTTTCAGAGAGTGGGTACTGTAGCTCTTTTTTTATTCTATACGTAGCCAATGCTCCCACAAACATAAACTATATCACTTTTTAAATCGCAGGATGCTTTTCATTTTTGTAAAAGTTATGTAACACAAGCACATCTTTGTTGGTTCAGAGTCTAATTTTGTTGCACTTGCACCTGTTTGTTGATTTGGTGGCTACAATCAATCCTGTAAGTGTTGGGTTTCTTGGAGTGGCACAGCTGTGGTTGCATTTATGCAAATCAGATGATGCAGTGCATTTTGAGACTCTTCTTATAAATTAGACCTCTTATCACAAAGAGCACAAAGAGGACAAAGACCTCTTTTTTTTGTTGTTGCCTATTACATACACAGAGACCTCATATAAAATCTTTAATGTATGTTCTTTTTTTTCCTTTTTTCATTTTTATGATAGTTTTGTTGAAGTTAGGTGCTGAGTTCTTGTTATTTGTGACTCAGCTCTCACTTAAATGTTAGGGTTTGCTTCAGTTTCTGGTTGGTTTGCTCGGTAAGCATGGCTCGTTTGGGCCAGTGAGAAAGTTGTCAAGTGAACCCTGGCGCAGACTGACGAACCAGACAGTCTGTCTGCTTCCAGGCAGACTCTCGTGTAGTTCATTTGAGGAGGAAGAGAGGAAACTAATAAACGAGTATTAACATTAATTCCAAGTATTATTTATATAATTCTTCTGTCTAAGTGTGTGCTTCGAGTCTGTTGTCGTGTAGTTCATTTCTTCTTAGAAACTAATACTAACGTAAACAAATTTAACATTAATTTAAGTTATAATTATTATATTTTATATCTGATGATGAAGCATTATTATTATAATAGTCCAGACATGTTATATGAACGCTCATGCACATCAGCACAAGTGCAGGGATTTTACCCTGATCAATCAGCCAAAAGCATTACAACTGTGATCTAGTGTTTGCATCCTCCATATATGTTGACAGTTCGTTATGCTCATTAGCTAGACAGAGCAGTCCCACAATAATACCTCATCAGCCATTATTCGGTTATACAGTTATTCATCTAAACTACCATAGTCACCATCATGTCATAACATATCACATCCTGGAGCTGTGCTTTATGCTGCTAGCTGAGTGATACATGTTGTGCTAGTTGTTACATTATTTTCTGTTTTCAATCTGTTAACACATCACAGAAAAACTCTCAGTACGTGTGTAAGTGTGTAGACTTATTGTTCTAATTATATCTTTAAGCCTCGCTGTAAATGCAATTTATGTGACTTTTTTAAAATGTGTTGCCATAGTAATATTCCCTGCTTATACACCTGGGCAAAAGGAAAAGTTTGCATTAGATGTGGAAGCTCGGTCGGCTTGTGTTGTCAAGAAAAGGTGAACAGCTGAAGGTGATCATAGGCATTAGCAGCTCAGCCATTCTTACAGACTTTAATAGGTGCTTAACAAATGCTTTTAGAGCACATTTTGCCCCCTAAATTGATTAATTCCAGCTAATTGGTGCTTGCCTGCCAGCTATGTAATCTCATTAATGTGTACTCATACAGCAAAATTACATGATTTGATTGTTCACAACATTACAGTAGCTGCGCACGTAGATGGAGTCAAGATGTGCTGAACCAACCGCAGGTTTGTAGTGTGAAAACATAGGAGCAATTTTCTGTCTCACTCTCAGAGTTACAACAACCGATGAACCTCGCTTGTCTGTCCTCACATATTCACCCCCTGGCTCAACAAAGTTGTTGTCTATTCTTCGCATCAAAAAGTAGGCTACATAAAACATGGGATACCAGTGACAGAGTGCTTGACGTTTTAAGAAATATGTTTACGGTTTTCTGGTTCGATAGTATTCTCATGTCTGTACGCTCAAGCTACAGCTAGCGGCCGATTAGCTGAGCATGAAGATTGGAAGCAGCAGGGAATAGCTGGCCTGGTGGGTTTAAGGCTTACTGATTAACACATCATGCCTTATTTGTGTTATCTGGTCAAAAACTGAAACGCAAAAATGGAAACCTCTACTTTTTACAGTGAATTTTGTTACTGGAGTCATTTCTTTTCCAGCTAGTACCTTCCTGTGTCCGATGGTTGCTTGGCAACCTCACAGTTATTGCATGATCAAAAAAGCCACCGTGCCCTTTATTAATGTGTTAATTAGTGACCTTTAAGATACGAGCATGGTGGACACAGCTTAAAAAACAGCTTCACCCCTACCTGCAGTTTTAAAGTTACCATACAGACAAATAAGAAGTGTAGATCCCACAGGATAAATCTACTGGACAAAAAGTCCATGATGGCTTAAAAGACACGCGTGAAGGTAGAAAGGTCCGGAGCAGTTGCTAATTCACCGTTGTGATGAGATTTTTGGGTCTACTGCTGTTTCCAAGGTCAAGAAGCCATTAAATCTCAAATAACCCATGTGCTTAAAAACAGTGTTTGTAAAGCCCGATTTACCACCTAAAGTGATTAATTATAGTCCATCTAATTGGGGTTTGTCTGTAAGCTATGTAATCTTATTAAAGTGTCCCCATGGAATAAAATAACATGACTTGCCATACCAATCAGTCCTGCGGTGTGAAAACACTGTTTGTTCACTTTTTCTGTTTGGACAACCTGTTAATACTGTTTATTTCCCCGTGGCTTTTTCTGACCTTTTAGAGCATCATTTTGCATGGTGCAGTACACATTCATTATGAAACCTTTTAGTGTGTCCTTGTCATGAATGCATAAAGGAGAACTCGACACCTTTTTTAAAGATGGTGTCCCACTCATTGCTGTCAAAGTTTTTCACTGGGCACATCAGTCTAAAAAGTGCCCAAGAGTCATTCTTTTATTCTCACAATCAGTGTGAAAAAAGCTAAATCATATTAAGCTATCTTCAAAACTGTGATTTAATGGTTGTCATTTCTGAAACGTGAATCTGATCTGAACAGCTAGTAATCATTGACTTCCCACTTCTTCCTGTTTTCAGAAACCTATCTGACTACTGAACAGACGTGAGCTGTCATCACGCTGGTATAAACTGCAGAAACTTTACCAACCTCTAGACAGGGAATATCTTGGGGAAACACTGAATCCTTTTCATACTTTATTTTGTTTTTTGAGACAAAATTTTGGCTAGTGGCAGATGCACGTGTGGATTGTTTCAGCTACTTTACCACAATAAAACGCTCACATGCTCCTATTCATGCGTACAGACACACACATGAAGGAGCTGAACACACACACATAGACACGCACACACATGCACATAGACACACATTGATGGGGAACAATAGACGTCAAGGGGACACCTGCTCGCCCGATACACCCTCCTCCTCACCCTCCTCCTCACCCTCCTCCTCACCCTCCTCCTCACTCTCCCTCCCTCTCCTCCATTAGGATTCAGTTCAGGGCTCAGCTCTGTCTTCGTGAGTAGGTTAGCCATGCGTATCACGGAAAAATCCAGTGAATGATAATGAACTAGTAAGTGTGTTTGTGTGTGTGTGAGTGTGTGTGTGTGTATGTGTGTGTTTGTGTGTGTGTGTGTGTTTGTGTGTCTGAATGTGAATGTGCTTGTGTGTGTGTGTCTGAATTTGAATGTGTGTGTTTGTGTGTGTGTGTGTGTGTGTGTGTCTGAATGTGAATGTGTGTGTATGTGTGTGTCTGAATTTGAATGTGTGTGTTTGTGTGTTTGTGTGTGCATGTTTGTGCATGTGTGCATGTGCGTGTGTGTGTGTGTGTGTGTGCATGTGTGTGTGTGTACTTGTTTTTATCCCTACGTTGGGCCCGGACCAAAGGAGCCCACCAAGAACCTGGGGCCCACTACTGGTGTGGGGCTCAAAATGATGGGCCCCACACCAGTTATCACTTTATTTTAGCTCAGGAGACTCCCCTGAAGTGCCTCCTGCCTTTATTTAACTTGGCCCACAACATGACAAAAACTGGAAATGTGTGTATAAGTGTGTGTCCTCTGGAGCTCCCCCTGCAGCTGAGTCATTGGTATAGCAGAGGATACACACTTCCTGAAGTGTGTAACATTTCGGCCAATGAGATGCTGCCTTAAATCTCTAGTGGCGGGTAGAGTGATGACGGTAGGTAGTAGATCATCTTAATACATGTATATTAACTGAAATGTGATATTTATACATATAGAGCCCCTGAGGCAGTGCTGTTACCCTAGTAAAAACATTAAGCTTCACGTATGTTAAGATGAACTAAATGCGCAGTTACAATTTTAGAGTTCAACTGAGAGACCAATATTTATTTTCCAAAAGGAATTATACATAGCAGCAGATTTCCAAAAAAAGCATTGTTGTGATTAACTGAACACGTATTGAGAATTTAAATGTTCACTTTCTCACCCGGAGAAATATTAAAACTTTAATACGTTGATATATTAACCGCTTAGCCGCTAAAAATCTCCCTCATGTAAAGTCAGAGACACGGAGAATTGCGTGATTGACAACCATTTCAGGCCTATCGGTGAAATTTGTTTTTGTTTGTCAGAGGATTTCACGCCTCTGATTGGTCAACTAAACAACTGATTGGCATTAGGCCCGCCCATTCAAGGTAGTTTGCCCTCCCTGACAAAATCTCCGACGTGACTCTGCACTTTTCGTTTTCCCTGCACCAAGGCACAGATGTCTTCGTATGAGCAACAGGTAAGTTTATTTTTTGGGAGTTTGAATGTTTTCATTGGTTTTGTTTCGTCCTCGGTGTCTTGCAACTGGTGCGCAAAAAAATGGTATTTAATAAATGTTAATGTGGCGCTAGCTGCTAACAGTTAGCATCAGATCGCTACCTGCTAATAGTTAGCTAGAGTTTGGGGGAGCTGAGTTTTTTCTTTTAAGAGTTCACTGCATTTTATCCGCTTCACTTGCAAGTAGAACATACAGTAATTATATTCTGAACTGGAGGGACATGATGCTGTGTTATTTAGATTAGATTAGATTAGATTAAATTTTCATTTCACGAATACAGGTATAAAGTCAATGAAATGCAGTTAGCTTAAATCAGAGCTGCAAAAGAATAGTATTGTGTACAGAGAGTGCAGATTTAAGAAGCATATACAGAACAAGGGAGATGTGCAGAACTGTGGCAACTACAGAGGAATAAAGCTGATGAGCCATACAATGAAGCTATGGGAAAGAGTAGTTGAAGCTAGACTAAGGGCAAAAGTGAGCATTTGTGAGCAGCAGTATGGCTTCATGCCAAAAAAGAGTACCACAGATGCAGTATTTGCTTTGAGGATGTTGATAGAGAAGTACAGGGAAGGTCAGAGGGAGCTGCATTGTGTCTTTGTAGATCTGGAGAAAGCGTATGACAGGGTGCCCAGAGAGGAACTGTGGGACTGTATGAGGAAGTCTGGAGTGACAGAGAAGTATGTTAGAGTGGTGCAGGACATGTATGTGGACTGTAAGACAGTGGTTAGGTGTGCTGTAGGTGTGACAGAGGAGTTCAAGGTAGAGGTGGGATTGCATCAGGGATCAGCTCTAAGCCCCTTCTTGTTTGCTATGGTGATGGACAGACTGACAGACGAGGTTAGACAGGAATCTCCATGGACTATGATGTTTGCAGATGAAATTGTGATATGTAGTGAGAGCAGGGAACAGCTGGAGGAGAAGCTTGAGAGGTGGAGATTTGCCCTGGAAAGGAGAGGAATGAAGGTTAGCCACAGCAAGACAGAGTACATGTGTGTGAATGAGAGGGACCCAAGTGGAAGAGTGAGGTTACAGGGAGAAGAGATAAAGAAGGTGGAGGATTTTAAGTACTTAGGGTCAACAGTCCAGGGCAATGGAGAGTGTGGAAAAGAGGTGAGGAAGCGTGTGCAGGCAGGCTGGAACGGGTGGAGAAAAGTGTCAGGTGTGATGTGTGATAGAAGAGTTTCAGCTAAAATGAAAGGAAAGGTGTACAAAACTGTGGTGAGACCAGCGATGCTGTTTGGTCTAGAGACAGTGCCACTGAGGAAAAGACAGGAGGCAGAGCTGGAGGTAGCAGAGATGAAGATGTTGAGGTTCTCTCTGGGAGTGACCAGGATGGATAGGATCAGGAATGAGTACATCAGAGGGACAGCACATGTTAGAGGTTTAGGAGATAAAGACAGACTGAGATGGTTTGGACATGTCCTGAGAAGAGATAGTGAATATATTGGTAGAAGGATACTGAGTTTTGAACTGCCAGGAAGGAGGCCTAGAGGAAGACCAAAGCGGAGGTTTATGGATGTAGTGAAAGTGGACATGAAGGTAGTTGGTGTGAGAGAAGAGGACGCAGAAGACAGGGTTAGATGGAGGACACTGATTCGCTGTGGCGACCCCTAAAGGGAAAAGCCGAAAGGAAAAGAAGAAGAAGAAGATACAGCATAAGTGGTGCTGTATCTTACAGAGTTTGCAGTGTTTTTGACACTGGATAATATTATATATATACACATTTTTATGTACATAAAATATATTAAATGCTATATATAGAGGTGAAATGGACAGAGTTTAGAAATGTTAGTGTAAAAGAGTGTGTGTAAAAAATGTTCTGACTAGTACAGCTACTCTTATATTTCTCTCTTATAAACAGTTTCCCATGAACTAACCTTTTCTAACTTGTGAATATCTCCTAATACAGTACATGATTTCTATCAGTTCTTAATGTGTTCTTGTATTTTATCTGAATTCCAGGTGACAAACAAGCAGGCTCCTGCTATGGCAGTAGAAAGTGAGACTGTCCCTACAGATCTTACTTCCCAAGAGGATTCAAAGAGAGCTCATAGTAGCTCAGAGGTAATGGAGTAATGTAAAAACTGTCATCACAAACTATTGATGTTTACTTGTACACAATGTAGTTCCATTACAAAGATAGGAAGGTGATCCCATTTTTTCTGATACAGCTTTTCAGTCAGGATTACTCATTGGGTGATGTGGTAGTGTCCAGTTGACATCACACACTCGCTTGTTTCTAGTGTTGACTTCATGGGGCCCTCACGTATTTTTGGATGTTAGATCAAAATTTCAGGATGTTACACACTCATACGTTTCTAGTTTATAAACGTTTGGGGGCCCCCCGTGTGGATGTGACTGTTAGTGAGTTTATAACATTAGGGCAACACCTGACAGTGTCTAAATTCATGTTATTACAGTCATAATGTTACACTTCCTGAGCTGATATATAATTGAAAAGGGTTTGGTGAATGTGATCCACTGTAGCCCCTTATATGTTGTGAGACTTGCTGATAGCTCTATGAAAATCAAGCCTCTCATTTAATTTTAACTTAAATGCTGTATCATAAACAGTTTCCCTTGAACTATCCTTTTCTAACTTGTGAATATCCCCTAATACAGTACATGATTTCTATCAGTTCTTAATGTTTTATCAGTTCTTAATGTGTTCTTGTATTTTATCTGAATTCCAGGTGATTTACTCATTGGGTGATGTGGTAGTGTCCAGTTGACATCACACACTCGCTTGTTTCTAGTGTTGACTTCATGGGGCCCTCACGTATTTTTGGGTGTTAGATCAAAATTTCAGGATGTTACACACTCATACGTTTCTAGTTTATAAACGTTTGGGGGCCCCCCGTGTGGATGTGACTGTTAGTGAGTTTATAACATTAGGGCAACACCTGACAGTGTCTAAATTCATGTTATTACAGCCATAATGTTACACTTCCTGAGCTGATATATAATTGAAAAGGGTTTGGTGAATGTGATCCACTGTAGCCCCTTATATGTTGTGAGACTTGCTGATAGCTCTATGAAAATCAAGCCTCTCATTTAATTTTAACTTAAATGCTGTTTCATAAACAGTTTCCCTTGAACTATCCTTTTCTAACTTGTGAATATCCCCTAATACAGTACATGATTTCTATCAGTTCTTAATGTTTTATCAGTTCTTAATGTGTTCTTGTATTTTATCTGAATTCCAGGTGATTTACTCATTGGGTGATGTGGTAGTGTCCAGTTGACATCACACTCGCTTGTTTCTAGTGTTGACTTCATGGGGCCCTCACGTATTTTTGGATGTTAGATCAAAATTTCAGGATGTTACACACTCATACGTTTCTAGTTTATAAACGTTTGGGGGCCCCCCGTGTGGATGTGACTGTTAGTGAGTTTATAACATTAGGGCTACACCTGACAGTGTCTAAATTCATGTTATTACAGTCATTATGTTACACTTCCTGAGCTGATATATAATTGAAAAGGGTTTGGTGAATGTGATCCACTGTAGCCCCTTATATGTTGTGAGACTTGCTGATAGCTCTATGAAAATCAAGCCTCTCATTTAATTTTAACTTAAATGCTGTTTCATAAACAGTTTCCCATGAACTAACCTTTTCTAACTTGTGAATATCTCCTAATACAGTACATGATTTCTATCAGTTCTTAATGTGTTCTTGTATTTTATCTGAATTCCAGGTGACAAACAAGCAGGCTCCTGCTATGGCAGTAGAAAGTGAGACTGTCCCTACAGATCTTACTTCCCAAGAGGATTCAAAGAGAGCTCATAGTAGCTCAGAGGTAATGGAGTAATGTAAAAACTGTCATCACAAACTATTGATGTTTACTTGTACACAATGTAGTTCCATTACAAAGATAGGAAGGTGATCCCATTTTTTCTGATACAGCTTTTCAGTCAGGATTACTCATTGGGTGATGTGGTAGTGTCCAGTTGACATCACACACTCGCTTGTTTCTAGTGTGGACTTTATGGGGCCCTAACGTATTTTTGGGTGTTAGATCAAAATTTCAGGATGTTACACTCATACGTTTCTAGTTTATAAACGTTTGGGGGCCCCCCGTGTGGATGTGACTGTTAGTGAGTTTATAACATTAGGGCAACACCTGACAGTGTCTAAATTCATGTTATTACAGCCATAATGTTACACTTCCTGAGCTGATATATAATTGAAAAGGTTTGGTGAATGTGATCCACTGTAGCCCTTATATGTTGTGAGACTTGCTGATAGCTCTATGAAAATCAAGCCTCTCATTTAATTTTAACTTAAATGCTGTTTCATAAACAGTTTCCATGAACTATCCTTTTCTAACTTGTGAATATCCCTAATACAGTACATGATTTCTATCAGTTCTTAATGTTTTATCAGTTCTTAATGTGTTCTTGTATTTTATCTGAATTCCAGGTGATTTACTCATTGGGTGATGTGGTAGTGTCCAGTTGACATCACACACTCGCTTGTTTCTAGTGTTGACTTCATGGGGCCCTCACGTATTTTTGGATGTTAGATCAAAATTTCAGGATGTTACACTCATACGTTTCTAGTTTATAAACGTTTGGGGGCCCCCCGTGTGGATGTGACTGTTAGTGAGTTTATAACATTAGGGCAACACCTGACAGTTTCTAAATTCATGTTATTACAGTCATAATGTTGCACTTCCTGAGCTGATATATAATTGAAAAGGTTTGGTGAATGTGATCCACTGTAGCCCCTTATATGTTGTGAGACTTGCTGATAGCTCTATGAAAATCAAGCCTCTCATTTAATTTTAACTTAAATGCTGTTTCATAAACAGTTTCCCTTGAACTATCCTTTTCTAACTTGTGAATATCCCTAATACAGTACATGATTTCTATCAGTTCTTAATGTTTTATCAGTTCTTAATGTGTTCTTGTATTTTATCTGAATTCCAGGTGATTTACTCATTGGGTGATGTGGTAGTGCCCAGTTGACATCACACACTCGCTTGTTTCTAGTGTTGACTTCATGGGGCCCTCACGTATTTTTGGATGTTAGATCAAAATTTCAGGATGTTACACACTCATACGTTTCTAGTTTATAAACGTTTGGGGGCCCCCCGTGTGGATGTGACTGTTAGTGAGTTTATAACATTAGGGCTACACCTGACAGTGTCTAAATTCATGTTATTACAGTCATTATGTTACACTTCCTGAGCTGATATATAATTGAAAAGGGTTTGGTGAATGTGATCCACTGTAGCCCCTTATATGTTGTGAGACTTGCTGATAGCTCTATGAAAATCAAGCCTCTCATTTAATTTTAACTTAAATGCTGTTTCATAAACAGTTTCCCATGAACTAACCTTTTCTAACTTGTGAATATCTCCTAATACAGTACATGATTTCTATCAGTTCTTAATGTGTTCTTGTATTTTATCTGAATTCCAGGTGACAAACAAGCAGGCTCCTGCTATGGCAGTAGAAAGTGAGACTGTCCTACAGATCTTACTTCCCAAGAGGATTCAAAGAGAGCTCATAGTAGCTCAGAGGTAATGGAGTAATGTAAAACTGTCATCACAAACTATTGATGTTTACTTGTACACAATGTAGTTCCATTACAAAGATAGGAAGGTGATCCCATTTTTTCTGATACAGCTTTTCAGTCAGGATTACTCATTGGGTGATGTGGTAGTGTCCAGTTGACATCACACACTCGCTTGTTTCTAGTGTGGACTTTATGGGGCCCTAACGTATTTTTGGGTGTTAGATCAAAATTTCAGGATGTTACACACTCATACGTTTCTAGTTTATAAACGTTTGGGGGCCCCCCGTGTGGATGTGACTGTTAGTGAGTTTATAACATTAGGGCAACACCTGACAGTGTCTAAATTCATGTTATTACAGCCATAATGTTACACTTCCTGAGCTGATATATAATTGAAAAGGTTTGGTGAATGTGATCCACTGTAGCCCCTTATATGTTGTGAGACTTGCTGATAGCTCTATGAAAATCAAGCCTCTCATTTAATTTTAACTTAAATGCTGTTTCATAAACAGTTTCCCATGAACTATCCTTTTCTAACTTGTGAATATCCCCTAATACAGTACATGATTTCTATCAGTTCTTAATGTTTTATCAGTTCTTAATGTGTTCTTGTATTTTATCTGAATTCCAGGTGATTTACTCATTGGGTGATGTGGTAGTGTCCAGTTGACATCACACACTCGCTTGTTTCTAGTGTTGACTTCATGGGGCCCTCACGTATTTTTGGATGTTAGATCAAAATTTCAGGATGTTACACACTCATACGTTTCTAGTTTATAAACGTTTGGGGGCCCCCCGTGTGGATGTGACTGTTAGTGAGTTTATAACATTAGGGCAACACCTGACAGTTTCTAAATTCATGTTATTACAGTCATAATGTTGCACTTCCTGAGCTGATATATAATTGAAAAGGGTTTGGTGAATGTGATCCACTGTAGCCCCTTATATGTTGTGAGACTTGCTGATAGCTCTATGAAAATCAAGCCTCTCATTTAATTTTAACTTAAATGCTGTTTCATAAACAGTTTCCCTTGAACTATCCTTTTCTAACTTGTGAATATCCCCTAATACAGTACATGATTTCTATCAGTTCTTAATGTTTTATCAGTTCTTAATGTGTTCTTGTATTTTATCTGAATTCCAGGTGATTTACTCATTGGGTGATGTGGTAGTGCCCAGTTGACATCACACACTCGCTTGTTTCTAGTGTTGACTTCATGGGGCCCTCACGTATTTTTGGATGTTAGATCAAAATTTCAGGATGTTACACACTCATACGTTTCTAGTTTATAAACGTTTGGGGGCCCCTGTGGATGTGACTGTTAGTGAGTTTATAACATTAGGGCTACACCTGACAGTGTCTAAATTCATGTTATTACAGTCATTATGTTACACTTCCTGAGCTGATATATAATTGAAAAGGGTTTGGTGAATGTGATCCACTGTAGCCCCTTATATGTTGTGAGACTTGCTGATAGCTCTATGAAAATCAAGCCTCTCATTTAATTTTAACTTAAATGCTGTTTCATAAACAGTTTCCCATGAACTAACCTTTTCTAACTTGTGAATATCTCCTAATACAGTACATGATTTCTATCAGTTCTTAATGTGTTCTTGTATTTTATCTGAATTCCAGGTGACAAACAAGCAGGCTCCTGCTATGGCAGTAGAAAGTGAGACTGTCCTACAGATCTTACTTCCCAAGAGGATTCAAAGAGAGCTCATAGTAGCTCAGAGGTAATGGAGTAATGTAAAACTGTCATCACAAACTATTGATGTTTACTTGTACACAGTGTAGTTCCATTACAAAGATAGGAAGGTGATCCCATTTTTTCTGATACAGCTTTTCAGTCAGGATTACTCATTGGGTGATGTGGTAGTGTCCAGTTGACATCACACACTCGCTTGTTTCTAGTGTGGACTTTATGGGGCCCTAACGTATTTTTGGGTGTTAGATCAAAATTTCAGGATGTTACACACTCATACGTTTCTAGTTTATAAACGTTTGGGGGCCCCCCGTGTGGATGTGACTGTTAGTGAGTTTATAACATTAGGGCAACACCTGACAGTGTCTAAATTCATGTTATTACAGCCATAATGTTACACTTCCTGAGCTGATATATAATTGAAAAGGGTTTGGTGAATGTGATCCACTGTAGCCCCTTATATGTTGTGAGACTTGCTGATAGCTCTATGAAAATTAAGCCTGTCATTTAATTTTAACTTAAATGCTGTTTCATAAACAGTTTCCCATGAACTATCCTTTTCTAACTTGTGAATATCCCCTAATACAGTACATGATTTCTATCAGTTCTTAATGTTTTATCAGTTCTTAATGTGTTCTTGTATTTTATCTGAATTCCAGGTGATTTACTCATTGGGTGATGTGGTAGTGTCCAGTTGACATCACACTCGCTTGTTTCTAGTGTTGACTTCATGGGGCCCTCACGTATTTTTGGATGTTAGATCAAAATTTCAGGATGTTACACACTCATACGTTTCTAGTTTATAAACGTTTGGGGGCCCCCCGTGTGGATGTGACTGTTAGTGAGTTTATAACATTAGGGCAACACCTGACAGTTTCTAAATTCATGTTATTACAGTCATAATGTTGCACTTCCTGAGCTGATATATAATTGAAAAGGGTTTGGTGAATGTGATCCACTGTAGCCCCTTATATGTTGTGAGACTTTCTGATAGCTCTATGAAAATATAATGCCTCTCAAGTTTTTGCTAATGGTAATTCAGAAACAATTTTCACACAAGTGAATTTCTTAAGTAGTAATTACCTCCTCATACTATTTTTTTTTAAATAAATTCTATTTAGATGTTTACTGTCAAAGGGTTTTCGCTAGTGGACTATTCCGAAAGCGATGAAACTGATGAGGACTATTAAAGACCAAAGTTTGACTCCACACAGTGAAGAAGTTTCTCAAAAGAGGACGCAAAACATTCTGGTGTGCCTCAGATACTTTGATTTTCAGTGAAATGTTGATAGGCAAGTTGTTTAAGAAATCCATCCCTTTTGATTGATTTTAATAGAATGTAATCAAAAATGGACAACTATACCTTGACATAACTCCCTTTTTGTAGATGGATAGAAGACCAGATATTTTTGCTACCATGTACGATTCAAAGCAGAATACAGGGGACCAAACCAGTGATAAGGATTTCATTAAAGACCATTCCAGTTTTCAATCAGACGATGAAGTTGTTCCAAAGCTGAGAAGGACAAAAAGCATTCTGGTAGGTCTTTGACACTCTGAATAGTAATAACTAGTAGATGGGCTGTCTCCCCCAAAAATCTTTTCCAGTAATTTATTTTAATACAGTACAAACAAAAGTGGATGAATATATCTTGATATTTTTCATATTTTTATAAACCTAGAGCGGGTTGATATCCCTTTTTTTGCAGATGGATAGAGTTCCAGATTTTTCTGAGGCTCTCTTTGATTCAAGTGATGACAGCACAGACGGCCCCTCCATTTCTATGTCAGAAGTGGCTCTGGGAAGGCCAAGGAGAGGCTGTTGCCACCCTGTAAGTTTCCTTTTTTTTACCTCTTTTACTTCCTTCTTGTTATTACTTAAAGGGTAGCACCAAAATTCAAATTTTTAGATGAGGCATTATGGTTGTGCAATATCATATTGTCCGTCATATTGTTAAAAATCCTACCCATGATGAGAAAATTTCATAGCATCAATGTAGTTCCACTGTTGGTATTTTTGCACAATTCAAACATAATTTTCCCTCTCGGAGAAGAAAAGTATGTATTTATTGATGGTCTGGAAGTGTCACTTTTTTGGATTGATGTTGGTGTTTGCACTGCTCAATGAGCGTGTATTCTGTTTTTGTTATCAAGCTGTGTTTTAATTTTGGTGGTGCTACCGTTTAAATAGCATCTTTTTGTTTTCAATATT
Source organism: Istiophorus platypterus (assembly GCA_016859345.1). NCBI lineage: Eukaryota > Metazoa > Chordata > Actinopteri > Istiophoriformes > Istiophoridae > Istiophorus > Istiophorus platypterus. The sequence continues at coordinate 3,945,253 of CM029117.1, forward strand.
ATTTGTTCAAATATACAATTAGATTTATGCCAGGGTGTGTGTTTTTAGGCTTCACTCTACATATGTTCTTAGTTCCTTAGTCTAAAATAACTTCAGAGTATATCTGTGCATTGTAAATGCACTTGGACTGAAAGCGCCCTGAATGTCACACAGCCCCCCATAGAATGTTCTTTATCCCAACATGCAGTAGACAGTCAAGAGTGTAGTCAGTTGTTGATACTTAATACTATAATATGGAAGTTGAATTATTAACTTTTTTTTTTTTTCTTCTAAAGATTCAACAGAGTCTTGTAGGATCAGATGACTCAAGCATAGATAGTGAAGATGAGTATGTTCCAAATCCCAAAGTGGAAAGTACAGACAGTGACAGCACCTTGGATTTATCCCCGAAAAAGAAAAAAAAGAAAAAAAATTGCTAGTCAGAGCAGAAGCCAGTCTTCCATTCAGAGCCAGTTCGAGTCCAGTCAGATCAGAAGCAAGTCATCGAGTCAGAGCAGAATCAAGTCTTCGAGTCAGAGAAAAGGCAAGTCTTCGAGTCAGAGCAAAAGCAAGTTTTCCAGTCAGAACCAGTTTGAGGAAAGAGAATTGTTTTGTTGATCCCTACTATGTTTCCCAACACTTGCCCAACTTGCCCATATACTTAAGTCTGAGATACTGATGCTTTAGTGTGATATCTAGTGGACCTAATTCGTATATTGGAACTTAAAAGTAAGAAAAGTGAAAAAGTCAAACAGTCAACAAGGTCAGCTAAACTTGGTGTTTTATTTTATGAATGAAAGGGAGGCTTGTAAAATTCAATTTTATTTATAAAAAGCCAAATCATTAATTATCAATTCAATTAAGATACTGATGAAAAGTTAAGTTTTATCTTGGACATAGTTTGACTATAACTACACAATTTTAGTTAACCAATTTAGCTGTCTGTGTAGTATGTTTGTATACTCTTGTCACAGTTATCACAACAGTTTCAGGTTTCCAACTTATTCATATTCAATCATTTACCATTTTAGAGACTGTTGACATGGATGAGTGTCTGCAAGAGGACATGGATGGGTGTTCGCAAGAGGACATGGAAGGTATGTGTGATTTATTGGTTTTAATTGGTTATGAATGTTCAGTTATTGCATATGAATATTTCTGACCACTGCATGTGCATTATGTGCATTGAATGTCTGCAAGCTTCCTGCTTATTGACTATTTTCAGGAATACATGAATGGTTAATAGAATAATTCCAGTATTTTTCAGATGAGAATTCAGTTGATTGGGGTATCCTTAGCAGGTTTTCAGCCATAGTAACCTGTCAGGTGCTCCTGTCAATCAAAATTAAGTCAATCTACAGATGTTTTCTAGTTTAATGAAGCTATATTATATCCATTTTCCAGAAGTTAAACCTGCACTGTTTGCCACTATATTGTAGAGCTTTAAAAACAATGTGAAATGACTCTAAACTCATATTGTTCAGCAAATAAGGAGGTGAGTTTAGAAGAGCAAAGCAGATTGATGATTCAATTCTGATCTGTTCATTTTAAGAACACACATGCAATATATTATATTGTTTTCTTAAAATCTATACCCTTGATCACTGCAAACTGATTGCTGTCACTATGCCAAGAAAAGTTGTGCATGATCAAAATAATAATCAGGCAAACTTTACTAACAGCTACTTCAAATTTTAAGTGGCTTTATCTGTCTTGTATATTTGAGTGAACTTTTTTTCTTTACCCAGATAGCAGTATGCCAGAAGCAGGGGGCTTAGAGGATGAGGTCAGGTCAGTGTGCCCTCCATGCAAGAATGTACCTCCACATCATACAACCAAAACCATAGAAAGTCAGCAAAAAAGAGAGGTGAGTTTACAACAGTGGTTCACAACCGTTTTTTGGCCAGAGCCCTCATTTATTATCCAAATCCCTTACTACGACCATTGATTAAAATGGTTAATTGACTTCCCTGAATATTATTTAGATTAAACTATCAGTATAAAAACACATATCTGGATGCCAAATAGGCCTAACAGAGTATCCCAGGGATCAATAAAGCCATGTGAATAGAAATTATATTTCTGAGTGTTAGACAAAAATGGATAGAAATTTGACATTCAAACTTTCATTAGGTCTCCTTATTGATAACAACGAGCTGCCTATCAGAAAGCATTCATTTTCTCTCTCTCCCCCTCTCTTCTGTCTCACTCTTCTTGTGTTTAATTTGATAATTGAGATAGAAAAGATTTCTTTTGATTAGCACATTGTGTAAGCCTATATCATTCATATATACCAAGCCGGGTTTCTTTTGGTGTGCATTTTGAAAAAAACATTTCAGTTTTCTACCGTTTGTGAGGTTCCTTGGCCTAAATCATTAGATATAAATTATCCTGTCGGTTCAGTTCAGTGGGGTATATGTAGGCCTACATCATACATTAAGATGTGACCAGGTTTATCAGTGAAGGGAATAAACTATGGAGTCTCTGTTAACAGAGGCAAACAGCTAGGCAGCTCACCTGCATCTACTTCACTCCCTCATCATTTCCTTGCAGTTCTCATGCATTAGTTCTATGTTGTTGACCATGTAGATGCTGTGACTGCTTTGACATTATATTACTGTTCAATTCAGTAACACATACATGTTGCTGCAATGTATTACCGATGTGATCAAACCATGTTCTTTTATGCCTACTTAGGTAAACAACCTGCTGTCAAAAGAAGCTGGACACCAGAGGAATGTGCTGCTGTAGAAAGGCATTTAAGAAAATTCATACTGAGGAATGAAGTTCCAGGGAAAATGGACTGTCAACGCTGCATTTCTGAAGAACCTCAAGCCCTAGTAAACTGAGACTGGAAAGCAGTTAAATACTTCATCAAAAATCGAATTACTCCAATGAGAAGAAAATTGCAGTAAAGTTCTTCACCGAACAGGGATAGTAGCACTAGGCTAGAGGGAGGACCCAAAAAGGGCTGTAGTACTTGAGATTTTTTTTATATTCTCTAAAGTCTCAGACATATGAAATGGATTCTTGTAAATTATTTTACTGCAGAACTGGCTAAATTGACAGATATTGTGTAACACTCCATAAATAATTTAAAAATAAGGCAAAATAACACAAAGCTGAAAGGGATACGATACAGCTACATGTCATGTATTTTACACGTAATTTCATAATGCAAGAATCCATTTCATATGTGGGATGCCTTAGAGAATATAAAAAGCATTGTTCTTTGTTCCAGTAGGTTGCATCTCTGTATTTAGGGTGCCTTGTCACTAGCCTACATATTTGAACACACTTTTTTTCATGTCTTCCCATGCTTTTCCTTATCATCCACGGTGGAACATACATGCACACAATACATACATCCACATACAAAGGTTTAATCAAGTTTTCCTTGCGTTGTCCTGTTAAGGTTCTTTCTTTTTTCATTAAATGTTTAGGACAGAAATGTCGAGGTATAGACTCAGGTTAATATATAATGGCAGATATGATTAGTTTTGGAAAATGGAGGAAATGCTGTTTCTCACAACTTTTTGAATTTCTTACATTTTATTTTACTTTAATCAGTCCTCAAAAATTTATGCTATAAATAAATTCAGCACATTGAGGACAAAGTATGTTGTAAAGAGTTTATTTCACACAAACTTCTGAGTCAAATATTTCTTATGGTTAGCCCCAGAAAGAACGTCGTTACCCCAAAATGGGATTTGGGGGCTCGTTGATTTGGAAGGGTGGGAAAGTGTTGAGCTGGAGGTCATTATTTGAGAACCATATTACTGCCTGTCTACCTAATGATGATCTTTCTTTAAGTTTAGGTCAAACACGGCAGTGACCGAGATAACTAGGGATTTGAATTGTTTGGTGTAAAGGGGAAAGAGACAAGATGCACGATGTAGAGCATGTTAATTAGAAGCCTTGATGTAGTCCTGCAGTGCCTCCGGTAATCAAGGACCAACAATAGAACATTAATGTCTTTAGATAGTAACTTTGGTCCCTGCCAACTAATGAAAACTAGAAATATTAATGTGTGTGAAAGTGGACCCCAAAAGTTGTGAATGTTGGAACAAGAGCCCCATTAGGGACTAAAATCCTTTTTGGAAAAAAGTTTTGAATTCTGTTTCATTTAAGTGATATTTGGGATTAGTAATTTTTTTTTGTCTTGCCTGATTTTTTGTAGAGCTGTAGAACAATGGGAAAGGGTGGATCCCACTAAAGGGTAAAAAAAGGGGGGCCCTCTAACATTAGAAAAACAAGTATGTGTGTGTGTGTGTGTGTGTGTGTGTGTGTGTGTAGCCTATGTGTGTCTGTCATAGGCTACTTTTGGGGACAAATTTGAGAATAGAGGCCAGTTAATTAGCATTGGTTTGTTCAGTTGGAGAACGGAGCCGTGCTCGTTGAGTAAAAGCTGATTTTCCGCTGTTTTTCGGGTGAGGTTTGGGCAAGTGGTGGTTACGGTAAGTGTCTAGGGAAGTAATGCAAGCCTATGTGATGTCCCCAAAAGTGACCAAGATCAACTCTCGTGTGTGTGTGTGTGTGTGTGTTGGTGTGTGTTTGTGTGTGTGTGTGTGTATGTGTGTGTGTGTGGGTGCGTGCGTGTATGTATGAATGTGTGTGTGTGTGCGTGTGCGTGTGTTTTTGTGTGTGTGTGCGTGTATGTGTGAATGTGTGTGTGTGTGTGTGTGTGTGTGTGTGTGTGTGTGTGTGTGTGTGTGTGTGTGTGTGTAAGGGAGAAGATGAGGAGGTGATACGCTTGCTGAATCACTCCT